>OU911045.1:18622752-19234591 GCA_918358695.1 Melinaea menophilus ssp. n. AW-2005 | reverse complement strand
AATAACTTATAAATTTCAACTTTTCAGAACAACTAATGTAGTTGTTAATGAACGAAGGCTGTATTTTGTGTTCATTGTGCTGTTAATTACCCGAATGTGCTGTAATTGAAATCGTCTTTTGCTGTTTGGCCAATTTCAATTCATTGAAGGCAGATATAATACTTTTTATAACCTGGTCGAGATTATATACAAACCATAAAAATTGAAATGGTTTTAATAGGATAACAGGCAGACAATATATAACAAAAAGTATATTAATGTAAGTAGATTCAACAGTTCAGTCTTAAGTCTTATTTCTTCTTTCTTAGTCTTTCTTGGTCTTATATCCTCTATTAGGTATATGGATAAATTAATAACCGAAAATAATATCACATTTTTTAACATCATCTCTAGTAGAAAAAACAGATTCATGTCAAATCAATAAAAACTGTTTTTCTCATTAAACATTTATTATTCTATTTATTCTACCACGCTTAAAATGTTTTTTTTTATACAATGAAGAAATACGCAGCATTTCCGAGTATAACAATAGAGCCTGTGATGTCTTATCCTTGTAGACATGTAACCATTAGTACTCTTATTAGGAGCAACGAGGCAGCAGCCCCTATCTTGAGTTATGATGATAATATATTATACAGGACCCTTTGTTTCACTTCCTCTCAAAAAGCTCTTATAATTATTAAAACAAAAGAAACTATATAGTATTCATTATAGCGGTTATTATGATACACAAATAAAGAATTAAGATTTATTTTCCCATAATAATAATTATATAATAAGTTCCGACCACCAAATGTGTAGTAGATACCTATTTACTTTGGACCTTCATGAATTAATAAATTAATAGGAATTCAAATTAAAAGAAAACTAAATTATCTTAATTAATACCTACCAATTCAATAAAAATTTATTATAATATTTGAATTTGAAATATTTAAAGTACAACATTTTTTTTTAATGTAAGTAGAGAGTAAACGAGCTGAAGAGTCACAGACGGTACGTGAACGCCGCCGAGCATGAACTCCTGCAACATCCGAAGATTCACAAGAGCGTGGCGGGGCTTGGAGGTGGGAATATTCAAATGATCTTTGATAGTTAACACCATACAATACATGAACAACAGCGAGGTTTGAACATTTGATTATTGCTTCACGTTTTTGTTAAAAAATATATATGTAAAAACTACTTTATTTGAAAAGCTAAAATCAACTTTTATGTAAGATAGCAAGCAATAAAATATATTTTTTGTCATAGTGATTATCTTTACAAAATACTATCAATTATTCTAAAAAAGATATTTTATTAATGATATTGTATTTTCAGCTATTTTTTTATTTACTTACAAAAAATATTTTCATCTTCATGACATCATACTTTAGATGTGAAGCATTTTAGAACAAAAGAAACGCAACGAAACTAATCAAATAGAGTCAACTTAAAAAAGTTTTTGACACTAAATTGTAAGAAAATTTAAGGTATTATATAGATATATATTTGTTGTCCTATGATCGTATAATGTACCAATTAATATAGTGAAATTCATAAAATGATTATAATAAAAAAAAAAGGATTTATTATCATATACAAAAGTACTTTAACATCCTGACCAAAATTCCTTGCTCGAACAACAAAGTATTCATTATGTCTTATTCACTTGGCGCTATTAAAGCGACCAGCTCACAATTTGTTATTTCAGAAGCCATATCTTTAGTAAACAAAGAAGTTTTCATAAGCTTTCCTTTTAGATTTTACATTTATTTTTGATGAAGTACTACATATAGGTATACGAGGAGACGTATAAATAGTATCTATAAAGAATATAGTTTATATAGTAATAAAGAATAGTATAGAAAAATATTATCAAGACAAAATTAGAAATGTATTAAGATTTGCAAGTGATATAATAATATTTTATATGAAATTTCCAGTTAACTAAAAACAAAATTATTTTTGATATATCGATATTTTGTTCATTTAACTGTTATAGAAAACTTACTCCCTGTTTACTATATATAAAAATTATATCTTAATCAAAATCATTCCTATCATAGGTAGACCTATTATAGATCATATCATATCATAATGATATAAAAACATTACACACTATTCTAATTATTGTTACTTGAACCAAATCTTTACTGTTACCTGTTACTGTTACCCAATTACTGTTACCTGTCAAACCAAAAGAGTTGATATACTCAATGTACTTTTGGATGAGTGTTCAAAAACTGATTTGGACTTATCAAAATTATCGTTCGACTGACGGTGCTCCTTCGATGATTGGTGTCAGTTCCGGGCTAGTTACTTTGCTGAAAAAGCATCTGCAAGAAAAAAACATAAACGCTGAAGATCTCATGCAGTTTCACTGCATTATACACCAAGAAGCCCTCTTTTCTAACAAAAATTTAATTTCAAAATGTCATGAAAGTTGTAGTTTCGACTGTAAATTTCATAAAATTACGAGGACTCAATCACAGATAATTCAAACAATTCCTTGATGACATCGTAAGCGAATACGGAGAATTACTGTATTATACAGAAGCAAGGTTGCGCTAAGTCGTGGATTCACGTTGGAAAGATTTCTAAATTTAATAGAAGAAATTGGAATATTTCTGGCGGAAAAGCAAAGGGATGTCCCGGAACTTAAAAATCCTGATTGGTTGTGATTTGGCTTTTTTAGTTGACATTACGAATATTTGAATGTCTTGAACACACGGCTTCAAAGCAAAAATCAACTGATATCCCAGCTCTATGTTCATGTATCATCCTTTCAATGCAGGCTGATACTTTTCAGATCACAATTATGGAAATTACAATCATTTTCCGAATTATAAGAAAATGGCAGAAAAATTCAACAAAACTGCGATTAATTTCAGTTATGTAGAAAAGCTAGATATTTTGATTCAATCTTTGCAAGACAGATTTTCGGAGTTTAAAAAAGTGAAATCTCTGTTGGACATATTCAGCAATCCTTTCACGATTTCAGTTGCAAATGCGCCAGAGTCAATGCAGTTAGAAATTATCGACATTCAAAACGACCAAGATTTACGCAACAAATTCAACGAAGGAGACTTGCTGAACTTTTACCGCTACATTGATACAAATATGTACGAAGAGTTGCGCATAAACGCTCTGAAATGTGTCAGCTTTTTTTGGTTCTACCTATATATGTGAACAAACTTTTTCAATACTAAATAACAATAAAACAAAAAATCGAATCCGCCTTGCAATTAAAAGTTTGGAAGCAGTTTTACGTGTTGTTACAAGTAAATTTGAGCCAAATATAAAAAAGATTGTAAGCACTATGCAGTGCCACGCTTCAAATTAATAAATTCTTTTTCAATTTTAATAAATTATTATCAATTCTTTATTGTCTTTAATTACCTACACTTCTGGCGGCCGGCCCGCCATCAGTTCATGATTTGCCCGAGTGGCCCCTAGTCTTAATAAGTCTGTGCAACCATGTACTAATCGATCTTTGTGAGTTTTGTTCTTTAACAAATTCAATCCAGTAGAATTGTTTCTTCTCATAATGCGCCCTTTTTTCACTTATTAATTCAATAAATTTAATATATATCATGTAGTATTTAATTGATCTTATCTATAAATTTATATGTAAAACATATCTAAATTAAATAGGTCTGTATTTAGGTTTCTAATATAGGACATTCAATTTTGCGTAAATTACAAATGCTTTTTATTTTTTTTTATTTTTATTTATTGCAAAATTTTTAGATGTAAAGTTTTTGGACTACTTGCATTGATATCGCGGTAATTTGTACGTCTAATAATTGCAATATATTGCAATATTTTTTTGTATTGAAAGACATTCTCCTCATTATAAGTGGGAAACTAGACTTATTAAAGTTTCCAAATAATAAGTAATGAAATCATTTGATTACTTGAAAATTTACAATACTTTTTATAACAAAAAAATTATACCACTTTAGAAATAAAATTGGATTTTGAAATAGCCCACATCATCTTACTTATGTAGGTGTCTGGGTGTTAAGGTAATAGTTAAATATATAATAATATGTCGACCAAAACAAATCAATCTTGAAATTTTTTGTTCAACAATATAAAAAACCGGCCACTCATCTTCGAAGCAGATACGAGTATTATTTTTTTATATCATAAAAGAAAATAAAGTATAACATTTTCCTTTACTTTTATCTAAATTATGTAAATTCAGTACATAGCGACCGCTTTTCGAAGTCAGCTCGTTAAAATTAATACCTAATGTATTCACTATAACATTTTATTGCTAAGATCAACCCCCACTTTATTTCAATTATGTATTCAGACTTTTCTCGTAATAATTACCATTTAACTAGTAACCACTAGTTAACATACACGGTGACATTTCTAAAGCTGAAACGAGGTGTTTTGTAATAATAATGTAATATACTGTAGTACACAACATTTTAAAGATATATAGAGACGAGACGAAGCTTATTAGCATTCCATGGATTCACCGTGCGGGTGCCGGGCCCATCGCGTTGCAAGAAGAGGAGCGCAAACAATGCCTGGGACTTACGACCCAGGTGTAGGTTTAAGGGGCCCCTTTACTATGCGCATACACGCTCATATATAAATAAGTATAAACTTGGCGGATTTCGATAATATTTGCAGTTTTCCTATTTAACGGTCCAATTTTTTGCATTTTTAAATAAAAATACAAACACTGAGATAGATGTAACCTGTAAGATCTTCTTCTTGAAGAAACAGTCTAATATATTTTTATACCAAAAGTATATTGGATAATTTTAGACTTTCCTAGCAGGTATAGGATAAAATAAAAATTTACTGTAGAGTGAAACACTATGCTTAAAACTGTTTAAACGTTGTATAAGAATATCTAATTCATGTGCTGACACTTCACTGAAATTGATAGTATACCAGTTCAATAACTTAAAATAGCATAAAGTCGCATTATTTTAACAGTTTTGGTGGTTTACTCCTTATAGTACGTAGGTTGTTAAGCTTTCCCGCTTGAAGTATTCAGTCGATTATGGTAAAATTTTGCACACGCTTTATCAGAGCCACAGAAATGACATATATATTCATACATATATATTCCTTATATTCTGAATGAAAATATACCAGAGATATAGAAAAACAACATTTCGACGTCCGTCCGTCTTATAACGAGACTGGTTGTAACACCTATGCATGTTATGTCAAAAATAACCTTATTTGAAAAACCTTTAAAAGGAAAAATTACATTAAGTCCATAACTACATAAAAATAAATTAATGTATTGAAAAAAACTTATTGTAACGTGTTTAGTTGACACAAAAGAATTTTGATAACATTTAGTACTTGGTTACTGCAACATAAAAAATACTTCGTACTTGGCAAAACAGCAAATCCAATTTGAGATATACTAAGAATATAAGATAAACTACTGGATCTACTTATTATTTACTTTTATAAATTGCTAATTGAATCAATAAAAATAGTACTTTATTTATTGTATATTGGCAAGAATAGACTACAAATGTAGATTTGTTGTAGAAATATATAAAGTAATATATTTTGTTATTTTTGCTTTTCACTTTTCGCTAAAGTCTGTTCAAAAATACACTTACTCAAACAAAATTATTAATAATTATATAGAAATGAATAAATAAATAAATCCAAATAGTTTGAGTGTTAGTGGTTTTTTCTATGAGGTTATTTACATTTATTATATAAAAACACTGATGCCCGATACTTTAAATAGCGCTACCACTGCATTTATTATTATTAAGTTGACGAATAAATAATATTGAAAAAAAAAGTCTTTCAAAAATAAAATTTCCAAACTCGACGCAACAATAATTTTATTATTTCACTACTTTTCCAAGTTTTTCATGATCACTCTTTGCGTCTGCGAAATAATTTTTTTAAACTGTGCTACTAAGCTTTTAAGAAAATTCAATTTATGTCTGTTAAATAATTAAGAAAAATAACGTATATAAATTCGAGTTATGTCGTTTATAAATTCTAACCTTTAGTCTACACTTCTACATACCGACGGAATACTAAATCATTGCCGATTTTTTACTATCGAAATATTTTAGTGTCCGACCGAAACTGGTTTTTACGACTGAAACCAAACCTTCCTTCAAGGATCATATTTTGAGGGAAAAAATAAAGAAAATAATATATAAATAAGTAAGTACTAAGTAACTAAAATTTTTAAAATATTGGAGGTGTTTATGTGAGTAGGTAGATTCATGATTTTTTTTATAATATTAAATATGAAATTAAGTATTTAAGTTATTACCTCACACATTTAAGTTGTTATATGACAATAGGTACCCGTGTACTTTATATTTAGCCAATAAATAAAAGAATAGGACTCCCTAATGCAGTTTTGGTTTTTATAGTAGTTTCGGCAGGTTGGCCGCTGAAACCAAAACTAAACCGATTTTTTTTTTTGTTGCAATTCGGTTTAAACCTGAAACTGAACTTTCGGTGGGACATTAATATATATAGTTTTTTATATATTTATATTTTTTAGAACATAAAGAGGAAAATGTTTATATGGAAATTTAAAGTATATTAATTATGTGTAGAAGTTGTAACAATGTCATTAAATTAGAATTGGACTACTGTTAATGTAAATAAGTGCTACTAAATCTTGTTTTATTTCATATAAGAAAAAAAAATGCAACCACTTTTTTGTAAAAAAAAAAAGCAATTACACTGGACAAGTCAAACAGTGTCCCAATAAACCTCATTGACCTGACCTGTCTGATAATGTAAACAGTTTTTAAAAATTTTAAGAAAAAATGTTTTTTTAAATAGTTTTAGTGTTATATTCACTTTATATTAATCGTCGGATTGGCATCTGCAAAATAAAAATAGTTACTGTTCATTGCTACAATTGAAATTAGGTATTAATTAAGTATTTAAGTGACATGAGGAAAAAAGGAATAGTGCTCCGGCTCTTTCACTTCGTATGTAACGCAGTTTTTTTTATACGATCTTCTAGTAGAGAGCACTCTTGTATCGCTTGAGTTATTCCACACGTAACATTATTATATTTACATGGTTTATACTTAAAAAAATAAACATTTTCTTTACGTTTACATATCTTTATTACCTTATTCCCTTATAATTAATGCAAGTCACGTATGTTACAGTATATATGAGCTTCTTTATCAAGCACTTTATCAAGAATGATAGATCAGTACTATAATAATTAACTTAAACTTAACTCGTTATATAATATCTTCCCACTTGTCCAATTCGTTGTTTAAACCTGTAACTTAATTATGGAACCATAAAAATAAGTCTACTCCTACCAACAATTGACAATATTTAAAAAAAAATTAAATATCTTTGTTGGTTTTACATTAAAATGTCCAGATCAGTTTTATTGTATTACTATTTCAATTCAAATCAGGTGTTGTTTTGTTGTAAAAGTAACAGAAATATAGAAACAGTAACCAATTACCAAAATCAAAATTTGACTGTGTTTTATACTGACAAAATATGGACTGATTTGGGAAAAGCAATTATTATTGTATTGCATTATTTTGTCAATATTTGATATTCTGAAATTTCAAGGCTTTTCCCACTTACTCTTTTTTGTCTAATCATCAACTAAATGTTATTTTTGTCCTTTTTTTCATAGAGAGTTATTCTTTGCACATTTTTGATTATATGTTATATTATTTAGTATAACGTCTTGTTATTTCGAACGACCTTCTAAGCTTTATTTTTCTATACCTCGGATATATTTGTGTTCGGGATGAAAGGTATGGTCCTTTTTTGTATCCGTTCACAATGCGGGTACTTAATTTTACGATGACCGGTTAAGTAGAAGCGGGAAAGCCTAACGAAAAAACAAACTTTCTTTGCATATATATTAACAGTAAGCAAATGTATTTCTTAAAAGAGTTAACTACCAAACCTTAATAATGTGAAGATAGGATTTTACGTTTTTATAATTTATTCAGTCCATATGCTATAAAGTACATAGTATCGGCATACAAACTGAATATCCTTGTACATACAAGACGTGAAAAATCTTAAGTATTATTGTTATCCTCAATATAATGTATTGTAATAATTTAAATTCGCGGACACCGAGACATCTCCACTTAATTGAGCACCAACAAAGAGGACATTTTTACCTTGAATGAGCATGAATAATGGATTACAATCGTAAAATCGAATCGCAGAAATGAGATTTTAATTCATCGTTTATAAATGTACATACACTCTGTAAACTAATAATTACTCTAATTTACAATATATTAGATTCTAGAGCTATTCAAATGCAATAATAAATATGAATAAATTACTTTAGTTATTTATCTTTAAGTAATTAATACGGTTTCTAAAGGGCGATTAAAAAATGAGCAAATAAATAATTAACAACATTATCGAAAGACTCCTAATTCAATATTTAGATTATCATTATCATTATTATATTAATATAATAATATTAAGACAATACAATAAACTAAACATGAAATATTTGTAAAATAAATAAATGTAGTATTCCAAAAAAGTACTATTCCATCGCTTTAAAAAAAATTATATTCACTCGTACTTTATATTGATCAAAAAACAAACGGGACAATATAAATTATAAATTTAAGGAGCTCTTGTCGGAAATTTTAAGACTCTCAGAGGGGTTTTACTAGAATTCAGATTTTTGTTTTTGTTTCTTTCTACAATAATATGCTTTATAATACATTTAATGTATTGAAACGAAAAATAAATCAATTGTCGTTTTGAACCTCTAATTCGAATGCTTTGCACTGCGTTTCTTAAGCTCCGAATGCGTTGTGTTTTGATATTTTCTTGACAATATTTTGGGTAGACCTCGAAGAATTCGGTCTGCCCATTCATTTGTCCCCTACTTTCGAATTTTGGAAAAATTTCTTCACAGGAGGTTTTCTTATGACCAGCTGAGTCCGAAATGACCATTGGTCAAAAAGTTTATATATATATATATATATATATATATATATATATGCGTGCGTGCGTCCAGATTCGACTTTTGTCAGCACGATAGCGGCCGCAGTTTCACTCGGTTCGCTTTCAAACTTTGCACAAAAATCAATCATCTTAAAATGAAGGTCAAGTTCGTTAACCAGAGAAATCCGACCACAGGGGGCGCTAGGGCCTCACTTTTTCTGATTTTAGTTTTTCGACCATAACTTTTTCCCTATACAAAGAAGATTAATCGCGTTCATATTATATGATGTCTTTGATGAATACCTATAACTAATGTAGAAAAACCGAAAACCTAACTTCATTAACTTAGGGGTGGGGGTAAAAAAACTGAAAATTTTTGGAAAAAAATTCATAACTTTTTTCTGGTAAACATTCTTACATCACAAGTATTTTTAATAGAAAGTTTATTTTTTACTTTAAATTTAAGTATTAGAAGTTTTTCCCGTAAAAGGTACCGTTTCTGAGAAAAAAAATAAAAACCACTTTTAGCTTGAAAATTTAAGGTAGGTAAAACCACGTCAACTTTTTTCTGGTAACATTCCCTCGTCTCAAATATTTTTAATACAAAGGTTATTTTTTACTCTAAATTTATGTATCAAAAGTATTTCCAAAAAAGATACCTTTTCTGAGAAAAAAAAATAAAACCGCTTTTTGCTTGAAAATGTTTGATATAAACAACGGCATCATGTATTATTGTTAGGTAGTGAGTTATATTTTAAACGAGTTACACACGAGGTCTACCCACGCGTGTCCCCCTGCGGGTACGGATTTTTAGGATACGTATCAACACTTGGTCCGTTGACAAAACCATTGTTGAAAAGAATGAAGGCAGTTACATTCAATAGCTATAGATTAAAATATTTTATTCTTTTTACAAATTATAATGTAGACTACAGATAATTATAATATATTTAATATTATATATAGCGAGGCTCAAAATGTATAATTCAATTTCAATATTTTATATTCAATTGTCTTCTCTTTTTTGTAAAATGATTATATCAATAAATTTACATGATAAAGATGTCACAAATGCGTAAATATTTGGTAATACATAAGTCTAAACAAAATGGTTTTTTTTAGTTATTGTTTGTTTTATAAATTTAAATATATTTTATTGTTTATAAATATGTATTTAATTATATATATATTTTTAAGATTATTTTCTTATAAATCTTTCTTTGATGAGCACATAAAAGTCTAATGTCTAACCTCTTGACTTCAAATTCATTTTAATAACAATCTTTCTTCTACATACTAACATTCTTGTATAACATTGTTATGTGCAATAAAGTTGTAAATAAATAAATAAAATAAATAACATACATACTAACAAGTAAGACATACTAACATTCCAACGATTTTGTGAAAATGACATCAAAATCACCTACGAAGGCCGCTGAGTCGGCATCTAGCTACTCGTATGTTTGCACGCCCATATTCTAAGGATGGAAACAATAAACTTCTGTATGGAAAACCCAGTAGTATTGTATTAATATTAAATTAGTTTGTTTGGGGTAATCTAAGTGAATGGTTGCTAATTTATATCAGTTATATTTTAAATTTTTAAATATTTAAAAAGTCATTCGCCTTGCATGAAACTTGACTATTATATTTCTATTTATTACTAATTTTATTTTGGGCTTTATACTTTTACTGGTAATTTTATAATAAAGTTACATGAGAGCAATATTATAGAGGGTTTTTCAACTATTAATTTCCACTATAAATTTATTTAATTTTATTAATTTATCTAGTTTTTACAAAGCTCCGAAATTAAGCAGGTTCTTGAATACTCGGAAGAATACAATAAAAACATAAACCCATAGTTAAGCTTACTATTCTATTACGTATACAATTTATTGTTTTATTAACATTTTATGACATTATTAATTTATTAATAGCCCTTTTCCCATCACTTATCATAGGCATAATCTACGAGCAATTTCTAGCAGAGATAATATTGAATATGAATATGGAAATAGAAAAAGCGATACTCATAAGATAAATATAACTTGGCCAAAGACTGAATTTAAAAATGATATTATTTAATATTTCATGGTCACAGCTATCTTTGTAGTACCTAAGTTCATATACATTTTATATAATCATAAAAGTGAGTGCTGCAGTCTCTATTCGAAGAAAATAATAATCAATCGTAAAAATTACATTTTTTATATTGTATTTCTTTACAAAATAAAAATATGTTTTTAACAGATGGATGACGACCCTACTCGTTATATTTCACTTTGAAAAATGTTCAATTGTTTGACAATAACTGTATTCACTGGATTGCAAAATGTAGGTGTTTGTGACATATGATTCTGTAAAAAAAGTTTCCATTTAAACGAAATGTTCCCCAAATATTTATATATCATATAAACTCGGTGTTTCAGTTAACATGAGTGTTTAACATCGGTATTTAAATATCTTTACTCAAATAAAATAAATAAAATTTGAATCCTATTTTTATGCAGTATATAAATTTATATTTTATGATATCAACGTTAATATTTTGGAGTAACAGAGAATGTTTAAATAAACCATTTCATACAAATAAAGAGTATTTACTTTCTGTAATTACCATACAAACATAAATAATGAGGAAACAAGGAAAAAGAATAACCTGTCTCCTTAGCATTGAAATATAATTAGTCACTGGTAATATCACCAGTAATTCATTTGTACGGATGTAATTATCATTATAATAACAATATCTTAGGAATCGCAAACAAAGAAATATTATATTATTTATTGATTAAGGTTTTAGAATATACTGGTTATATAACATTTGTGAATAAGTGTTCTTCTTGAACCTTTACATTCCGTTTTATGATTTAAATTTTGCCATTGTTATCTGTATATAACTGAAATTGAGATAAATACCAGAATAATACTATCTACAATTCTTCAAATTTATACTATTAAGGAAACTACATTTAAGAAGAAGCTCTACTTCGCATCAGCGTAAAAAATATCGTCTTGTATTGTGTGTTGTCTTAATACTGATACATGATGAATATTTAATATTTGTGCTCAAAGCTATGACTTTTTAATCATTTTGTTTTTAAATTCATATTAGTTATTGCAAGCGATCTCATTTGTTTATTTGTCCTCCGTTTAAAAATTATCCATATAATTTTTATCAAATTGCTACAAACTCTGAACAAGCCTTATTAGTATTACTAAATCCAAGATGACAGGCATCTTATATGTTGCCTCAGGAGAATAAATATCACATTATTTTCATAAAAATTTGTAGTCCAACAGTCAATATATTTATCAAATATTGAAAGAATCGAAAGAAAAAATCCAGTCGTTTGTCGTTGTCGTTTGAAGTAAAATGATTATCATTTGTCACGAAAAGAGATGAAATTGTGCAAAGTGGGCCATTATAAAGGAAGTTAAGAGGCCGGCGACCATTAGGTCTGGGTAATACTTGTTGTAATTGTGAACTCAGGTAGGAGGGCTTATATATTATTTAAATTACATTTACGCATGTACCTACACAGTGTTCAATAGAAGTACTAAACAATATATAGTTCTAAGAGAATATCCAACAACTTATAGATGTTATGCTGTCCTTATATTTTATTCCAAAATTATTTTTTTAAAGACTAACGTGCAATAACATCTGTCAATCAAAACTAAGCTAATGACATTAGTATACACACAGTATCGATTCTCCAAATCATGTTTATAATTATAATTAATCGTATAATTAAATATCTTGAAATAAACATTTACAAAGATTTTATAGTCGTAGTATACTAAAAAGATCTAAATGCAAAGCGCGCTACAACTTCATAAAGTACATAGTTGTTTAATGAACTTTATAATAGACTCAATATTCTCTTTGAGAGAAAACTTGAAGGCAGTATTGCAACTTTGAATGGAGAAGAAAATAGAATAATTAGATATTCTAATAATTACTGTGATCATAAGAAAATATTTCTTGAATATTTCCTTTATTGAAAGTACAAAAATCTAAATTAAAAAAACTGATCTTAGATTATGATAGTATGGATTTACCTTATCCAAAAAGTATAATGAAAAAAATATATAAAAAATAAATTAGCAAACTAGTTCCCCGATAAATATAATATCTCCTGTTATGTGATTTTTTTGGAGCTGTAACATATTTACAGAAATAATCAAGGAATAGGCAAGAGTAAAAAGTATTGATACTTATAGAATTTAAAGAGAACATATAAAAAAGACTATCTAAGGTTATTTGCTATTAGATATAAATTAAGTTGTAAGATGTTGTACCTCGATTCATTATACGGAATTATAATAATAATGTGTAAAAATAGATCATAATTACTAACAAAGTATCTAAATTTGCAATGCAATTAACGTACAGAAAGAAAGCTAATAAATAAAATCAACATGTCAAATAAAATTTTTATTTATGTTGTAATTTATTCCAAACTGAATTTTATACATTAGAAGATTAAATACTAAATTATTTAAATTCGTTACATATGTTTCATTTACAAATAAGATAAATCAAATAATAAATGATACGCATTGGTTTAATTGTATTAATTAGTGACAAATTAAGTGAATTATGAGATCAGTGAAATTGTGATAGATCGGGTGCGTTAAGTTACACGAACCACAAAGATCGATCACTAGATATAGATTAGAAAATAGATATAGACTAGAAAAGAAACACTTAATTATATTAGTCTATAACCTATTTATATAATAGAGATATAACAAAAACAAGACATACAACAACTAGTATTGATTAAAAGTGGAATAAATAAATTAACAATGATAGAAATGACCTTAAGTAATCATGTGGATGAAAATGTATTTAAATATATGTATGAAAGTATATTTTGGTTACACGAATACTAATCGAGTAGTTTTCTGATGGTTCCTATATTTTACAAAAACGTATACAAATAATATGTTAATATATATTGTTTATTAATATAATTTTGGTACGTGGCTCTAATACTTTGGTTATATTATCCTTACAAAGTTGAGAATACGAATTTATCTTGTCATCCTGTAGGGATGCTATTTACGAACATCGAAAATTGAAACGAAAAGATCTATTTGATTTCCCAAGTGTTCTTTTTGCTTAACTTCTTCACTAGTTTCGGAATCACTTGTTAAATATAATTTAAATAAAGAATCGTATCATACACATAAGTAAATATAATGGTATGTTTTAAAAATAAGAAATGTATTGTCGTAATAAGTTTTGTTGAGTTTCTTTTGTGTTGAAGTGCTTCATAACTAAATAATAATAACGGAAATATCTTTTGTAACTATGAAGCCTTTGCTGAAAATAAAATACCAAAAGTGAAAGAGAAACTATCATTAAATTTGTTTTTTATAATAATTGTTGTTTTTTGCACGGATTCCTATGATAATAAAATTAATCTAAATAGTAAAAGTGGTCGATTCTTATATTGATATCATATAAAAAATATATATAGGTAAAATATTCATGCAATAGTTTTTTTTTTCTTTTTTTCAAATGAAGTAAATTATTTCCCATAAATATTAATAAAAGCGTGAAACAATTACCAAATAGAAAAACTCCACGCCGGAGGCGGTTATGCATTGTATGGTGATAACTATCCAAGATCAGAGATCATTTGAATACTTTCTTATTCAAATACTATCACACATTGTCACTATAAAGTGATTCTTAAAACGAAATTTGAGTAAAGTAAGGTAAGTAATTGAGTAAGTTACAATGATTTTGATTAAATCATTTCATTTTGATTAAATCATTTTGATTAAATCATATACTAATGTATATATTTCTAGAACAAATATAAAAATGCCACTAGCTTATCATGTATGATTTTGAGTCATGAATTACATAAATGTGATATTTGATAGGAATATTACTAGGGAATTTGAAAATCTCAAAATAAATTGTTGATGACGAATATACCTATTAAAACATATATGCCTTCTGAAACTACCTACTTGACCAATTAATAATAAAACGATTTCCATTGAGTTGATTGTCATTGAAAAAATATTAATTGTCATGCCAGTAATTATAAGCTCAAAAAACACCAGAACGCATAATCATGTAAAAAGATTGTGTATTAATTTAATTATGTTTCAATTAACGATTTGTTAATCATCTAAATAAAGTTTTGAAAATTGTTATTTAGTGTTCTCATTGCGCCCGCGTCGACCTACCGACCAAAGATATCAAATGAGTACCTCGAATCTTTAAGTATTTGATAATTCTATGTCTAATCGCATCTATTTCATTTCCTTATTATTAAGAGAAATATTTTTACGATTCTAAAATTGTGTATTCCAGTGAATATATTAGTATAAACGAATACTTCAATTGAAGATTGGAAAAGGAACAAATTAAATAAATTAATCAAACAAATAATTAAATTAATCATTTTTATCATTTGCAATGTCTTATGTCTTATTTATTAAATATTATATATCTATATATTCTGTAATAACGTTATATGATAATATATGTAACGTTGGCTGCACATCTATGATGATATCATATCATTTTGATTGTTAATTTAAATTATATTATGCTTATAACTTATAATGGTGTTCTAAAATATTTTTCTTCTATTATTTATAAAACTATGTCTTTTTAAGGTCAAAATGGTAAAGAAATATATAACTGCATGTAAACATTGCTGATATATCATAAGCTATAGTGCTACTCTCAATAGGAACTGATACAGATGGGAAACATACCACGTCAAAGACATTCACTTAAATCAGTCCTACATAGGAGATGGAATTGACACCTGCATGAAAGAGGCATAGAAAATGTTAAATACACATTAACATTTTCTATGCCATGCCATTCTTATATCACATTTTTGTAATATAAGAATGTCCAACGCTATTATGAAGCTTGCTAGGACCAAATCTTCACAAAACGTTGCTTATTTATTTTGGGTCGATATATACTCTACTCTACAATTGCATGTAATTGGACACTGGCTAGTTCAAACCACACATTATCACATGTTGCATGAAAAAATACAAAACGAAACAAATTTTACGAACATATACATAATATAAACAGTTAATTTTTATTTACAGCTTACACATTGATGGAAATAAAATACTAAAGTCAGTATCAACTTTCTTAATATTCACTTTCTACTCTATAATATAATACATTTACTTTTATTGAGTATTTCAACTAAAGACTTCGAATATTTGTTTTAAAATATATATATATATATATTTATTAAAAAATATTTTGCTTCGACGTTTTAATAATATTTTATTATTATAAAATATATATAACTTACGTATCATAAAACAATGGATTACAATTTTTTTTTCATAATCTGTATCCAGTAAATTAGAAACTCATTACGTTACAACAAACATCCCACAATTAGGATATTAATTTCGCCATATTTGAGTTTAGATATAAATGATCCTTTTGTAAAGTATTATGTAACAGAGTGTAAAAATTTAGAAGCTGGTCATGTTCTCTTCCAAATAGAACACAAACTTAAATATATGGTTAAGAATGAGATAAAAGATTATTATCAGAATAATATTTCACATGTTCACGACTAGTAATTTTTAAGTACATAAAAATACTAATAAATAAATTAAAATTTCGATTTTTTTTTAAAAAGAGACAAGGAGCACAAGGTCACTGTATGCATCCTCTTTTCACGAAGAACTTACCTACATTTATGTAGTTATATTCCGAATATAAAAGAATAAAATCTTTATCTTGATTATTCATTGTTTACATTGACACTTCTACTGAAGAAAACGGTAAAACACCTTTCAGTGATATTTCAAGTCTTTCGAAAAACTTTTAGTGGGTAAGATTTAAGAGAGCTACTGAGACGTCGAGTTTAAGCCTCTATCGGTTCAATGTTTTATTCTGTATAGATTCATTGTTTGCATACCTATATCTGAATCTTTAATTCTTAATATTTATTTGTAGAAACGTGAAGCGAATTATGGTGATAATGTAATCAAAATAAAGCTTCTGAATTAGTTTCCGGACGATGGACAGTAGCGTCCTCTGCGAACCATAACACCACATTGCGATCGGCAAACCACCTGCCAAGCGTGGCAATTATGGTATATTCCCTCATAGATGATGAAGAAGAAGATATTAAAATACATACTCGTAACATCGTTCCGTTATTGTGTGCCGTCACGTCTGCTTCCTGAGTTTTTATATTAGTTCGGATCAAGAAACATCTACAACAAGTTCCTCTAATAACACCAAAAAAAACTTTAAAAATATGTAACAATTTATCCTTTTTGCAGTTTTGAGGATTTATATCTTCGTATATAAAATATTAATATCATGCAGATCTTAGTATTTTGCTATAAAACTTGAGACAAATACAACTAAGATGTGGAACTTCCATCGGCGGTATTTTTATAAATATTAATATGAAATGTTTATAATGATCTGGTTTTATAAATTGGATAGTTGATAGGGTTGTAGTAACTATTTTACAAAGAATTGGAAAAAAAATATATAATGATAGGATTTCACCAATGCCAGCTCATGTTTACAGTTTACTAACATTAGAGTTTTTAAATAAACATAAAGTAACTCCAATAATATTTTGATATGAATTACGTCGGTCACAACCGGAGGATCCAAAAGAATACAAATTTATTGACTTAAAATTTAATCATTATATTTAAACTACAAACTACGTGATCCTTGCTCAAAGTTGGAGACAAGAATGAATATAATAAAATTAAATTATAATTAAAAGAATACAGAGAAAGAAATGGAACAAACAAGGGTTTCAGATTTACATTACATTCTGGGATTTTAATATGATACAATGCACCTGTGTCTAATCAGCGTTTCCACGGTTTGTGAGAATAAAATAAATGTGAATATAACCATTTTATATCAAATAAGAATATAAGAAATATTTAATTAATAAACACAAGTATATAGTAATATAACATGTGATGTGAAATCTGTGTAATTACAGATTGCATATCAATAACTTGAAAGTATAAACATAACTGACTTACAATATTGTTTAATAATTTTACTTTATATGAAAAGAATTTAATTAGCACACTTAGAACAGACTCCAATTGGATCCGTTAATTGTAATCCCGTGGCTCAATAAATGTTAAAGAATCTTAAATATTAACTTCTTCATAATCTTTGAACTTGAATTTGTATATTTATTTAATAATACCTAAAACTGCAAATCGACTTTGGAAACATTTTTTTGCATAAGATGATTAATTTATTGGAAAGGTACAAGGATATAACATAACCATAAGACAGTAACAAGCATTGGGGATTACTGATTGGGGATATTGGGGAGTGATTTGTAATGAAACCCTTTAGTGTTAATAATTTAGCTATAAATTTAACAACAAAACAACAAAAAATATAGATAATATAGAAAGGAATAAAAACAATCAACTATACTTTTTGGTATTAGAGGATACAATAAAGAAGGGAACCAATATAGTTGTGCAGCAAAATAAAAACTTTGTATATGTTTTCTTAGACGCCGTTTTTTACAATAAGCAAATAAAGGGGCTAATGACATCACATGCCGTCGTCGTTATTTATGTAAAAAGTTATCATCTGAAAAACACAAAGCACAATAAGCGAAAACTAAAACTTCATATAAAGCAAACCCTAAAGACCCTTGTAGGCGTTTTTTTTTTATTTAAAACTTTCGCATTTTAGTCAATGACGAAACACCACAACAAGATTTTTATCGACAAATCTTTGTCGTTATTATCAAAAAGAGAATTATATCCCGTCAACCTAATTACGGGTAATGTTTTCAGTAACTAATTAGATTAATTTGTCATGTCCCAATACTAAGAAAACAGGTCATTATTGTACCTTTCCTCATTAATATAATTTATGTTTGTATGTTGTATGTATAAATATAGTAAAGTGAAGATTTGTTTATCAGAAATAATAATAATGATAACTACAATTTTGTTTGTAATTATTTAATAAAGGTAAAACTTATATGTACAAAATAGGTTTCAGATCATAAAAATTTAATAATTTTAATGCAGAAAATGTTTCAAATCCGTTTAAAACTTTGTCAAGCTAGTATATACATACTACACCATTGTTTATATTTTTTCTTGAATTATCTCTCTCTTATTATTAGCAAGATAATAAATATTAATGTAAATTTTTAACTCAATACTCGGTATCTCAGAAACCAAATAACTAATACAACCTCCAATTGGTGCAAAGCATTCTAAACATTGCATAAATTAAATATATATTCGTCAAAAACACGAACTCTGTTAAATTATAATGTTAACAATAAAATTTGTAT
The DNA here is from genome assembly GCA_918358695.1 of Melinaea menophilus ssp. n. AW-2005. Taxonomy (NCBI): domain Eukaryota; kingdom Metazoa; phylum Arthropoda; class Insecta; order Lepidoptera; family Nymphalidae; genus Melinaea; species Melinaea menophilus. The sequence continues at coordinate 19,215,317 of OU911045.1, read as the reverse complement.
GTATTAATGATACAATATATAGAAAAATATATTTCAAATGTTTATTTATCTTCACTAAATGTAAATAAATACAGATGTTAAACACTCATGTCAACTATCAAAAAATAACAAGTTTGCTTGAAATAAATGTTGGGCCACTATTTTGTTTAAATAAAACCTTTTTTTCGTATTTTGCAGCACACGTGTCACAAACACCTACGAGTACATAGACTACATGTAAAAAATCTGGTAAATATAATGTTGGTAAATAATTAAACATAATTCAAAGTGAAATATTTCGATTAGGATCATCATAAATTTATTATATATGCCTTATTTTATATATTTCATAATTTCAATTCACCATTTTTGCAAGAATATCGAAAGAATATAATATATGTACGAGTTTAAAATAAATGTTTATTTTGATATTCTTTGGATAATATTGGAAAATTAAAGAACACTTTTACTTTTCAATCTTCAGGGTATTTTAAAATTCAATAGTTTCAAAATTGTCACACAATTCTTTGTTTGTAAGAAAATTGTATACTGTTTATAAATTAAGTAAAATCTCATTCAAGTCAAAAGCAGGATCTTTCGATTGTAATCCCTTATTCAAGCTCATCCAAAGTGACAATGTCATTGTTTTTGCCCATTTTCGTAGAGACGTCTCAGTGGCCGCGAATAATATTTAACACTTATATATTCTATTTCTAAGAGTAACAGTAGTTGTCCTTGATTTCGTTTGCTACTTCATAAACAATTTTACATCAAATTAAACTTCTATTAATAACATTGCTATCTATTAGAAATGAATTCATTTCTTTATGTATAAAAAACGACAAATTCACGTTTAAAAAATTAAATTATTAATCGAGAAGAAAACTATAATATCTTTTAAGTTGAACCAAACAATAGATATCAATCAAAATTTTTTGAAACTGCTTCAGTTTTTTTAAGGATAGTAGAAACAAACGTGACACGGGAGTTTTAGATACTTGTATACAAGCTTATTTCACACAATAAATTTGGATGTTAACTTAAGTTGCTATGTTAATCTTTGTCATATTATCCTTTGCTATGGTAACCGTTGCTATAGTAACTCTTACCCCCGCGTTATTAAGTGTATATCTCCATATACAGGTTTAAAACTTGGCGAAATGCGACAATTTTAAATCAGTTGGGATAGGAATTCCTTAAAACCCGTTCTTAGTGGACGTCTACGTCACAAAAGAAGTAACTATGTAAAATTTATGTTATTCGGATGAAAAATGCCCAAACGATCTTAAACGATAATAAATAACAAGTTCTGTTTGTTTTTCTTTTAATATTTATTTGATTCGTAAATCAATCTTTTATTACAAATATTTTGTTTCTCAAGGATTTTGCTTTCCTTTTTGAATTGAATTCGAAAAATGGAAATTAGTTAAGTGCATCAAATATATGAGCTTGTCTGTGTGTAAATATGTTAATAACAAGTCTATACGAAATTTATTTCAGATTTTTAGTTATTTCTAAGCAAACAAAAATAATAATAATAATTTTTGCTTATGCCCTCGATAAAAATTTCTCATTTCTTATTTTGTTATCTAATTCTTTAAACAACCTTTCCATGAGCAATAATTCAAAATAACAATACACTTACTAGAACCATGCTCAGTATGTAACCCGTGAACATTGTGATCTTATGTATAAAATAAACTAATATTAATAAAAGCAACAAATCTCTGTAAATTAATTATTTTAATTAAATTGTGTAAATGACAAATGAAGAAAAATAGATCACTGATACTAAATAACATGCGAGGTTAATAAGTTAAAATAAATGTATTTATTATTTTCTTAACCCCAATTAAATATAAATAACATTTAAATTAAATATTGTAATATTTCGTTGAGCACAGGCTTAAGATTCATGGGCACAAATTGACTCATGACTTATTAAATAGAAGTTACTTCACTAATTATGACTCTGACTGCTTGTTAGATATGTGCCAAGTCATGACAAATATTCATCAGTCTCTTTCATATAAAATGAGAATATGTCTCATAATTTGTTTTTGCAAGTTATACTATATCTAAAAAAATCAATGTGTCTTGAGAGAGAAATCATTTTTTGTATAAGTAGATAATATTGGTTGTGTAAGTACTTTTTAATTATCTTGAAAATTATAAAGAATAAACATAGTTCTTACGATCTGATAACAAATAGGATTTTCTTTATATTTTCATGATGGATTTATTAGATATTATACTATTATACTTTTAAAGCAACAGTAACTTAATAGATTTCAAATTAGAAGCTATTTGGACCTGTAATATTATAATTAATCGCCATATTAAATAGTACTACTTTAGTTGCTATTAGTTTCTGGTTTAACCAAACTGCTGTAGCCAACTTCTAACTTACGACAACGACAGCGCATTGCGGTTCCTAAACTAAAATATGACTTACTAAAATATTGTAACTTGGCAATAAATTAAAATCCAAATTAATTCCTTGTCAGTTGAACATTCTAAGTGAAATAAAAACTAAATATTGTACATATTGATTTCGCTAAATGAGAGCAATCTATAATGTAATAAATCTACTTTTTTTTTTTTTATTATTTATTTCATTTTGAGGATTAATCCTAAGCATTTACGACATACATACATACTTTCTGTCATTTAAACTACTTTTATATATAATCTATTTTTAAGTTAATCATATATTCTGATTCTTAGTTTTTAAAATACAGTTCTGCTTAAAAACAATATATTACAAAAGTACATCAAAATATATATTTTTTCATTATCTACAATGCAATAAAATGAGTGTCCAAAATTTTACCATAATTTATAATGCAGCCCTTGAAGTAATTAATTGTTCTTTCATGTCTTTTATTATTTTTCTATATACAATACTATTAAACCTTTATTTGTTACCATAGATGCTTTATTTGCTTATAGATTTTGCTTAGAATCATTTCATTTCAAATCACCAGACACACCAAGACTATTATTAAGTAACAATTATTTTGTTATTGATTACTTTGTATAATGGTTATTATTTAATTATAAAATATTTTCTGTCCTCGTTCAGGAAAACCTCAAATAAAAATCATGAGTAAAAGTTAATTCTAAAACTGTTTTTTAAATGGCCTCTTACTTGTAACTTGTTACTATGTAAATTGTACTTAGTTCATTTTAATACATAGAAATCTTATTATTATTATCATGATAATATTTATCATGATATAACAAATTTTATAACAAATAGTTTTAATATTCATATAACAGTAATAGTAACAGACAAATACAGCGAATATATACATACATCTGGCAAATAAAGTTACAAATAATTTTGTGAAGAATGATAACTTCAAAAATAATATTCTATTAGATTAGCAAAACTTTTAAATTGTTTGCAGCAAATACTGCACATGTTTTGTATTAGAATACAGATCTTAGTCTGTTGCAGATTTGACTTTTGGAAAGCAGCCAAAATAAGATCTTACAAAACAATTTTATAATAGTTTTATCTCATAAACATTAATATTATTAGAACAAACTCCTAAAAACATTGCTTAAACCAAAATTATATAATTTAGGTTACGAGGGAGCAAAAGGACGACAATGAAAAATTTTATGAACAGTTAAAAAGATACGGCGGGAGGTGGGTGTAGTACAATACGAAGATAAGTATGTATGTTTTCTTTGAAGAAAACAAGATTAATCTACATTACCGAAAATATAGGTACAATACTATACGCCGTTTGTGTTTTCCATTGGACACTCTACTTCTGAACCTAAGAATCATAAAATATAAAAATTGTAACCGGAAGTAAATAGCGTAACAGAGCGTTGACTAGTTTGCTTCGGGCTTTAAATTGACTCTCGTTAATGCACCAAAATGGGTCAGTCGAGTTGAATTCTAAATTGCTGTAGAATTTTCTATCATTTGCTAACTTTATCACAGTTTATATAACGGTGTATCCTAAGCTAAAATATGTTAGAATGACGAAAGCAAAAGATGTAAAAACACAACATCCTATCCTTAAAAATAGAATTCATATAATGATAGGATTATATTCTCGATTTCTACAATTTTTTATAAAAGATTTTTTATAACAATAATGGTTTAAAATAATTATATAACAAGATTAACCCTAGATAACTAAACTGTTTTCATTGTTACATTATTACTACACCTTCGTCCAACGGACTACGGAATAAAACAATGAAATATAATAAAAAATATTTAATTAAGACAGGAACTTGTTTCATCACACAAAAATAAGGATTATAATGAACAAATTAGTACTAATTAATGTTATAATATCAATTTACACATTGACCACACATACCAACATTTTGTGGACCACAAACAGCTTTTCTACATCTGGTGCAATGGTGCTTGGTCATACTCCGGACCTCTGATGGACATAGGTAGCAAAGTTTACGCGCGTTTGACGTAGAAGGAACAGGAGCTTCTATTGTTGAAGATTTGCCAAGAATATCCTCATTCATGACCCTTATATTACGCCTCAAACTCACGGTTTGTTATCGTTGCCGAAGCCAGGATTCCATTAGCTGATCTCCTAACTTCATTACAAAATCGTGCGAACTCATTGGCTTTTTCTTATTTCTCATGTTATTACAGATATGAATAGCGTAAGAATTAATAGAATATATATTGAAATGTTATTAAAAATACACATGAGCCATCTCTTGGTTTTATGATTAGATCTTATATTTGAACACATTTTATCAATAGTGTCCACTGCACCTTTTGTGCTATTATAAAAATGTATTATTTCTGGTTTACTTGTCGTTTCATTAAAAATAGGTTGATCATGAATAGTTGGCAATAAAAATAAAACTTTGTTGGATTTGGCTTTAAATGAAACTAATATCTTTTTTAAAAATGTATTCCGTTTCCGATGTTGAGCTGTCAGATCTCTCCTCCAGTTCGTTTTCCGATGCTGACTCCAGCCAACGACGAATATGATCCTCAAATCCATCTAAAATAAATATTAAAAAGTGAAAACATCTCTACATCTCTTCGTACCGTGTATTTAAACCGAACCAAAAATTTACTTACTTCAAAATTTAGCATTAAAATTTCTATTTAAATCAATCCAATAAATTTAATCAGAAATTTAATAAATACTATGCTAAAATTATCGATAAGAAGCAGATCTACAATATGTAAAACAATAAATATTAGAATTTATTAATGTACGTACCGTACAATAAAGTTGTTATTATTACTAAACCTTCGTCCAGCGGACGACGAAATGGTCACAGAGCACGTCCTATGATGCGCGTGGACCCAATAGCGTCACGGGCTGCACTGTTTACTCAAATTAGTAAGGTAATGAAAGAGTCAAGGTCAGGGGACGGAGCGAAGTAGGTGTTTTCGAATTTCGTCAAGTGGCGCGTTGTCGTCTCGACGAATGATTAGTTATACAGGGTTAAATAAAAATAAATTTGCACATACTGCTTTATTTTGGGATAAGAAATAAAACATCGAAAGTTAAAAGCGAATAATCCTAATGAACTCACTCATCCAGTACTGAAAAAGTCTTCTGTGAAATAGTCAGCTTCAAATTCTTTTCAATTCGCGGTCAAATTTAAGAAATAAATGTGTACAAAAAAACATATGGTGCACGATAATATTAAATATTATATTAATTAGTAACACTTCTAATACATGTAAAGATACGACAAAAATATAAAGAAATTGGAAAAAGGGTCGATAATAAATTATTATTGACATAAGAATGTTAATAAAATTATAAATTATATGAATAAAAAAATATGTAAAAGAAAATTAAGCCCAACTACCGTTTGTTTTATTGTATTCTCACGAGCTCCTCAAGAACCCGCTAAAATTTAGGGGCGCTGTAAAACTCTTATAAATAAAAAAAAATAGTTGTTTAAATTATTTGCTGAAAAACTTTTTTTTTATAAATTTCTCTTTTTCCATTACACCTTAAAAAGATTATAGGTTTAGGGTTGTAAATAATTTAATTAGCTACAAATAACGTTCGGTAAAATTTCGGTAGATATTTTCATATGAAAAGAAACAAATAGGATAACTCTATCTTTAAATTTAATTATGTGCATAAATCGTTATACATATTAATTGAAATTAAAATAATAATTTAGTAATTTAAATAATTTTTAAACTTATTTTTATACTAAATGTTCTACGAGTAAAAAGTCATATCGAGTGTTGAGGAGATGTAATTTTGTGTTTATTGGCAGGACATGAGGGAAATGGAAATGGGAATTGGTGACACGTTTACCTTATTTAATATTAAATGAATCAAGGAATCAAGGTTTATTCTACCATAAACTAGAGGATTACAATCATAAAATATCTGACCTATTTATTTACATAAGAGTCAAAGTTTAAAAAAACTCTTACAGGAAATTAATAATTAAATTAAAATATGGTATACAGAAATGGTATAACGTTTTAGGAAAGGTTAAAGTAAAATTAAATTGCAAGTTCGCGCAAGCGGTGTTTGGTGTCACTACAATATAATTAAAGATTTGGTTAAATTAATTGACCAAACCGAAAATACAAACCTTTTTTACTTAGTCATTAGACCCCCTTCTCTAGATTTATTGTTCATTTATCAAACATGAAATAATTAAAATATTATTCTGGTAATGATTGTATTTCAGACCTTTAATTTTGTGGTTGTTTACCATATAGGAGAATAAATTGGACTTTCTCGTCTTGTTTAAGTAATTAAGAGAAAACATATTTATTCGGATTAGTACATGCGACTTCTTTCTAGTAAAAATAAAATATCATTAATCTGCTTTGTTTGATTCGTTTCATTTCTAAAACACTTCTTTTTTGCTATAAAATTTATTAATGAAATTTTTAAATAGTTCAGAAACATTTAGTGAAAGATTTTACTTCAAACGTTACTAACTAAACTAGGAATATTAAATTTTGTTGCATAAAATTCAGTAAATGTATATAAGTAACAAACAAAGAAACGAAGTATTTTAGCATTTAAGTCTATCGGTCGATCGATATTTAACTTTTAGAAAAGGCCTACAGCATTATATTAAAAGTAATTATCCTAACTCCATGTTTTATCAACATTTTATTAAAAAAAAAATCTGGATCCTTTTATTCTTATTATTTAATTGTAGGGCTTTAAAAACACTCTGTACTAGTCAAGAATTTTAAAAATATTAAAGATAGAACCATATCACTACACACCTTATAAATAGAAACGTATTTTTTTACTAATTGCGATATTTAATCATATTTAATTTTTTGTTTTTTGTTTATACATTACGCTTATAGTTTTCCTAACTGACCTCATTAAAATAACACTTAATGTGTTCACTATTAAATATCATTCCTTAAATAAGACAATCCCCCAATTTATTTCAATTGAGTATTTTTGGGTACTTTTCTCGTAACAATGACCATCAAACTAGTAACTACAGTTAACATATAGGATTATATTTATTTCTAAAGTGACAATAATATATGAATATACTCGTATTATTATCTCTTTAAATAAACTTAGTTGTGATGTACATATGTAAAATACTTTTAAATATTAAAATATTTATTTTATAAGAGTAAATATCTCATTTAAGCAAGTTTACTAGAGAAGTTAGTAAAAAGGAATACATTCAAAGGTCGCTACTTCGTATCTAATTGCTTCAATATGGCCAACAACTTTAGGGTCGGGTCAACGAACCGTGTAGTGACATGTAACCTTAAAGTTTTGCCAACAAAAGATCAAAGAACGACGTATTTGGAGCATACGCAAATCATTCAATAGGGTTTAAAGACAACAAGGTTTTTTTTAAGTTTTAAAATTGCCAACAAGAGTTCCTTTGACATAAAATTGAAGAACTTGTCCCGTTTATCCTTTGATAAATATAAATTTAAATTATATATAATTATATAGCGATTATTTATTTTATTACACTTATTTATGTCACACATATTTACAAATAACTACATACACATTTTGTAAACTTACAGCTCGACGAACATTTTTTATGATTACCTTACGAAAGTAACAAAGATATACGTACCGTGTAAACCGAAATGTTGATTTAGGACCTTCCGGATAATGCTGCAGTATTAATCCAGCCTCCTACGTTCGTTCCAAGAGCAGTATCGTTCCAATTCCCGAGGATTATCTCGTTTCAATTTCTTAACACAAGAAATTAAACGTATAATATTTATTTGCAGATTGTATTATGCTTATAAATGATAGATTACAATATTTTATGTCAGACAAAAACTAAATCCAGTAATTATAATCCTTTAATCAAGGTAATTCAAAGTGAAAGTGTCTTTATTGTGTGGTCAATATATATGTATATAATATAATAAACCAGTTTTTACAGTATTGTAATTGTAAACAAATTTTTGATATGCTTTACACTAATAAGAGTCCTAAATTCTCTAATCACTTCTCGAGTTAATGTAAATCATGGATTCTCTTGTGTTTAAAATTTACATTGACATTGCCTCGCAAACGTTGAATTTTTCATGAAACGTCCCAAAGAAATAATTGAAGTAAATAAATATACATACATAAAGATGTTACCGGTAATACAGCAATTCGATTGTCCCGATGTCATTATCATTTTAATAACAAAATCAAAATATTTATTAATTGAAAAATACAAAATATACAATGGAAATGTGATAAATTCTAATTTTGAGAAAAAACTCCCACAAGAGCCTAGGGGTTCTGATCCACATATTACTTAGTCCGTTTTTAGACTTCAAATGTTGAATTTCTTTAAAAGATAAGTCTTTACCTCAATACAGAGATAGAAAGATAACGCATTATTAAGCATTCATACATATATATAATTGTATATTCATACAAAACTATTAAGGTCTTAAATACTATTTTCAAAACATTTTAGAGCTTTCAATGCGGACATGGTTGTTTAATGAATTTGCTATTCGATTCAATATTTTCTTTGAGAGAAAACTTAGAGGAAGTATTGCAACTTCGAATGAAGAAAATATATTGATTCAGTGTTAAATTATTAACTTTTTTCATAATATTTTGTACTTTAAAATATTGTATTTATTCAAAGTATAAAAATCCGAATCAAAGAAATTATATGTAGAATATGATAGTAGTCATTAAAATATAGATTTAAAATTTCTCCTAAATTAAAAGTAAAAATTAGCAGCAATCCAATGACGGTAAAAAGAAAAAAACATTTTAAAGCAAAATAGTACTAGGAATAAGTGCAAGAATCTATTTTCTTCTTGGATTGCAATTTGTATATTTTCTGTTTTAGTATATTTTGGGTACGTAGGTGCTTAGTTATACACATTAAGGACAAATATTTTGTTTAGGACAAATAAAGACAATAAAAAGCATCACTATACGAAATAAATTTTGTACATTAGAAGCTGAAATACAGAATTATTTAACTTAGTTACATATGTTTTAGGGTTACATTTACAAATAAGATAAATCAAATAATGTATGATATATTTAGGGTTAATTGAATTAATTAGTGACAAATTGAGTGATTTACAAGATGAGAGAAATTGTAAGGGATCAGATGTGTTTAGGTACACAAATCCCAAAGATGGATCACTATAATATAGATTATCAATATATAAAAATAAATATCTAATGCTCGCAGTTAGTTTACATGAAATATCAATGCAAGCAACACTTAATTATATTAGTCTATAACGTTTTTATATAATTTTTATATAACTAACGACAGAAATAACTTTAATGAGTTATGGTGATGAAAATCGCATGAAAGTATCTTTTGGCTGCAGTCGGAAAGCAGTTCTCTGGTACTTACTATATTTTATGATTTGAATTTTGAAAAAAAATTATTTACTCTACAGATAAATTAAATTTAATATCTACAAATTTAACAATAGTTTCAACAAACATTATCAGATATTATTGTTAGAATACTACAAACGCATTATTATGAGGGTAGCTCTTAACCCACTTATGGTTTAATTTACCTCGCCAAATATGTTGCTCAATTGAAGCAGCAAACGTCTGAATGGTGTATTAAATTATTAAAATGGTATATTAAATTGTAAATTCATTTATTTTTATATATAAATATTAGTTACATTGATTCGTGTACATGAATTCAATTTCACTGTATTCGTGTTCAGCAGTGATCACTGGTATTGATTCAAAATGAAATGATAAAAAAATAAATAACGTTTAATACAAGAGTAATTCTACTTCATTAATATTATCCTTATAAGGTTCACGTGTGAATTTATTTTATCAGTCTTTAGGGATATTCTTTGCATCGATTTCTTAAAATGAAAAGTTCTATGTGATTTTCCAAGTACTATTTCTGTATCACTACCTAACTATTTAAACATAAAATTAAATTGTTATTATTATATCTATCGTCCGTTTCTAAGTACTAACAGAATAAATAATCATAAATATCATTGCTACTGTCATCAATGCCATTCAACATCCATAAAAAATATTGTAAAATCTAAAATGAAAGCCTATGAAAAATTCCTTTGTTTACTAAAGATACGGCTTCAGAGAAAATATATTGTGAGCAGGTCGCTTTAATATTGCCTAGTGGTTGATAAGGCATAATGCGGCTTCTCAATAGCTCGGAAACTCTTTGTTGTCCGAGCAAGGAAGTTTTGGTCAGGATGCTAAAATAATAACTCTGCTTTTATGAATGAAAATAAATTCATAGTTCGAACTTTAGATTGACTATGAGTTTAGTTATACATATAATTAATATTGAAATCTTAATCGGTTTATCGTACAAATATAATATAATATACTTTATATCTTCTGATAGTTTACGATAAAGATAATATCTGAATGTCAAGAAAAAGAGATTTAACAATTTTTTTGACTTCACTCTTAATGGTCTGCTTTGAGAATCTGATCCCGACAAAATATATCTTACATTTTTGCAGGACCAGTTTCGTGGAGTTTCTTTTGTGTTGAAATACTTCATGACTAAATAATGATGCCACAAATATATTTTGTAACTATGAGCCTTTGCTGAAAATAGCAATAACAAAAATGAAATAAAAATTCTTTATTTTATAAAAGTTTCATATAAGGATACTTATTATAACAATATAATTATTATAAATAATAAGAGTAGTATTTTTTTACAATAATAAGAAAGTTTTTACGCTTTTTTAGACGTAGAAAGGTTTTTCATGAAAGTATATTTAAAAATTAAGATAATATATTTATCTTTTAATTAGATTGTTTTTATTGTGCCAATTAATTTATAAATTGAAAAATTTTCATAGAAATATATTTTACATATATTAGTAGAAAATAATAAATGCTTAGAATTAGTTTTATAAACCCATGGATCATCATAACTACTGTTAAAATGCTTACTGAGTTGTTTTTGTTTTAATAATTATTAGCTTCCTCTCATACAGCTATGAGAGGAAGTGAAACAAAGAGTCCTGGATATTATATTATCATAATAACTCATGTTAAGAGCTGCTCCTCGTTACTCCTAATAATTACTAATGGTCACATGTGTATGAGGATAAAAACATCAGTTGTAACATTATTATACTTCGATATGTTCTTCACTTCGTCATTTTAGTAAATAAATAGAAATAAAATAAAATAAATTGAAATTATTGATATTCCAGCGAAAAATTATCACAATTAAGCTGGTAAAAAAAAAGATGGCCTTGAAAACTGTTACACAGTTTTATATATAAAATTATCATTAATTTTATTATAATTAACGTAACTTTTAATGGTTATAAAACATCTAAAAAAGTATCATTATTTTGTTGTGTATTTTGTGAACTTCGCCTAAGCCCAAACCATCGCAAACATTTTTTATTATATAAGAGCTTTTCCTACACTTAATCAATAACAATAGAGTACTTTACAAATTGCATGCGGTTGGAAGCTGTGGTTGGTTTAAACCAAACCTTATTACACCTTGCCATCACTATAGAGAAGTTGAAAATTCAAGAAAAAATACATAAAACAAAAATGAAAACAGGGAATCAATATTAATGTTGTAAACAAAATTTTTCGAATAAACTCATAGGCATACATAATTAAAACAACTTTTAATTAAAACACATTGCTGGAAATAAATACTGAAACAAGTATTAACTTGCTAGATATTCACATTTGTTTTTACCTAAATTCTAAAAAGAGAGGGATGGCACAAGGTCATTCTATAGAAACGCTTTTCATCAAAATGTACTTACATGTATGAATTACATCTTATAATAAAAAAGAAAAAGATCTTTATCATCTATCTTATCTTGATAAATCACTGGTTGTCCCTTTACTGACACTTCTACCAAAAAGACGACAAAAACCGTTCAGAGATACTTGAAGTCTTTCGGTATACTTTTAGTTGGTAAGATTAAGGAGAGTTAGAGAGTCGATATTTATGCTACTTTCGATTAGGTGTTTTATTTTGTATGCATTCATTGTTTGCATACCTGTAGCAGAATCTTTATATATATGTTATACATATAACATAATTCGGAAAAATTAAACATTTTATTTTAAAATTTACAGCCAGTGAGAATTTATATTTTATATACATCGGTTCAGGATACCGTTCACAGTCATGATTTAAATTAGAGAACATATTTATGGGCTAAATGAGGGTAGCGAGCAGAAAACAGTATCTTCTTACAATGTTTTATTAACTATGATTATATTACACAACTTTGCAATCAACAAGAATATGCGTGTCACAACGAATCGTAGGACAGTTCCCAGACTTGATATTCGCACTGTGGCTGAAGATAAAGTGAGTCTCGCTGGTGACTCGAAATATATCTTCAACTCGGCCCGCACGAACATAAGACCGGACTCTGCCGAAGCGATGACATATCGCTTGCGCCTCGTAGACATTTAGCTCCCGTACATATATATATATATATATATATATATATATATATATATATGTAAGAGCGTCGGGAGAAGCCTCATAGCGGTCTTGGCTGTTATTGTTCATAATGGGCGTTGTAACGATAGGAATTAAAAATAGAAGTACACTCGTATTCTTCAAAACGTTATTATTAATTCTTTTAAAACTCTTTAACAAAATATTACACAATCAATAAGATTAAACGGGATTTAGAGCCAATAGGTTAGCAAATGTGCACTTCTTGCAAACAGCTGTAAAATCCATGACAACCGCCATTTTCAGTGGTGACACCTACTACCCTATTCGGGATTATCCGCTCATATTTTAATATTTTTTATAACAATCCATTACAGAATCAAATAATATAATAGCGTAACTTATAATTTAAAATTAACTTCAATCAACGCGCCGTCACGGCCGTCCTGCATTGTCACACGTCCTCGTGTGTACCATTCTCATCTGTGGACAATAAATATAGCGCTTTATACTATATCACGATCGGTTTTCCTGACCACATATTATTCATATTTGTTTATGTCATACAACTTACAGCAATTACATTTTTTTATTTTTTTTATTAAATTCTACGAAATGTTTGGTAAAAGTCATACTCAACATATGACATATGTCACATACGTCAGTTAATGCTACATAGGTCATTTGCTACCACACAGGCAGTTTTCTGCCACACAGGTTAGTCGTTGCCACACAGGCTAGTCGTTGCCACACAGGCCAGTCTTTGCCACACAGGCCAGTCTTTGCTACACAGGCCAGTCTTTGCCACACAGGCCAGTCTTTGCCACACAGGCCAGTCTTTGCCACACAGGCCAGTCTTTGCCACACAGGCCAGTCTTTGCCACACAGGCCAGTCCATGCCACGCAGGCCAGTCCATGCCACACAGGCCAGATGCCACACAAGCCAGATGCCACACAGGCCAGATGCCACACAGGCCAGATGCCACACAGGCTACCCAATGTCTCGTAGACTAAAAAGTAGGATGCACAGGTTATGTAATTACTTACCATGGCCGTCATCGGCACATTCTGACTGGATTGGAATCTCTAGTCCACCACTCAACTCTAATGGAACATAACATTCGCCCGTATACGGTCGTGTGCGTACTTAGTTGTACTATACTACTACTACTATTAGAATTAAGGGTCCGAAGTAAATACCTGTTACCATCCAACAGCTCAACTACTTTAAAAGGGCCTTTAAATTTTGGGTCAAGTTTGGTTTTGTTACGCTCGTGGTTTTCAAGTAGCACATAATCACCTACTTAAAACTTTTTTAATTTTGCTTTACTTTTATCAAACCTTACTTTCTCCGAAAAAGCATTAGCTTCTATTGCTCGTGTCGATTGCTCTCTTATAAGATTTAAATCAACTTCTATTTCATCTGTTTCTAATGTCATTAAGTTTGGGAGCCTAGCAACCTTTCCTATTAACAATTCTAAAGGACTCGCTTTTATAACCCTAATCATAGTACAGTTGATGGATAGCTGTATATCAGGCAGTGCAGCTTGCCATGACTTATTATTATCTACCTCGACAGCAGTTAACATATTCTTTAATGTGGACGTGACATGTTCTACTTGCCCACTTGCACGACTTGTACCGGTAGCTATAAGATGTACTTGTAGGTTAATGTTGTATGCATTGCAAAAGTCAAAGGTTAATGTTGTATGCATTGCAAAGTTTGCCCCCACTAGACGCTGTATTTGGTCTAAAATAAGTGGGAGAGGATATCTATCAGGCACTGTATTACTGTTCAACTCCCTATAATCTACGCAGAGCCTATCACTCCCGTCCTTTTTCTTAACAAGGATAATTGGACTAGCAAAGGGAGAAGAGCTTTCACGTATGATGCCAGCGGACAAAAGTTCTTTAATTTGACGACGTACTTCCTGTCTTTCATGTGCACTTAATCTATAGGGTCTACGCTGGACCGTGAGATTAGAATCACATAATTTAATTATCAGCTGACTCGTACTAACCCTACCAGTAGGTATACCCTCTACGAAATTACTGGAATGATTGTTCAGTAGAGCAACTAATTGCCGTTTTTCAAAATCATACACATTACACACTCTATACTTTCGAATTTGTTTTCCTTTGTACCTATGTCACAAATAGAAACGGCCTTATTATTTTTAAGGATAAGATTATTTTCAAAAATCTCTATTGAAAACCCTAGTGAAAGTAGATCCCTCCCGATCATTATATCATTTGAAATACACGAATCGGGCACCACATGAAATAGTAACTGTACTGAATAACCCAGAATTGAATCTGTAGAAAGAATTTGGACGTTACAATTAAGATGCGCATTACTTATTCCTAACAATAATACTGCATCATACTGTCTTTTACCTAGAAATCTATCAGATAGAACTCGTTTTATTAACGAGTATTCGGCACCTGAGTCAAATGAAAACTTCTCACCGGTTTCATCTAAAAGTTCATCAATGGCAGGTTGGATGGAACAGACATTCACTCGTCGTTCAGTTCGCGCATCGCTGGCCTTGACATCCGCACTGGGGCAACGGGGCGCGATGTGGCCTCGTTCCCCACACTTGAAGCATGTTGGAGTAATTGTCTTCTTCTGCGAGCTAGCGTCCTTCAAATGCTGAGAGGAGGTAGTATCTGAAATCTCAAATTGTGTAGTAGTATTGCTGTCACGACTACTATTTCCTCGATATTCCCGAGATACGTGACCTGGCTTGCCACAGTTATAGCATCGCCGTGCATTATCTGTACGCGACTTCTTTAATTCAGTCGGAGTAGTCTTCTCACTAGTCGGGGGTCCTCTTTTTCTAAAGCCGAAAGCCATACGTTCCTGTTGCAATTTATTACGAGTGTCAATCTCAGTAGTAAATGCTATTCTTTGCAATCGCGGCTCAGTTTTGAAGTATGTGCTAAAGTAAGCGCGATCGCGATCTGTTCTTTCGATAAAAACTTCCATCGTGCTAATATAGTGCTCATAAATAGCCCGGCAAACGCAGATAAACACTCTCCTTCCCTTGGACTACTATTGAGTAGTCGCCATAAATTCGCAGCTGGTGTCTCAACAGTATCAAATCTAGCTAAGAACAGATCTTTTAATTGCGGCCACGTAATACCGGTAAAACTAGATTGGGCAAGCTATGCTGATGCCGTTCCCTTGAGTGCCTTGCTCATTGTGTTTACTAAATCACTGTCGGAAATAGGTTTTTCTTGTAAGCATATGTCCACGGTTTCACACCACGCTCGAGCGTCGTACTCAGGAGTATCAGGGTTAAACTCGGGTAATGTTATTTTAGTACTAGATACAAATGGTTCTCGTATAGCGCGAATTAATTCCATCATATTCTGTTGTTGTACTTCAAAGAGATATTTCCAACGTTCACACTCGTTATTTTGAGAAATATTAATGTTCTGACCTCTATTCTGTTCCTTATTCGTCGCTGGTAATCCCACTTCTGATGTAAGAGCGTCGGGAGAAGCCTCATAGCGGTCTTGGCTGTTATTGTTCATAATGGGCGTTGTAACGATAGGAATTAAAAATAGAAGTACACTCGTATTCTTCAAAACGTTATTATTAATTCTTTTAAAACTCTTTAACAAAATATTACACAATCAATAAGATTAAACGGGATTTAGAGCCAATAGGTTAGCAAATGTGCACTTCTTGCAAACAGCTGTCAACTCCATGACAACCGCCATTTTCAGTGGCGACACCTACTACCCTATTCGGGATTATCCGCTCATATTTTAATATTTTTTATAACAATCCATTACAGAATCAAATAATATAATAGCGCAACTTATAATTTAAAATTAACTTCAATCAACGCGCCGTCATATATATATAAATAACATAAAAAAATTGTGTATATTAAAACATCAAATTTCATGTGGATTTATTGGTTACCCCTTCAACAACGTAAGGAATAAATATTAGTGTGATAAACAATTTGTTTGTTCGTTCTGGACTTACTTTGTATACGTTATTAAAAATACCGAACACATCCATAACAAACGGTAGCTATTTCGTTAACTATATTTTACCTTAATATAGATTTATATAAATACGAAATATTTATCTAAAAAATCTCTGCGGTTAAAGATTTTTTACAAAAACTGTTGTATTCACGTATGTCTTTAAATTGATAATTAATCATTAATAACAACAATATAAAAGTCTGCTAAGAGACCCAAAGTATTGAGAAGCGGTCTATTTTTGTGTCATGACTGAATGTGACGTTACACCCGCTTCCTGTGTTTTATAATAGTTCAGGTCAAAAATATCCAAGAAAGGTCCTTTAGCAACATCAATATTTACAAACTTATAATAAAAATGTAACCATTTATCCTTTATTTTCGCAATTTTCAGGATATTAATATATTAAATACTAAAATCATACAGATCATGCCACAAACTTAAGGTTTACTATTATTACCTGATGTAATTGTGACTTCTGCATTGTTCATTCTACACCACATTTATTATTCTTATTCTATCTTTAATAAACTGTTGTAAATGGTTATTATACAACCTACGAGTACATTCCTTCTTTATTAGTATATCTACCGCTCTGTAGCTATTACAAGGTAGGAAATATGCCTGTCATTTCTCACCCTTTTCGAGGGAGGAAGTTGTCACGTTTTTATCTAACATAGGCCTAGTGGTAAAAGCATCATTAGGGTTACTACAACTCCTTTAGTTGGTAATATTTTTACCAAGCCGTTACGATCGACTGCGGAAGCGATCCCGTGACCTACTGGAGATTAGGATATCCGTTTGGTTTTAGTGGGTTTCTTTATGTACGCAACTCTAAAATAAGGACCCCTGCCTTCTCCTAGCCCAGGCGCTGTTTATAAAAGATTTGTAAAAAAAGGAAATTTAACGATCAGCATATATAGTTTTAACATTGGAAAATTATCTCTTATTAATTGCAAACCCCCAAAATGTATTAACTTAATTATAATCCCCATATAACAGAACTACTGATCAATTTTAAACTAGTGTATTGGCTTATTAATCTAATGCGGGATAAAAGGTACTTTTCACTCCGGAAAATTTAATAATTTTCAAAAGAAAATACGAATTTTGGGTTAGGTTACTATTACAATACAATAAAACTATTAAGAAGATGTAAGTAGAGGAGTGATTGTGGAATATTTCATATGTTAAAATTAAGAGTATTTTTCGGTTTATACAATTTTATGGAAATTGCATATATTTGTTAGTGCTATACATGGATTTCTACACGTTGAAGGGGAAGAGGGAAAGGGGCAGACTAAGTTGCTGAAAATATCTAGTTTTAACTGGCAATTTCATTTTGTGTAAATAAATCCCAAACAGAGGAAAGTAATATATCAGCTGCCGGTAATAACCGACTACAATATTTAGCTTATTACTTACTCCTTCTTGTCTTATACCATAATTAGCAGTCCTAGAAAAATAAATAAAATGAAAATATTGATTGTGATATTTTAAATAAATGTGCCAATAAATCTTAACGGCTCGTTTAAAAAAGCTTATTTTCAGTATGGTTAATTAACTTTACCAATTGCTTAATTATATTAGTAACACGAAATTATTCGTACCAGTGACCAGTTCTAATTTAATAAAAATTACACACAAGTTGCGTGTTTACAATTTTAAAAATCCCATTTGACGTATTGCCGCTCTTCGAGAATAATCCAGGCATTACCTCGCCAAGTATCAGAGTAGTAGACCTCAACATTTCGAGCGACTGTCAGTTTCCTTCTCAACAGGCCAAGTTGGCCTCGATGAACATGAATTATAAAATAACCATTTTTAAAGGCATTTTTTGTGTAACCTTATTGATAGCGAAGTGTGTAGCTTTTGTCAAAATAAATTAACTAGTGATTGTTTCGAAACGAGACAACACCGATTACAATCAAAAGACAAAAATTCTCGGAGAGTTACTTTCAGAATACTGATAAGAAATAACAGAATGGACAAAAATCTAGGGAAATTGTTTAAATTAGTTTAAATATATGGTTAATATTTATTAAGATGGTAAATATACATTACACAATAAAATGTATATAACATTTTATTTAATTGCCTTAAATTCATATATTACTAAATAGGCTATTAAATAAATAATAAACTTGATTGCAATATATAATTGATAATATTGTTAACAATGCATATTCTTTGTATTTTGTAATAAAAAGTACAACACTAAGTCTTAAAAACCCGAGTATACTTAAAATACAATATGTAGCATTTATATATATTTTTTTATTACTATTGTTGTTAGATTATACTTTAATCATATATTGGGCTAAAGCTTTGTCCGAGTTTATTTCATGAACGCATTCAATATTACATTTCACATTTTTTCAATCTCAATTACCAAAATACAAATCTTTTATAGATATTTATTATTCGAGTAATAAATTCAACTTACTACATATAAGTTTATATTATCTATTTGAAATATATTATACATTGTATAAGTGAAAAAATTGTTAAAATATTTCAGATACCATTTAGTTATATCTGTAATCTATATACTCGTATCTACATAGATATATATATAAATTTGCTGAAACAGTCTCTCTTCTTTTACTTTGACTTAGCGTATTCGCAATTTTTAATTGTTACTTATTAAAAACTTCACATAAATAGAAAGAGATATTTTTATTGAGTTTAATACGTTGTGTGATTTAGGATAAAATTACACAAATAATTGAATATTCCATAGCAATTACAAACTACACTCTATACAAACTGAGCCGTAGCATTAACGAGAGGTTACTTTAAAGCCCGAAGCACACAATTCAACAGTTTGTTGCGCGATTTAGGTTAGGTTAGCCTTTTAATATCTTATGACATTGTACACTATGAATAGTAGCTTCGAAGCCTTATAGTGTACCTTTACTGCCGAAAATGGTGAATTTATGTTACAAATGTACATAATTTTATAATTTAGGATTTAACATGACAGCATTCAACTAAAAATTTATTTGATATGAGCTAATAAATATATAACTGTAAATTAGTACCCTGTTATGTAAAATCAAATCTAGTAATTGCAACAAATATACATTTTTAATAAATAATTCGTAAGGACTAAAAAATCCATAAATCATGGTTATACAGCACATGTTCAATACTGTAACTGTACGATTGTTCCAAATAAATTATAATTTTATTTCAAATTGTCTAGAAAACTCCAAAAACCATGTTATTTAAAAAGCTGTTGTTTTTATTTTAAATCTTACAATGTTGAAAAAGTATGTATGTACCTTGATATTTTTTTACACCTACCTTCATAATTTCTTACAACTCTCCAAGTTTGTCATTGTCGTATTTTGCATATTAACGTCATTGAAACATTTATGGTCAATTTAAAACATAATAATATTATTATTTTTTGTCTTTTATAATTTTTATTCATAAATTTTTATTCATAATATTATACCTTTTATATATTTTATTTTAAACCTGAAGATAAGATTAAAACTTTCCCGAGCGTAATACAGTAGTTAGTAAAAGCAGGTAAGTGTGGTTTTTAATAAATCCGAAATGAAACGACTCATTGTGTACAAAACACGAAAGAAATAACAAAAGCATATTTCGTAAGGGAAAATGTACACAAGAATTAATCTTCATATCCATGATGGCATCCATCGCAAAATCATTGGCTAAATGTGGAATTCACATATATTTCATTTTACTATATACGTGAAATATGTCTTGAATATTGCTACTGCAATTTCCTCAGCCTCAACATTTGATACCATAAAATACATATTTTTTTGGTGTTGCCACAATTGAAAATGAGAACATTTAAAGGATACAAGAAGAGAGGGCAAGTATGGAAAAGATACGGCTTACGGCTCATTAACAGTTCCTTATTATTATTATTCTCATTCTTATCTTAATATATAAAACACAAAGACACTCACTGACTCACTGACACATTCATCGCTCTACAGTCCAAACCGTAATACCTAGAAAGCTGAAATTTGGACACAAGACTCCTCACATATTGAATAGGTGCAATAAGAAAGGATTTTGCAAAGGTCCAAATCGTTTCAAAGTTATAGCTAAAACACTGTAAAAAATATAACGCGCCTGTTTGATAATAATTGTTGTTAATTGTTGGTGTGGAAATTCAAACAAAATGTTTGATCACTTTCGCTGTCCGTTGCGAAGCATGGGTAACCTGCTTGTTACGAATAAAGCCAAAATGTTCAACTCAAGGTAGCCAAAATAATTATAGCTCGTATGGATGGTATTATCACGCGTCTTCACATTGCCGCCCACAATAGTGGCATTAAGTGGGAAACTTACTTTTTCGCTTGAACTACCTTACATATAACATTTATTTGATCTGTATTTTATTTGGAATGTTTATGTAACGAAGCTATATCTAAAATGTACTTTAAAATATTATAGATCTTTTTAATTCCAGTATAAAAATAAATCTAATGCAGTTACGTACTAAATCCTATACGGTAATGTTTTAATATTCATATAGTAGTATTGTAGTATCATCGCATGTATTATATTATATATATTATTACTTACATATTTAACTTTCATGATAAAATATTTTGTAATGTGGGTAATGTAATAATATTTTTGTCTATGTAACTATTTAAATCTGGTAAAACTAAGTAATGTAAATGTGTTAAAGTGTATTGTTATCCTATTAATAAGATTTATTCATTTACAATTAATTATAATAATTATTAAACACAAATGTGTAATTTATGATTGCTACAAATACATTAAGGAATTAAGTATCATAAAAATAACTATTGTGTATGTATTTAAATTTATTGCGTTATTAATAATTGAGAAAAAAAATGTGAACTTTTATATTATATTCAGTATATTTTATACTTAGAAAAAAATCAATAGCAAATAACATGTTTAATGTTATTTGGTATTGTTTTTTTTTCTTTGAAATATGTTGCAATTAATGTCCATTTATTTATTTTCTTTGCATTCTACAATGTATAAATTGATTAATAGATTTTCTTCATTTTTTAGCCATCTTTATTTGTAGAGTATTAAATAATCTAACACATGTAATGCTACTTCAAACTACCAACGCAATATAGTCGACCTGATTTTGTTACACAATTTAGATATAATTGCTTGAATGACATTAAATAGTCATCAATATTTAACAATTTAAAAAATATATATAGTAAGCAAAGGCCAAAAATCTTTAGAATATGAATAAAAATATTATAAAGTATTTCTTATTAAAAACTTGTCTTGAGTTTGCTAAATTTATAGTTAGAATAATATATCTATATGGTAGTAGAGTCATTTGTTGCAGCTCAAAAAACATTAAATTTTCTATTGGTCTATCAGTTACTCCTGAACCTCTATCTTTAGTATACATACATACAGGAAAAATATTTGTGTGTTACACAGGTTATTGGGCAGAATTTATTCTGACTCTGTGTCCGTTATATAAAAACATGCCGAACACATCAATAACAAACGGTCACTCGTTCGAAAACTATATTTTTATTTTAATAGACTGCGTTAATAGATTTTGAATAAACACTGTTCTATTCATGTATATTCCATCTTTAAATTTACAATTAATCTAATAAAAACGACATAAAGTTTTACTAAAAGTCCCAAAGTACAGAGCAGTGTTACAGTGTTATGTGACGTCACGTCCGCTCCATAAGTTTTATTAATATAAAAGTTTGGGTCAAGAGACATCCAACAATGGCCCTTTTATAACCCCATATCCATAAAGTTAAAAAAATATGGAACAATTTGTCGGCCATGTAGCTTTTAGGGATTTTATCCCCAAATTGAACAATTTTAATATTTTGGTACGAAACTTAACATTTCGTATTAATATGAGATATTATTAACTTTTTAATTCATTGTTCAATTAGTTTCCTAAAAGTAATTAAGGCTATAATTATATTGCAACAAATATACTGAATAGATTATAATGAAAACGAGTATGATGATGGCTAATTACTAAGTGGATAATCATTTCTCTAATTTTCAAGGAAAAATGTAAATATTGGTTCAGTATAATAGATGAATCACAAATTATAAAAGTTGAAAAATTTATGCATATGCATTTTAAGTATTGATGTCTAAGTTTTTGATTTGGTTATGAGGGATGGAGAGAGAAGACAACGTCACCGTGGACAATTCATTTGATATGTGAACTTCACCTTGTAATAAATTGTTGTAAAATATATTTGTAAAGTTTATTATTAGACTTTTTTATATTCGAGGAGGGCTAACGAGCGTAACAGTAACAGATAATACATTATCACCGCCGCCCATGAAGTTTTACATCATCTGAGGACTCAAAAGAATTTGCCGGCCTTGAAGGAGGAAATACTTACACGCCTTTTTGAAAAGTACCCAAATCATATCAATCCGGGAAATTCATTCTATATTTTAGTAGTACATGAAAGAAAGTTACTTGAAACCCACACATTAATTCAGTAAAAATTATTTAATAAAGAAATATCTCTATATCTTAGAAGAAATTGTATATCAGGAAATCCATTAAACCGCAGTGGAACAAGTGTATTTAACTTCGAACCCCATTTCAAATGGAACCTTTGACCAGCTTTGAAACTTTTACAAGCTGTTACATAAAACTTTAGACAAGCATTAATTATGACTGAACTCAAACGGGGCGAAATTAACATCTTAATTGTTGGATGTTTGTATGTTAAATGTATCAATATAAGATGCGAATTGTTGGTAAAAAAAATGTTTATATAATATATATGCATGTGAGACATTCTTAAAAATATAGAAAATCATTGTATGCTATAAATATAATATTGCCTAAGAAAAATTTAATCCAACGAGTAAAAAAGGATAGAAATAGTTTTCAGACCCTTGTGACTATTATTACTTTAATTTATTACTGATATTACCTGGATAACAATAGTGGTAATGAATTACGACAGAACTAAAAAAATATTTGATAGATTACTGCATTTGGGCTACACCTAAAACGAAATAAAAAGTCTATAAAAACAATGGCTTTAATTGTTATAGCATAAAAATGGACTGTTTTATTATTTTGGAACAGCAATATATTTTAATGCTAATGTCTTAAATAATATAAATATATATCTAAAAATATAAAGTACTCTTTAATACGTCTGTTATATTTTTAATTTTTCCCCAAATTTTGTTGGTAAATAGAAGAAAAATTTATTCAATCGTAATCTTAAACACTGACACCTAGACAATCCCAGGAAGGCAGTATAGCTCATTCATTACCAAAAATTATGTTGACTATCCACGGTGTGTTATTTATTTTGATGATGCCCTGAGATGAACTCATCTGGAACGACATTTATTAACCAAAAACATTCATTTAAAGAGTTTAAAAAGCTTAAAACGCATGAAACTGGACAATACTAGTTCTTTTGCCGAGTCAAATCAATAACTACTTGAAGCTTCGGATGAGATTTCGTGGCTCATCAATAAATAAAAAAAAAGCATATTATTAGAGAAACATTCGTCAAACCTTGTATATTGAAAGCAGCTGAGATCGTTTTTATTTATTCGGTAATCGAACAGTGTATATATAATTTTAAAGGTACAATAAATATTATTGGCATAAAATACAACCAAAAAAGGACTACACTAATTAACAATACTATAAAAAGAAAAATTTAATAATAATAATAATAATATTCTTTATTGCACACTTAAAGAAAAAAAGTAACAAAAAGAAATTAAATAATAACAAAACAAAAACAATAACAAAAATAGAAATTATACATAACAAATTCAATTAATGTACAAGAGGCGGCCTTATCGCTAAAGCAGCGATCTCTGCCAGGCAACCTTGGGGTACAGAACCTTGTATAATTTAAAAACTAATGTTTGCGAGTAGGAGTGCACCAATTAAATAAAATTACAATACAATAAAAAGCACATACATCATAAAAATACATACCTACATACATAAATAAATTTATTAATATACATATATATCCATACACATATACATATATATATATATATATATATATATATATATATATATATATATATATATATATATATATATATATATATATATATATATATATATATATATATATATATATATATATATATATATATATATATATATATATATATATATATATATATATATATATATATATATATATATATATATATATATATATATATATATATATATATATATATATTACATATAATAAAAGTAACCAGTGAGGACGAAGAGGAAAAAAGGACAAAGTTATATATAAAGTATAATTTATGGACATTGGGATGAATAGAAATCAGCGACGAGTTTCTTAAAAACAGCAAGAGATTTTGATTGTCTAATTTGTAAGGGGAGAGAATTCCATAAACGACAAGCTTTTACAGAAAAGGAATTGGTAAAAAAAGTAGTAGAATGTGAAGGAATTTTTAAAAGGAAATTGTTATCAGAACCTAAGGATAAAGAATGAGAATTAGTTAAAAATTGAAATTGTTGTTTTAAATACGGAGGAGTAGAAGAATGGAAGAGCGTACAGTACAGCAGGTTAAGAATATGTGTATTCCGGCGGAAGCGGATAGGGAGCAACTTGAGATGTTTACGAAATTCAGAGATACGGTCATATTTACGTAGTTCAAATATGAACCTGATGCAAAGATTTTGGAGTCTCTCAAGTTTATTTAAATGCTCTTCTTTTAAATCTAGTCAGCGTCAGCCACACGTCAGCGTAGTCAAGTATAGGAAAGAGAAGGGATTTAGTGAGCGCTATCTTTGTGGAAACCGGAAGAAAATTACGTAAACAACGAAGAGATCCGATCGTGGCAAAAATCTTTCTACTGACTTCGCCTATCTGCGGAGTCCAAGATAAATGTTGATCGAAAATGATGCCCAAGTTTTTTACTGTTTTACTGTAAGGAACCTGGACACCATTTATATAAACTTGTGGAAGACAAGACCAGTTGATTCTCGATATCAATCTTTGACTACCTATAATTATCACTTGCGATTTTGAAGGATTGATATTGAGTCCAAAGGAAATACTCCACTGATGAATACTAGTAAGTTGGGCATTTAATGTGTTTATAGTTTGCGGGAGTTCATCTAATTTAGAATTTATATAAATTTGTAGGTCGTCAGCATACAGGTGGTAGAGAGAAGATATTGATTTGCAGATAGTATTCATAAAAATTGAGAAGAGGAGAGGAGACAACACGCCACCTTGCGGGACACCAGCATGCATTAGGGACCACTCAGAATAGGAATCATTGATACGAATGCGTTGCCGGCGTCCAAACAAGTAACTATGAAACCAGCCAATTACTTCAGGGGATACGTTAAGAGAACGTAATATATTAAGAAGAATGTCGAAATCGACATTGTTGAAGGCACTTGAAAAATCCAACAAAGACATTATGGTTACTTGTTGGTTATCCATGCCCAGTCGGATGTCATCAGTAATCTTAACCAGCGCAGTAGTCGTGCTGTGACCAGGGCGGAAGCCAGATTGCATAGGATTAATAATTTTATTACAGGAAAGGAAACAACTTAACTGATTATGTATAAGTCGTTCCAAGACTTTTGACAGGAAAGGAAGGATGGAAATTGGACGATAGTCAGAGAAAGAGGTAGGATTCTTTTTTTTAGGGATAGGAATAATTTGTGCCTCTTTCCAGACAGAAGGAAATTGATTGAGATGAATAGAACTATTGAATATTACAGTAATGACAGGTGTAAGTATGTTGATAAGGGGAATGATCATTTTCCGACTAATGCAGTCAGAACCGATGGCATCCGACTTAACGGCAAGTACGTTCCTCTTAACATCACTTTCAGAAACTTGACTTAAAGTAAAAAAGATACTGCCAGGAGTGGATAAGCTTGCGAGTTGATTTAAAGTGTTAAGTTTAGTCAAACCATCTATGGTAACAGTTGAGGAGAAGTGCCGGTTAAGGTCATTTAAGTTAATATTAGAAAAATTTGCATGTTCCTGAGATCGCCCAACTCCAAGAGACTTAAGAAACATCCCAACTTTATCTGGATCTTCCTCTTCGACTACAGATCGGTGAATATGGCGTCGTCGTGAATCTCTACACACCGTGTTGCAACGATTGCGTGCTTTATGGTATTTTTCTTTGTTTATATCAGTAGGAGATGTTTTAAATTTCAATTTGGCCAAGTTCTTTTTCTCCTGCAACTTTTTAATTTCATCAGTGAGCCATGGAGCAGGGAGATGTTTCATACGAACTGGCCTGATCGGTGCGTGTTTGTCATATAACTGAACAATAAGGGAATTGAATGTTGCAATTTGTTCATCAAGAGTATCACAATTAGTTATCTGCAGCCAGTCTATATTAGAAGCATCATGACACAATTTCTCAAGATTCATTTCTCGAAAATTATGCTGTAGAAAGATTTTTGGCTTTGCTTTAGGTGGTGTAAGTTTATACGATAAATATATAAGATCATGGTACGAGAATGCTGCAGCAGTACATTGGCCGTGTTTTTCTACATGATCCAAAGATGACACAAGAATTAAATCTAGAAGTGAGGGGGCACAATTGGGAAAAACGTGTGTAGGAGATAATGGCAGGATGTGAAGGTTGGATGAATTTACCAGTGTATTAAGTCGGCTTGATCTATTATCATTTTTTAAAAGACACGTGTTGAAATCGCCCATAATTAAGGTATGTTTATATATCGGAGAGAATTGTTCCAGAAGGTTCTCAAATGATAAAAAATAGTCTATCGTCATTGATGGACTATAAAAGACACCAAGAAGTATTTTACTGTGGGAGAAGACTACTTCGACAAATAGATGTTCAGCCTCGTCTCGGTGTTGCGTTAGCGATTTACTTTTAATAGAGTAAGGAATATGAGAACGAAGATAAATAGCAACGCCTCCACCAGATCTCCCAATACGGTCATTGCGTATTAGACTGAACCCGGGCAATAAATATGAAGTTGAAGAGTGGAAAGACTTGAACCATGTTTCGGAAATTAAGATAGCATGAATATTTTTACTGTCGAAAGAGGATAACAAATCAGGATAGTGTGCCGGAATACTTTGAGCGTTTATATGAACTATGTTGAAGTTTTTCTGTAAGTTTAAAAAATGTGAGTTAAGAGATTCTTTAAGGGAAGGAAGACTATGGAAACTGCTACCACTGCTTGATTCATCGGATGAAAAAGAGTAAAAACTATCATTTGGGCTACCATTAAAAGACATCTCAAAAACATTTAAATATAAAATAAACTGTGTAGTTAAAAAGATATAAATAAAAAAATAAATAAAATAATAATAATAATAAATAAATAAAAAAAAAACAATAAAATAGAACAAAGTAAAGCTACTTAAAACTGAAAAGTATAAATAAAATAATAAGATAAATAAAGTAAAAAATAGTAATATAATAATAAATATATATATATATATATATATATATATTATTAATAAAAATATTAATAATAATAATATAAAATATTAATAACAATGACAATAGTAACAACAATAATAAAAAAAAAAAATCCGTGCCCGCAGGGGGACACGCGTGGGTAGACCTCGTGTGTAACTCGTTTAAAATATAACTCACTACCTAAGAATAATACATGATGCCGTTGTTTAAATCAAAAATTTTCAAGCAAAAAGCGGTTTTAATTTTTTTTTCTCGGAAAAGGTATGTTTTTTGGAAATACTTTTGGTACTTAAATTTAGAGTAAAAAATAACCTTTCTATTAAAAATATTTGCGAGGAGAGAATGTTTACCAGAAAAAAGTTGTCGTGGTTTTACCTACCTAAAATTTACAAGCTAAAAGTGGTTTTCATTTTTTTTCTCGGAAACGGTACCTTTTACGGAAAAACTTTTGATACCTAAATTTAGAGTAAAAAATAACCTTTCTATTAAAAATACTTGTGATGCAAGAATGTTTACCAGAAAAAAGTTATGATTTTTTTTCCAAAAATTTTCGGTTTTTTTACCCCCACCCCTAAGTTATTGAAGTTAGGTTTTCGGTTTATCTACATTAGTTATAGGTATTTATCAAAGACATCATATTATATGAACGCGATTAATCTCCTTTGTATAGGGACAAAGTTATGGTCGAAAAACTGAAATCAGAAAAAGTGAGGCCCTAGCGCCCCCTGTGACCGGATTTCTCTGGTTAACGAACTTGACCTTCATTTTTGGATGGTTGATTTTTGTGCAAAGTTTGAAAGCGATCCGAGCGAAACTGCGGCCGCTATCGTGCTGACAAAAGTCGAATCTGGACGCACGCACGCATATATATATATATATATATATATATATATAAACTTTTTGACCAATGGTCATTTCGGACTCAGTCGGTCATAAGAAGACCTCCTGTGAAGAAATTTTTCCAAAATTCGAAAGTAGGGGACAAATGAATGGGCAGACCGAATTCTTCGAGGTCTACCCAATAAAAATAAACAGATAAATTTCCAATATGCAACAAATACGTAACCGCCAGTTGCTAAAAAAGTAGATTCTCACCGCAAAAATCTTTACAACAAAAATATATATAAAAAAAACAATAATAAAAAAAAGTTAAATTAAATAATAATAAAAACAATTTTAAAAAAAAGATAGTGAAAAATAATTACTTAATTTAAGGAACAATATTATCTATGGAATTTAATCAATACATTTCTAAACGTTTCACAAACATTGACATTTAACAATAAACATTTGTCAAACGTCAAAACAAACTAAAAACTAAATTGAAAAATTAAAAGTGAGACGAAGCTTCTTAGCATTCCATGGATTCACCGTGCGGGTGCCGGGCCCATCGCGTTGCAAGAAGAGGAGCGCAAACAATGCCTGGGACTTGCGACCCAGATGTAGGTTTAAGGGGCCCCTTTACTATGCGCATACACGCTCACCTTCACTGTTTACGCTCCTCTCCCTACCTAACCAAATATCGTAAGAACCTAATAAAGCCGCCTTTGAAATACGTTCCAGAAATGAACTGATGATCGTTCTAGAAAGGCCGAGGTCCTTAAATAAGTTGTAGAGAGATTTTGCTGTTATACCTCTCGCTCCTACTTCTACAGCGTACAAATTAACTATAAATTTATTCCTGATCAGTTCGTTACACAGTTCGTAATACTTGTTAAGCTTAAATGTATGATCTTTGGGTATGTTTGTTTCCCAGGGTACAGTAAGCTCCACAAGTATAACGCGCCTTAGTTGTTTTGAATACAGGAATAAGTCCGGCCTAGATGACGAAACACAAACATCCCCGGGGATTTTGTATTGCCTTTCATACGTGTCCATCATGAGAGTCCAATCAGGAGACGCGTCCAAGATGGAATGAGGTTTTAATTTAGATTTTTTGGACGAACCTGTCTTTACGAACTCTACTGATTTTTTGGTGGTTGTTATACCCCTCTGCGCTCTTGCTACAGAAAGACTAACCGCTTCTCGTATGATTTCTAATACTTTATCGTGGCGACGCGAGTATTTACCTCTATTTAATAGTACCCTACACCCTACTAGCAAGTGTTTCGCGGTTCCTACTGCCTCCCCGCAGATGTTGCAAGATTTTTCGGTGGCTTTGCCCCATCTTACTAAGTTACTTTGATCTGGGAGAGTCATTTGGAATGCATTAAGATAAAATTTTAATAATGCTGGGGACCAATCATGAAGCAGGGTGCGCCATCGTAAAGCTAATGGAATACAAAAATCTCCTATGGTCACCCATTCGTTTTGCAATTCTAGGCTCATCGCGTGCAACCGGTAATTATCATTTTCATCGTGCCGAATAAAGGATTTTATTATTTCTATGTCTGGTTCTTTCCTATTTGATCCTAGCCCTGCTCTATTTGTTTGAGCACCTATCATAAATTGTTTATGGAATTGAAGTCGTGACTCCAGCACTGCGGCAATTTTATCTTTTGGGAGAGATGTTACAGTATCATCATTCGACTTTGAGATGATATGTCTCTTGGTCACTCTTAGGTGTTTATAGAGTTCCGATGGTTTCTTTAATTTTAACCCAAAATTGTGTCGGTCTCTAAATAAGGTAGAAGAGTCCGCTGGATGCGCTAAGCCGAGCCATGACTTCAATGTCCTTATGACGCTTGCATCTAACTTTAACAAAAGGGTCTTATTAATATCGTAAACGAGGAAAGGCCAATTTAAACGTGATGTTAAATAATTATCGTATATCCAAGCCTTTTTGATGTTACTTATTGGCTGATTGTCTACCTTTTTAAGATCATTCAAAAAGCTATCGACTATTATATCTAAAGATGGAGTACGCCCTTGGTAATCGATTTTTTTGCCTAAGAATTTGAACGGAGCTGCGTCGGTAATAGTAGTAACGCACTTACCGCCTATTATAAGACCCGGATCGTAAGAGGTATATCTGGTGTTCCGCCTACCCAGACACAGACTGTAGCATTTATTGGGTTTTGTCCTCAATCCGTCCGTCCAAGCACAGAAATCCTCCACAACATTTAAAAGTAGCTGACATTGTTTTGGATTACGTGTCAGTATCGCGAGATCGTCTGCGAATGCTAGTATGGATTCTGTGTATTTATTGTTCAACTTAAACCGATAACCCCATTTCTTTTCGTTTTTAATTAATTTATCTATTAAAATATTGATCACTATGTTAAATATAATTGGAGAAATACAACAACCTTGAAATAAACCTATGTTGTAATTTAATGGTTTGGAATGATTTTCATTTGTGATTATGGAAAATTTTAATTTTGAATAATATGATGCAATCATGTCACTTACTAACGTAGGAAAGTTATACCACCTTAGCGCGAACATCATCAGTTCATGTTGTACCGACCCGAAAGCGTTCTCTAAGTCTATCCAACATACCGTTATTTGTCTTTCACTATTTCTGGCATCTTTAAGGCTTTCCGATAGTAACGTGTTATGTTCGAGGCATCCAGAAATGCCAGGCAAAAACCCTTTCTGGTGATAAGGCCCGAAATATTTATTATTTATCATGAATTGCGTCATTTTTGTTTGTAAAAAAGAAAAAAATATTTTTGATATTGTATTTGTTAGAGCTATCGGTCTAGTGTCCCTAGGATCCGAGACATTGTCGCTTTTGGGAATGAGGACAAAAAGAGCATTTCCGAATGTTACCGGTGTTTGTCCTCTTGACCAGATTTTATCGAATATATTCAATAGATGTTTATGAATCGACGGAAATTTTTTATAAACTATATAAGGGATACCATCCGGACCTGGTGCTGACTTAGATGGTTTCTTTTTAATTATTTTATTGATTTCCTCCAAAGTTGGTGGGTTGGCATGAAAATCTATGGATGGACTCTCAGGTTTTCGATCGTTGGGATCCCCATACAGCCTTTGATTTTTAGGCACTTCGTATGTGCTTTTATAATAATCAAAAATTTGCTCGTTGGTCAAGAGGAGTTTACCTTTTTCGTCTTTGAAAATGTTTTTAGAGTACTTAAAAGGATTTTTATCAAAGTCTACTTCGTGTTTTGCCCGGTCAAAGCTATCACGGTTTTTTGTTATTTGTTGTGATATGCCTTGTATTAATTTAAGAATTGACCTTAATGCCCTAGACAGTTGGTGACTAAGTTGGTTGTCGCCCATGGCTTTGGCCCTACGAAGTTTCTTTATGAGGTCCCTTTTTTTCCTTCTCATTTTCAATTTAAAACCGTTTTCTTTATACTTGTGAGCATAACGATTCGAAGGTGGATAGTGCTCATTGAAGTAGTCAAAAATAGTATTTTGTAGAGTCTCTACTTGCGCGTTGAGTACCTGGTTTGAGCCCGGGTGCTCTAACAGGTCCGCTATATTTTGATCGTGTATTTTCCATGTCGATTGTTTAATAGTGGGAATGCTAAGACGCGTCCGGATGGTTATGGACTCCTGGTGATTCGCATTCAATGGTTCACCATGGGATGTATGAGGGTAAACTCTATCCGAAGTGAAAACTGAAGATATTACCGGCGATTGCCGCGCTTCAGCACCATCGTGTGTTTTGAGATGTTTAATAAACCAGGCTCGTCTTTTGTAAATTTTCCCGCACGTAAGGCATTTCAATTCCGTTTTCGCGCCGTTTTCGCCGTTATTATCAACCGATGGACAGTTCTTCCGCCCCCCCTCTCGGACTGTCCCAGGGGTATTTTTCTTTTTCGGACTTTTAGCTTTAAACGAAATTCCCGGGCTTGGCTTGCTAGGCCGTCACCCTCGGCTGTCTTTCCAGCAGTCATCTGTCTTCCCAGCTGCCAGATGTAGGTTTAAGGGGCCCCTTTACTATGCGCATACACGCTCACCTTCACTGTTTACGCTCCTCTCCCTACCTAACCAAATATCGTAAGAACCTAATAAAGCCGCCTTTGAAATACGTTCCAGAAATGAACTGATGATCGTTCTAGAAAGGCCGAGGTCCTTAAATAAGTTGTAGAGAGATTTTGCTGTTATACCTCTCGCTCCTACTTCTACAGCGTACAAATTAACTATAAATTTATTCCTGATCAGTTCGTTACACAGTTCGTAATACTTGTTAAGCTTAAATGTATGATCTTTGGGTATGTTTGTTTCCCAGGGTACAGTAAGCTCCACAAGTATAACGCGCCTTAGTTGTTTTGAATACAGGAATAAGTCCGGCCTAGATGACGAAACACAAACATCCCCGGGGATTTTGTATTGCCTTTCATACGTGTCCATCATGAGAGTCCAATCAGGAGACGCGTCCAAGATGGAATGAGGTTTTAATTTAGATTTTTTGGACGAACCTGCCTTTACGAACTCTACTGATTTTTTGGTGGTTGTTATACCCCTCTGCGCTCTTGCTACAGAAAGACTAACCGCTTCTCGTATGATTTCTAATACTTTATCGTGGCGACGCGAGTATTTACCTCTATTTAATAGTACCCTACACCCTACTAGCAAGTGTTTCGCGGTTCCTACTGCCTCCCCGCAGATGTTGCAAGATTTTTCGGTGGCTTTGCCCCATCTTACTAAGTTACTTTGATCTGGGAGAGTCATTTGGAATGCATTAAGATAAAATTTTAATAATGCTGGGGACCAATCATGAAGCAGGGTGCGCCATCGTAAAGCTAATGGAATACAAAAATCTCCTATGGTCACCCATTCGTTTTGCAATTCTAGGCTCATCGCGTGCAACCGGTAATTATCATTTTCATCGTGCCGAATAAAGGATTTTATTATTTCTATGTCTGGTTCTTTCCTATTTGATCCTAGCCCTGCTTTATTTGTTTGAGCACCTATCATAAATTGTTTATGGAATTGAAGTCGTGACTCCAGCTCTGCGGCAATTTTATCTTTTGGGAGAGATGTTACAGTATCATCATTCGACTTTGAGATGATATGTCTCTTGGTCACTCTTAGGTGTTTATAGAGTTCCGATGGTTTCTTTAATTTTAACCCAAAATTGTGTCGGTCTCTAAATAAGGTAGAAGAGTCCGCTGGATGCGCTAAGCCGAGCCATGACTTCAATGTCCTTATGACGCTTGCATCTAACTTTAACAAAAGGGTCTTATTAATATCGTAAACGAGGAAAGGCCAATTTAAACGTGATGTTAAATAATTATCGTATATCCAAGCCTTTTTGATGTTACTTATTGGCTGATTGTCTACCTTTTTAAGATCATTCAAAAAGCTATCGACTATTATATCTAAAGATGGAGTACGCCCTTGGTAATCGATTTTTTTGCCTAAGAATTTGAACGGAGCTGCGTCGGTAATAGTAGTAACGCACTTACCGCCTATTATAAGACCCGGATCGTAAGAGGTATATCTGGTGTTCCGCCTACCCAGACACAGACTGTAGCATTTATTGGGTTTTGTCCTCAATCCGTCCGTCCAAGCACAGAAATCCTCCACAACATTTAAAAGTAGCTGACATTGTTTTGGATTACGTGTCAGTATCGCGAGATCGTCTGCGAATGCTAGTATGGATTCTGTGTATTTATTGTTCAACTTAAACCGATAACCCCATTTCTTTTCGTTTTTAATTAATTTATCTATTAAAATATTGATCACTATGTTAAATATAATTGGAGAAATACAACAACCTTGAAATAAACCTATGTTGTAATTTAATGGTTTGGAATGATTTTCATTTGTGATTATGGAAAATTTTAATTTTGAATAATATGATGCAATCATGTCACTTACTAACGTAGGAAAGTTATACCACCTTAGCGCGAACATCATCAGTTCATGTTGTACCGACCCGAAAGCGTTCTCTAAGTCTATCCAACATACCGTTATTTGTCTTTCACTATTTCTGGCATCTTTAAGGCTTTCCGATAGTAACGTGTTATGTTCGAGGCATCCAGAAATGCCAGGCAAAAACCCTTTCTGGTGATAAGGCCCGAAATATTTATTATTTATCATGAATTGCGTCATTTTTGTTTGTAAAAAAGAAAAAAATATTTTTGATATTGTATTTGTTAGAGCTATCGGTCTAGTGTCCCTAGGATCCGAGACATTGTCGCTTTTGGGAATGAGGACAAAAAGAGCATTTCCGAATGTTACCGGTGTTTGTCCTCTTGACCAGATTTTATCGAATATATTCAATAGATGTTTATGAATCGACGGACATTTTTTATAAACTATATAAGGGATACCATCCGGACCTGGTGCTGACTTAGATGGTTTCTTTTTAATTATTTTATTGATTTCCTCCAAAGTTGGTGGGTTGGCATGAAAATCTATGGATGGACTCTCAGGTTTTCGATCGTTGGGATCCCCATACAGCCTTTGATTTTTAGGCACTTCGTATGTGCTTTTATAATAATCAAAAATTTGCTCGTTGGTCAAGAGGAGTTTACCTTTTTCGTCTTTGAAAATGTTTTTAGAGTACTTAAAAGGATTTTTATCAAAGTCTACTTCGTGTTTTGCCCGGTCAAAGCTATCACGGTTTTTTGTTATTTGTTGTGATATGCCTTGTATTAATTTAAGAATTGACCTTAATGCCCTAGACAGTTGGTGACTAAGTTGGTTGTCGCCCATGGCTTTGGCCCTACGAAGTTTCTTTATGAGGTCCCTTTTTTTCCTTCTCATTTTCAATTTAAAACCGTTTTCTTTATACTTGTGAGCATAACGATTCGAAGGTGGATAGTGCTCATTGAAGTAGTCAAAAATAGTATTTTGTAGAGTCTCTACTTGCGCGTTGAGTACCTGGTTTGAGCCCGGGTGCTCTAACAGGTCCGCTATATTTTGATCGTGTATTTTCCATGTCGATTGTTTAATAGTGGGAATGCTAAGACGCGTCCGGATGGTTATGGACTCCTGGTGATTCGCATTCAATGGTTCACCATGGGATGTATGAGGGTAAACTCTATCCGAAGTGAAAACTGAAGATATTACCGGCGATTGCCGCGCTTCAGCACCATCGTGTGTTTTGAGATGTTTAATAAACCAGGCTCGTCTTTTGTAAATTTTCTTTTTCGGACTTTTAGCTTTAAACGAAATTCCCGGGCTTGGCTTGCTAGGCCGTCACCCTCGGCTGTCTTTCCAGCAGTCATCTGTCTTCCCAGCTGCCATCTGTCTTTCCAGCGTCAGCTGTCTTTCCAGCGTCATCCCGTCTCTCCGGGCTGTCAATTAAAATGAGACGAAGCTTCTTAGCATTCCATGGATTCACCGTGCGGGTGCCGGGCCCATCGCGTTGCAAGAAGAGGAGCGCAAACAATGCCTGGGACTTGCGACCCAGATGTAGGTTTAAGGGGCCCCTTTACTATGCGCATACACGCTCACCTTCACTGTTTACGCTCCTCTCCCTACCTAACCAAATATCGTAAGAACCTAATAAAGCCGCCTTTGAAATACGTTCCAGAAATGAACTGATGATCGTTCTAGAAAGGCCGAGGTCCTTAAATAAGTTGTAGAGAGATTTTGCTGTTATACCTCTCGCTCCTACTTCTACAGCGTACAAATTAACTATAAATTTATTCCTGATCAGTTCGTTACACAGTTCGTAATACTTGTTAAGCTTAAATGTATGATCTTTGGGTATGTTTGTTTCCCAGGGTACAGTAAGCTCCACAAGTATAACGCGCCTTAGTTGTTTTGAATACAGGAATAAGTCCGGCCTAGATGACGAAACACAAACATCCCCGGGGATTTTGTATTGCCTTTCATACGTGTCCATCATGAGAGTCCAATCAGGAGACGCGTCCAAGATGGAATGAGGTTTTAATTTAGATTTTTTGGACGAACCTGTCTTTACGAACTCTACTGATTTTTTGGTGGTTGTTATACCCCTCTGCGCTCTTGCTACAGAAAGACTAACCGCTTCTCGTATGATTTCTAATACTTTATCGTGGCGACGCGAGTATTTACCTCTATTTAATAGTACCCTACACCCTACTAGCAAGTGTTTCGCGGTTCCTACTGCCTCCCCGCAGATGTTGCAAGATTTTTCGGTGGCTTTGCCCCATCTTACTAAGTTACTTTGATCTGGGAGAGTCATTTGGAATGCATTAAGATAAAATTTTAATAATGCTGGGGACCAATCATGAAGCAGGGTGCGCCATCGTAAAGCTAATGGAATACAAAAATCTCCTATGGTCACCCATTCGTTTTGCAATTCTAGGCTCATCGCGTGCAACCGGTAATTATCATTTTCATCGTGCCGAATAAAGGATTTTATTATTTCTATGTCTGGTTCTTTCCTATTTGATCCTAGCCCTGCTTTATTTGTTTGAGCACCTATCATAAATTGTTTATGGAATTGAAGTCGTGACTCCAGCACTGCGGCAATTTTATCTTTTGGGAGAGATGTTACAGTATCATCATTCGACTTTGAGATGATATGTCTCTTGGTCACTCTTAGGTGTTTATAGAGTTCCGATGGTTTCTTTAATTTTAACCCAAAATTGTGTCGGTCTCTAAATAAGGTAGAAGAGTCCGCTGGATGCGCTAAGCCGAGCCATGACTTCAATGTCCTTATGACGCTTGCATCTAACTTTAACAAAAGGGTCTTATTAATATCGTAAACGAGGAAAGGCCAATTTAAACGTGATGTTAAATAATTATCGTATATCCAAGCCTTTTTGATGTTACTTATTGGCTGATTGTCTACCTTTTTAAGATCATTCAAAAAGCTATCGACTATTATATCTAAAGATGGAGTACGCCCTTGGTAATCGATTTTTTTGCCTAAGAATTTGAACGGAGCTGCGTCGGTAATAGTAGTAACGCACTTACCGCCTATTATAAGACCCGGATCGTAAGAGGTATATCTGGTGTTCCGCCTACCCAGACACAGACTGTAGCATTTATTGGGTTTTGTCCTCAATCCGTCCGTCCAAGCACAGAAATCCTCCACAACATTTAAAAGTAGCTGACATTGTTTTGGATTACGTGTCAGTATCGCGAGATCGTCTGCGAATGCTAGTATGGATTCTGTGTATTTATTGTTCAACTTAAACCGATAACCCCATTTCTTTTCGTTTTTAATTAATTTATCTATTAAAATATTGATCACTATGTTAAATATAATTGGAGAAATACAACAACCTTGAAATAAACCTATGTTGTAATTTAATGGTTTGGAATGATTTTCATTTGTGATTATGGAAAATTTTAATTTTGAATAATATGATGCAATCATGTCACTTACTAACGTAGGAAAGTTATACCACCTTAGCGCGAACATCATCAGTTCATGTTGTACCGACCCGAAAGCGTTCTCTAAGTCTATCCAACATACCGTTATTTGTCTTTCACTATTTCTGGCATCTTTAAGGCTTTCCGATAGTAACGTGTTATGTTCGAGGCATCCAGAAATGCCAGGCAAAAACCCTTTCTGGTGATAAGGCCCGAAATATTTATTATTTATCATGAATTGCGTCATTTTTGTTTGTAAAAAAGAAAAAAATATTTTTGATATTGTATTTGTTAGAGCTATCGGTCTAGTGTCCCTAGGATCCGAGACATTGTCGCTTTTGGGAATGAGGACAAAAAGAGCATTTCCGAATGTTACCGGTGTTTGTCCTCTTGACCAGATTTTATCGAATATATTCAATAGATGTTTATGAATCGACGGAAATTTTTTATAAACTATATAAGGGATACCATCCGGACCTGGTGCTGACTTAGATGGTTTCTTTTTAATTATTTTATTGATTTCCTCCAAAGTTGGTGGGTTGGCATGAAAATCTATGGATGGACTCTCAGGTTTTCGATCGTTGGGATCCCCATACAGCCTTTGATTTTTAGGCACTTCGTATGTGCTTTTATAATAATCAAAAATTTGCTCGTTGGTCAAGAGGAGTTTACCTTTTTCGTCTTTGAAAATGTTTTTAGAGTACTTAAAAGGATTTTTATCAAAGTCTACTTCGTGTTTTGCCCGGTCAAAGCTATCACGGTTTTTTGTTATTTGTTGTGATATGCCTTGTATTAATTTAAGAATTGACCTTAATGCCCTAGACAGTTGGTGACTAAGTTGGTTGTCGCCCATGGCTTTGGCCCTACGAAGTTTCTTTATGAGGTCCCTTTTTTTCCTTCTCATTTTCAATTTAAAACCGTTTTCTTTATACTTGTGAGCATAACGATTCGAAGGTGGATAGTGCTCATTGAAGTAGTCAAAAATAGTATTTTGTAGAGTCTCTACTTGCGCGTTGAGTACCTGGTTTGAGCCCGGGTGCTCTAACAGGTCCGCTATATTTTGATCGTGTATTTTCCATGTCGATTGTTTAATAGTGGGAATGCTAAGACGCGTCCGGATGGTTATGGACTCCTGGTGATTCGCATTCAATGGTTCACCATGGGATGTATGAGGGTAAACTCTATCCGAAGTGAAAACTGAAGATATTACCGGCGATTGCCGCGCTTCAGCACCATCGTGTGTTTTGAGATGTTTAATAAACCAGGCTCGTCTTTTGTAAATTTTCCCGCACGTAAGGCATTTCAATTCCGTTTTCGCGCCGTTTTCGCCGTTATTATCAACCGATGGACAGTTCTTCCGCCCCCCCTCTCGGACTGTCCCAGGGGTATTTTTCTTTTTCGGACTTTTAGCTTTAAACGAAATTCCCGGGCTTGGCTTGCTAGGCCGTCACCCTCGGCTGTCTTTCCAGCAGTCATCTGTCTTCCCAGCTGCCATCTGTCTTTCCAGCGTCAGCTGTCTTTCCAGCGTCATCCCGTCTCTCCGGGCTGTCAATTAAAATGAGACGAAGCTTCTTAGCATTCCATGGATTCACCGTGCGGGTGCCGGGCCCATCGCGTTGCAAGAAGAGGAGCGCAAACAATGCCTGGGACTTGCGACCCAGATGTAGGTTTAAGGGGCCCCTTTACTATGCGCATACACGCTCACCTTCACTGTTTACGCTCCTCTCCCTACCTAACCAAATATCGTAAGAACCTAATAAAGCCGCCTTTGAAATACGTTCCAGAAATGAACTGATGATCGTTCTAGAAAGGCCGAGGTCCTTAAATAAGTTGTAGAGAGATTTTGCTGTTATACCTCTCGCTCCTACTTCTACAGCGTACAAATTAACTATAAATTTATTCCTGATCAGTTCGTTACACAGTTCGTAATACTTGTTAAGCTTAAATGTATGATCTTTGGGTATGTTTGTTTCCCAGGGTACAGTAAGCTCCACAAGTATAACGCGCCTTAGTTGTAAAGTAAATTTAATAAAATTAGAGTAAATATATTAATAAACTGAGTAAATTACACCACTAAAGTTACTGTTTCCTCACGGCTCCTCTCCTAGTGCGCGAAGAAGCTGCCACGGGATCTTTATTCTCAGTGGTTATAGGAGGATGACCAGGAGATATTGAGTTCGGTATACAAATACTATTAA
The DNA here is from genome assembly GCA_918358695.1 of Melinaea menophilus ssp. n. AW-2005. Classification (NCBI taxonomy): domain Eukaryota; kingdom Metazoa; phylum Arthropoda; class Insecta; order Lepidoptera; family Nymphalidae; genus Melinaea; species Melinaea menophilus. The sequence continues at coordinate 19,174,628 of OU911045.1, read as the reverse complement.
GGTCGGCGAGACATTCTATTCGATGGTGGGATCCGTCCGCGGCAATAACATGAATGCACCCTTCACGTGTCCAGCATTTACCAACGCCGTAACGTTTTCGAACTTCAAGAAATACATTGTGACGACTTTTAGTAAGAAACTCGGATTGAGTTATGCCGGTGCCCTTCAAGTTGGTTTTTGTAAACCAAACCTTATCACGGATAGAAGCATCTGTAAACTTAATCATGATAGGCCGAGGTTTATTTTCGGATGCCCGGCCCAGTCGATGGGAGTATTTAATGCTTGCTGTAGAAAAATTTTGAAGATCTAAATGCTCTGCAAAAATGTTTGTAACTCGCACTGATAAGTTCTCAGCCTTATCCTCAGCGACACCATGTAAAAGAAGCATTTTCCTTCTACGTTGCAGCTCTTGGCGATCAATTTCCTTGGCTAGAAATTCAACTTGCCTTTGCAGCCCGTTGAGAGCAGATAATATAAAGCTTCTGAATGTAGTAAATTCAGTTGCAAGGGAACTTGAAGAAACTGGTGATGTAGTTTTTTGAAGGTCTTGCTGAAACTCGTTCATCCTACTATTGAACATATTGACCATGGCATCAAGAGAGTCTTTGATGGAATCCATTTTGCGGTGACTTTTGTTGAGATAGTGATGAAGTTGTTTAAGATAGTGATGAAGTTCAAATGGAGAGATATATAAGGATTTTATGCACTGGTGGGTAGATTAATTCACATATATAGAAATTAATTACTTTGTTTAGGAAATTTTACACTTTAACTATTTAAATTAATTACACAAAGATGTAAGGCTCAAAAAACGATGTTCACTTTTTTCACTCCTACCCACAAAAAACAGTTTACCAGAAAATAAGGAAAACTTGCAACACATTTCACTTTCTAACAACACTAAAACGGCGCATTGACGACACCACTGAATATATAAAAAATCAAGTAGTAGACGCCATGAAACACTCACCTTTTCTTCAACACAATTAGATGAGAACACAGATATTGTAGAATGTTTTCACTTGTGAGCTTAAGTATAATATATTAATAACGTTAACTCTGAAACAACTCTACACGAAATGTTATTTTCTACTGAGTTAACTACAATAACAAAGACTGTTGTGTCTTAATTCTTTGCCAAACATGAGCTCTTGTTAGGATAAATTATAAGACGTCTGCGTAGATTGCTATCCAGAAATGATTGGATATCGTTCAGGATTTATAAAGCTGGTTAAGAAAAATAACCCAGTATTGTGGCATTACACTGTTTCACTGTTCAACAAGCATTGGTAGCAAAAAACGCAACCTAATGAACAGAATAAAGTTTTCAAATTATATATCAATGTACCGAATTTCATAAAAAACAGTGCTTTAATTATCAATTTTTAAAGCGTTTTCTGAAGAATTACAAACCAAGCGTAAAACTTTACAATTTCAAACAGAGGTGTTTCGGCTCTCTAGTCAATACGCTGGCAAGATTATTCCAACATCGTGATGAAGTAACACTATTTATAGAAAACCAAAGTAAGTTGTACAACGACTTCAAAAATCCAAGTTAAACTCTTTAAATTTAAGACTCTAAAATAATTTTTATCGCTATACTGTCAAGATATTTGTTGAAAGTTTTGCTTTGGAAACAGAATAATCTAATTACTCATATTGTCCTAAATTATGCAGTAATTACGATAATTTTCGTTATAAAAAGGTATTTGGCAATATTGAAACCAAAACAAATATTTCAAATTATTTGCAGTCCCTTACTGCTGATTTTCACTGCTACTTAACATGTGTGATGATGACTTTTATGGATTAGGGACGGATCCATTCCATGTTAACATAGATGCGCTGGCAGACACATCACAAGAGGAAGCATTGGAAATAAATAGCTTCGCTATTGTTTCGGGTGAAATATTCCAATACTTATCCCAAAATGCCATTTCCACGATGAAGCCGAGAATAGAAAACTTCGTGAAAATATGCAAACTCATCCATCATATCCGTGTAATTAAAACATATTGTTACCTAGTTATGTAGTCTTCGGATTTTTTTTGTAAGTAATAAAACAACTTTGATGACTGAACAGTTTTTTTTCTATTTGTATAATGATTCTATCTATCACTATAATGTGACCATAGTAACTTTAAATTTATTATCTAAGTAAGTAGGGCGCGTCATGAATAAGATAGTGAACCCCTGCTTTAGATAGTTTACAACGATGTGTCATAGAATACCTTATATATTGTGTCAGAATACAGTCATTCAATAATAAATCACTGTAATTTTGTAATCTTTATATTTATTTTTTCCTAATTTGTTTGTATAAGTTTAAATATTTTTCGTCCGCCATCTGCTACAAATGTAAGTGAGTATGAATGAGTTCCTAAAATGACCCTACTTACTCTTTGGACGAGAAATATAACTCGAGGAAGACTGCGGTTGCTACCTAACTAGAAACTAAGATTGTATTTCGGAGGCACAACATTTCTACTACATGGTTATGATCTCGAAATTGCGCTATTTATTAGGTCGAAAATAGCTATGACTGGAGCGCGATGAACAGGCATATTTAGATTATTTTGTAACCTAAGTCTATTAAATAGCATTAGGTGTGTACTTAACGATAGTTTATAAGAAAGATCTATTCAGTCACAGTGGTCTATATAATTACACAGGCACACAAAAAAAAAAAAACGTCATGAACCAGAGGGGAGACCCCATTATTCTTAGGTTTTTGGGATCGCTGAAACCGAATATGACAATAAAAACTAATTTTAAATGCCTGTTTTCCCGCTAGCACCCCCTTACTACCTCTTAAGGGGTGAAAATTGAAATTTTTGTATAAAATCAAGATAGATGTCTATTTCTACGTCTTTTGGGATGCTAAAACCGAAAATGATAAGTAAAAATAAATTCATGACCACTATCACCCCCTACCAACCCTTACGGGGGGTGAAAATTTAAATTTTTCTATAAAGCCAAGATAGGTGTGTATTTCTACGTTTTTTGGGATGCTGAAACCGAAAATGATAACTAAAAATAAATTCATGACCACTATCTCCCCCTACCATCCTTTACAGGGGGTGAAAATTTAAATTTTTCTATAAAATCAAGATAGATGTGTATTTCTACGTTTTTTGGGATGCTGGAACCGAAAATGATAACTAAAAATAAATTTATGACCACTATTACCCCCTTACCACCCCTTACAGGGGGTGAAAATTTAAATTTTTCTATAAAATCACGATAGATGTGTATTTCTACGTTTTTTAGGATGCTGGAACCGAAAATGACAACCAAAAGTGAATTTGATACCTCTTTTACCCAATACCACCCCCTAACCATCCCTAATGGGGGGGTTTCAATTTTGTATAAAATCAAGATGTATGAAGAAATTTTAATGATTTACAGTAAGTGACATGTTTATCAAACTAGTTTGAGGTTACTCTCTCTCTCGCTCTTATATTAGAAATTCAAATGCTTTATCGATCAGAAGTATCTGATATATATTCATGATTTAATTCTACTCTAATCCTGATGGAACCTTGCATCTTGCTCCTCACTGTAGTCTCCTAAATTGTCAGGAAAATAGTCCCTTCTATTTTGGAGGCATAGAATTAGGTTCAGCATCTTTTAGTCTCCTAAATTTTCAGGAAAATAGTAACAATTCTATTTCGGAGGCATAGAATTAGGTTCAGCATCTTTTAAGCGTTTTACAACACTGCCGGATGGATAACAGTATAAGTAGTATTAAATAGAAAGTAAAAAAAAAACAAAAAGTGAAAAAACTTGTGAAGAATAGGACAAAAATCATGATTCAGTCTTAAGGGTTGGTGAGGGATGTTAATGGGTGATAGAGGTCTTAAATTTTATTTTTAGTAATCATTTTCGGTTTCAGCATCCCAAAAAACGTAGAAATACACATCTATCTTGATTTTATAGAAAAATTTAAATTTTCACCCCCTGTAAGGGGTGGTAAGTGGGTAATAGCGGTCATGAATTTATTTTTAGTTATCATTTTCGGTTTCAGCATCCCAAAAAACGTAGAAATACACATCTATCTTGACTTTATAGAAAAATTTAAATTTTCACCCCCCCTAAGGGGTGGTAGGGGGTGATAGTGGTCATAAATTTATTTCTAATTATCATTTTCGGTTTCAGCATCCCAAAAAACGTAGAAATACACATCTATCTTGATTTTATACAAAAATTTCAATTTTCACCCCTTAAGAGGTAGTAAGGGGGTGCTAGCGGGAAAACTGGCATTTAAAATTAGTTTTTATTGTCATATTCGGTTTCAGCGATCCCAAAAACCTAAGAATAATGGGGTCTCCCCTCTGGTTCATGACGTTTTTTTTTTTTTGTGTGCCTGTGTTATTAATCAGAACCATTTTAATCCATGAACCTCGATGCCGATTTGAACAATTTATATATTTAATTAATGTTTAATAATGCTTTCATCGAGTTTAAAATTGAAGTATTCTATACTTTTTAATATATAAAGTTATCTTGCTCATACATTTTCTCGAACGACGTCCTCGTCGCCAAAGTCAGTCGGTCGACGTTTCAGCAATTTCAACCATTAATAACAATAATTTTCAAAATTTTACTTACATAGATAACAATTCGTTCATTTAAACTTAAATAAGATACAAATTCCAACTTTTCAGAACAACTAATGTGGTTGTTAATGAACGAAGGCTGTATTTTGTATTCATTGTGCTGTTATTAACAAATATGCCGGCCGTAATTGAAATCGTCTTTTGCTTTTTGGCCAATTTCTATTCATTGAAGGCAGATATAATATAACCTGGTCGCGATTATATATAAACCATAAAAATTGAAATGCTTTTAATAGGATATCAGGCAAACAATATATAACAAAAAGTATATTAGTATAAGTACATTCAACAGTTCAATCTAAAGTCTTATTTCTTCTTTCTTAGTCTTATTTACTCTAATATATGGATAAATTGAGAATTGAAATGAAATATGTATCATGGTTTTTTAACATCATCTAGTAGAAAAAACAGATTCATGTAAAATCAATAAAAACTGTTTTTCTCATTAAACATTTACTATTCTATTTATTTTACCACATTTGAAATGTATATTTTTTTGTACATTACAGAAATACGCAGCATTTCCGAGTATAACAATAGAGCCTGTGATGTCTTATCCTTGTAGACATGTAACCATTAGTACTCTTATTAGGAGCAACGAGGCAGCAGCCCCTATCATGAGTTATGATGATAATATATTATACAGGACCCTTTGTTTCACTTCCTCTCAAACAGCTCGTAAAATTATTAAAACTAAAGAAACTATATAGTATTCATTATAACTGTTATTATGATACACAAATAAAAAATCAAGATTTATTTTCTCATAATAATAATTATATAATTAATTCCGACCAATAAATGTGTAGTATATAACTACTTACTTTGGAGCTTCATGAATTATTAATTAATAGGAATTCTAATTAAAAAAAAACTAAGTTATCTTAATTAATACGTACCAATTCAATAAAATTGTATTATAATATTTGAATTTGAAATATTTAAAGTACAACAATTTTTTTTTATGTAAGAGGCCGTTAACAACGCCGCGCATGAATTCATGCAATATCCGAGAATTCCCAAGAGCGTTGCCGGCCTTGGAGGTGGGAATACTCAAATGATCTTTGATCTTGGATAGTTATCACCATACAATACATGAACACCAGTGGGGTTCAAATATTTGATTATTGTTTCACGTTTTTGTTAAAAAATATATATGTAAAAATTACTTCATCTGGAAAGCAAAAATTAACTTCTATGTAAGATATATAGCAATAAAATATATTTTTGTCGTAGTGATTATCTTTACAAAATACTATCAATTATTCTAAAAAAGATATTTTATTAATGATATTGTATTTTCTGCAATTTTTTTATTTACTTACAAAAAATATTTTCATCTTTTTGACATCATCCTTTAGACGTGAAGCAACAAACAGTCAACTTAAAACAGTTGTTGACACTAAATTGTAAGAAAATTTAAGGTATTTTTTAGATATATATTTTTGTCCTATGATCGTATAAACTTAATATAGTGAAATTCATAAAATGATTATAAGAAAAAAAAAAGGATTTATTATCACATACAAAAGTACTTTAACATCCTGACCAAAGTTCCTTGCTCGAACAACAAAGTATTCATTATGTCTTATCATCCACTTGGCGCTATTAAAGCGAACAGCTCACGATTTGTTCTTTCAGAAGCCACATCTTTAGTAAACAAAGAAGTTTTCATAAGCTTTCATTTTAGATTTTACATTAATTTTTATGAAGTACTACATATAGGTATACGAGGAGACATATAAATAGTATCTATAAAGAATATAGTATATATAGTAATAAAGAATAGTATAGAAAAATATGATCAAGACAAAATTAGAAATGTACTAAGATTGGAAAATGATGTAATATCATAGGTCTATCATATCATATCATAATAATATAAAAACATTACACACTAATGTAATTAACTGTTACTTGCATTAATATTTTTAAACTTTTGTTATTCGTTATAATAATCGATCTTTGTGGTTAGTGTTCTTTAAGACATCCAATCCCCTAAGAACTGTTTCTTCTCATAATGCGCCGTTTTTTCACTAATTAATTAAATAAATGTAATATATGTCATGTAGTATTTAATTGATCTTATTTATAATATTATATGTAAAGCATATCTAAATTAAATAGGGTTGTATTTTGGTTTCTAATAAAGGACATTCAGTTTTGCGTAAATTACAAATGCTTTTCATTTGAATTTTTTTTAGAGCAAAGTTTTTAGACCAATTGCATTGATATCACGGTAATTTGTACGTTTAATAATTGCAATATATTACAATATTTGTTTGTGTTGAAATAATACAAGACATTCTCCTCATTATAAGTGGGAAACTAAACTTATAAAAGTTTCCAAAATCATTTATTTATTTATTTATTTATTTATTTATTTATTTATTTATTTAGCTTCACGCCATATCCCTTGCGGGGTAGCCAGAGACGACGGAGCGCCAAACGCTACGGTCCCTGCATACCTCTTTCGCCTCGGCTACAGACATCAACCTCTTCATACATGCCCTCCGGGGGGTCCTCGTGCTTTTTACGTGACCTTCCTCCAGTATCATAGATACTGTTTTTTCGAAGGTCACTCGAAGTCTTCCCCTGTCTCTCTTACCGCTCACTTTTCCTATATATATATTTGATTTCAAAAATAAAATTTCCCAACTTGACGTAACAATTAATTTAATATTTCAGCACTTTTCCATCCTCTTTGCGTCTGCGAAATCATTTTTGTTTAAACTTTGCTACTAAGCTTTTAAGAAAATTAAATTTATGTCTGTTAAATAATTTTAAAAAATAACGTATATAAATTCGAATTATGTCGTTTATAAATTTTAACTTTATGTCTACTCTTCTAGATCCCGACGGGAAACTAAATTATTGCCGATTTTTTACTATTGAAATATTTTAGTGTTCGACCGAAACTGGTTTTATGACTGAAACCAAAACTGCCTTCAAGGATCATATTTTGAGGAAAAAAAAAAGAAAACGTTATTATAATAGGCAGTTTTTTTTATCTTCCAATAACATAAGTATGCTATCTTCGACATTTTCACTTATTGATAATCAACATAACAACCTCTTGTTTAAGGAAAAAAATATCAACTAAAGCATAAAAATATTTAAAATATTGGAGGTGTTTATATGAGTAGGTAGATTCATGATTTTTATTATATTAAACATGAAATTAATTATTTAAATTGTTACCTCACACATTTAAGTTGTTATATCACAATAGGTACCCGTGAACATTATATTTAGCCAATAAATAAAAGAATAGGACTCCCTAATGCAGTTTTGGTTACGGTTGTAGTTTCGGCAGGTTGACCGCTGAAATCAAAACAAAACCGAAATGTATTTTTATGCCGAAATTCAGATTAAACCTGAAACTGAACTTTCGGTCGGACATTAACATATATATTTTTTATATATATTTATATTTTTTTAAACCATAAAAAGTTTAATATTTATATCGAAACTTAAAGTATATTTATTCGAAGAAGTTGTAACAACAACAAGTTGTTATTAAGTCAGAATTGGACTGCTGTTGATGTAAATAAATGCTGCTAAATCTTGTTTTATAACATATAAGCAAAAAAAAATGCATTCACCTTTTTTCTGAAAAAAAAAAGCAATTACACTCGACAAGTCAAACAGTGTCGCAATAAACTTTATTCACCTGACCTGTCCTTGTTGAGTTCTATGTTAACATTTTGTTTTAAGGATTTTGGGAAATAATGTAAACAGCGTTTAAAGATTTAAAGATATTTGTTTTTTTTTTATTTTAGTGTTATATTCACTTTATAGTAATCGTCGCATTGGCATCATATTGCAAAATAATAGATAGTTACTGTTCATTGCTACAATTGATTGAGTATTTAAGTGACATGAGGAAAAAAGGAATCATGCTCTGGCTCTTTCACTCATGTGTAACGAAGTTTTTGTTATACGATATTTTGTTATAGAAACATTTTTTTACGTTCACCTTTATTAACTTATTCCCTTATAAATTAACGCAAGTCACGTATGTTACAATATATATGAGCTTCTGCACTTTATCTACTACTACTATAATAATTAACTTAAACTTAACTCGTTATATTATATCATCCCACTTGTCCAATTCGTTGTTTAAGCCTGTAACTTAATTATAGAACCAGAAAAATAAGTCCTCCTCCTACCAACATTGACAATATTTTAAAAAATTTTAAATATCTTTGTTGGTTTTACATATTACAGGTAATTAAAATGTCGAGATCAGTTTTATTGTATTACAATTTTAATTCAAATCAGGTGTTGTTTTGTTGTAAAAGTAACAGAACTATAGAAACAGTAACCAAATACCAAAATCAAAATCCGACTGCGTTTTATACTGACAAAATATGGACTGATTTGGGAAAAGCAATTATCATTGTATTGCGTTATTTTGTCAATATTTGATATTCTGAAATTTCAAGGTTTTTCCCACTTAGTCTTTTTTGTCTAGTCATCAACTAAATGTAATTTTTGTCCTTTTTTTCATAGAGAGTTATTCTTTGCACATTTTTGATTATATGTTATATTATTTAGTATAAAGTCTTGTTACTTCGAACGACCTTCTAAGCTTTATTTTTCTATACCTCGGATATATTTGTGTTCGGGATGAAAGGTATGGTCCTTTTTTGTATCCGCTGACAATGCAGGTACTTAGTTTTACGATGACCGGTTAAGTAGAAGCGGGAAAGCCTAACGAAAAAACAAACTTTCTTTGCATATATATATTAACAGTAAGCAAATGTATTTCTTAAAAGAGTTAACTACCAAACCTTAATAATGTGAAGATAGGATTTTACGTTTTTATAATTTATTCAGTCCATATGCTATAAAGTACATAGTATCGGCATACAAACTAGATATCCTTGTACATTAAAGACGTGAAAAATCTTAATTATTATTGGTATCCTCAATAAAAGGTATTGTAATAATTTAAATTCGCGGACACCGAGACATCTCCACGTAATTGAGCACCAACAATGAGGACATTTTTACCTTGAATGGGCTTGAATAATGGATTACAATCGTAGAATCATCATTCATTCATCATCATTTATAAATATATAATCTGTACACTAATAATTATTCTAATTTACAATATATTAGATTCTAGAGCTATTCAAATGCAATAATAAATATGAATAAACTACTTTAGTTCTTTATCTCTAAGTAATTAAATACGGTTTCTTGAATTCGCAAAAAAAATAACAAATAAATAATTAACAACATTTTCGAAGGACTATTAATTCAATATTAATATTATTATAATTATCAATTATATTAAGATAAGACAATAACTTAACTAACTTTAGGGTGACCGATTCACTAGTATTGTATTAATATTAAATTATTTTGTTTAAGGTAGTCTAAGTGGTTGGTTGCTAATCAATATATTTTAAATATTAAAATATTAAAAAGTCATACACCATGCATAAAATTTTTATCGTAAAATGAAAAATTTACTTTTTATGTACATAATTTATTATTTTCTTTTCATTTTTATGACATTATTAATTTATTATTGACCCTTTTCCCCATCACTTATCAGGTAGAAGTGCGTTTTTTTACATGGTGTCCCATATTATTGAATATTATTGGATATTATTGAATATGAATATGGAATATGGAAATAGTACATGGAAATAGATAAGGCTATTAATACTTATAAGATAAATATAACTTGGCCAAAGAGAATTTAAAAATAATATTATTAAATATTTTGTGCTTATGCTAGTCTTTGTAGTAACTATATTCATATACATTTTATATATTCATAAAAAGTGAGTGCTGCGGCTTTCATTCGGATCAAATAATAATCAATCATAAAAATTTCCTTTTTATATTGTATTTTTTTTTATAAAAATGTTTTTTTTAACAGATGGATGACGATCCTACTCGCTATATTTCACTTCGAAAAATGTTCAATTATTTGACAATAACTGTATTCACTGGAAGACAAAATGTAGGTGTTTGTAACATATGATTCTGTGAAAAAAGTTTCCACTTAAACAAAATGTTTTCCAAATAGTTATATTTCATATAAACTCGGTGTTTCAGTTAACATGAGTATTTAACATCGGTATTTAAATACGTTTACCTAATATAAATAAACATTTGAATCCTATTTTTATGCAGTATATAAAATTATTTTTTACGATATTAACATTAATATTTTGGAGTAACAGATAATGTTTAAATAAACCATTTCATACAAATAAAGAGTATTTACTTTCTGTAATTACCATACAAACATAAATAATGTGGAAACAAGGAAAAAGAATAACCTGTCTCTTTAGCATTGAAATATAATTAATTAATATAATTAGTCACTGGTAATATCACCAGTAATTCATTTGTACGGATGTAATTATCTTTATAATAACAATATCTAAGGAAACGCAAACAAAGAAATATTATAATATTTTTTGATTAAGGTTTTAGAATATACTGGTTATATTACATTTGTGAATAAGTGTTCTTCTTGAACCTTTACATTCCGTTTTATGATTTAAATTTTGGCATAGTGTTATCTGTATATAACTGAAATTTCGATAAATACCAGAATAGTACTATCTACAATTCTTCAAATTTGTACTATAAAAGAAACTACATTTAAGAAGAAGCTATACTTCGCATCAGCTTAAAAAATATCGTCTTGTATTGTGTGTTGTCTTAATACTTAATACTGATACATGATGAATATTTCATATTTGTGCTCAAAGCTACTTTTTAATCTTTTTGTTTTTTAATTCATATTAGTTATTGCAAGCGATCTCATTTGTTTATTTGTCCTCCGTTTAAAAAATATGCCATATATTTTTTATCAAATGGCTACAAACTCTGAACAAGCCTTATTAATATTACTAAATCCAAGATGACAGGCATCTTATAAGTTGCCTCAGGAGAATAAATATCACATTATTTTCATAAATATTTGTAGTCCAACAATAAATATATTTATCAAATATTGAAAGAATCGAAAGAAAAAATCCAGTCGTAAAATCGTTTGTCGTTGTCGTTTGAAGTAAAATGATTATCATTTGTCACGAAAAGAGACGAAATTGTGCAAAGTAGGCCATTATTAAGGAAGTTAAGAGGCCGGTGACAATTAGGCCTGGGTAATGCTTGTCGTAATTGTGGACTCGGGTAGGAGGGCTTATATATTATTTAAATTACATTTACGCATGTACCTACACGGTGTTCAATAGAATTACTAAACAATATATAGTTCTAAGAGACTATCCGACAACTTATAACTGTCCTTATATTTTATTCCAAAATTATTTTTTTTAAAGACAGACGTGTAATAATATCAGTCAATCAAAACTAAGCTAATGACATTAGTATACACACAGTATCGATTCTCCAAATCATGTTTAAAATTATAATTAATCATATAATTAAATATCTTGAAATAAACATTTACAAAGATTTTATGGTCGTAGTATACTAAAAAGATCTAAAATGCTATTTCCAAAGCGCGCTACAATTTCATAAAGTACATAGTTGCTTAATGAACTTTATAATAGACTCAATATTCTCTTTGAGAGAAAACTTGAAGGCAGTATTGCAACTTTGAATGGAAAAGAAAATAGAATAATCAGATATTCTAATAATTCCTGTGATCATAATATTTTTTTTAACATTTCCTTTATTGAAAGTACAAAAATCTAAATTAAAAAAACTAATCTTAGATTATGATAGTATGGATTTACCTTATCCAAAAAGTATAATGAAAAAAATATATAAAAAATATATTAGCGAACTAGTTCCCCGATAAATATAATATCTCCTGTTATATGATTTTTTTGGGGCTGTAAATATGTTAATAATCAAGGAGCAGGCAAGAGTAGAAAGTATTGATATTTATAGAATTTAAAGAGAACATATAAAAAAGACTATCTAAGGTTATTTGCTATTAGATATAAATTAAGTTGTAAGATGTTGTACCTCGATTCATTATACGGAATTATAATAATAATAATAATGTGTAAAAATAGATCATAATTACTAACAAAGTATCTAAATTTCAATATTCACATTAATTATATTACGAGTATTAATTAACATAACACATATTGGTAGTTGTTGTTAGACAATGCTTTATGAAGATATCCAATTTCTTTATAAAAATACTTTCTCTCTCTCTCTTTATAATATGATATATATTATTTATTAAATTCACACTTTGTTTACACTTTTTCTAGCTTTGCTTATTTCCAAATCACTTATTTGTTTATAAAATTTATTATAAGTCTTAAAGTGTCATGGATAATGAGATCAAATGATTTAAATATTCGTGTGTTGGAAACTAGAAGTTGGTAGAAATATATTTACGCCTTTTTTAATAAGAGCTTTGATGTCATGTAATATATCGATTCAGAAACCGTAATGCAATGCAATTAACGTCCAGAAAGAAAGCTAATAAATGAAATCAACATGTCAAATAAAATTTTTATTTATGTTGTAATTTATTCCAAACTGAATTTTATACATTAGAAGATTAAATACTAAATTATTTAAATTCGTTACATATGTTTCATTTACAAATAAGATAAATCAAATAATAAATGATACGCATTGGTTTAATTGTATTAATTAGTGCCAAATTAAGTGAATTATGAGATCAGTGAAATTGTGATAGATCGAGTGCGTTAAGTTACACGAACCACAAAGACCGATCACTAGATATAGATTAGAAAATAGATATAGACTAGAAAAGAAACACTTAATTATATTAGTCTATAACCTATTTATATAATAGAGATATAACAAAAACGAGACATACAACAACTAGTATTGATTAAAAGTGGAATAAATAAATTAACAATGATAGAAATGACCTTAAGTAATCATGTGGATGAAAATGTATTTAAATATATGTATGAAAGTATATTTTGGTTACACGAATACTAATCGAGTAGTTTTCTGATGGTTTCTATATTTAACAAGTACGTATACAAATAATATATTAATATATGTTGTTTATTAATACAATTTGATACGTGGCTCTAATACTTTGGTGATATTATCCTTACAAAGTTGAGAATACGAATTTATCTTGTCATCCTGTAGGGATGCTATTACGAATATCAAAAATTGAAACGAAAAGATCTATTTGATTTCCCAAGTGTTCTTTTTGCTTAACTTCTTTACTAGTTTCGGAATCTAACTAAATATAACTAAATATAATTTAAATAAATAATCGTATCATACATATAAGTAAATATAATGGTATGTTTTAAAAATAAGAAGTATTGTCGTAATAAGTTTCGTTGAGTTTCTTTTGTGTTGAAGTGCTTCATAACAAAATAATGATGACGGAAATATCTTTTGTAAGTATGAATGCCTTTGATGAAAATGAAATGTCAAAAGTGAAAGAGAAACTTTCATTAAATTTGTTTTTTATAATAATTGTTGTTTTTTGCACGAATTACTATGATAATAAAATTAATCTAAATAGTAAAAGTGGTCGATTCTTATATTGATATCATATAAAAAATATATATATGTAAAATATTCAAGCAATAGTTTTTTTTTCTTTTTTACAGATGAAGTAAATTATTTCCCATATATATTAATAAAAGCGTGAAACAATAACTAAATAGAAAAACCCCACGCCGGAGGCGGTTATGCATTGTATGGTGATAACTATCCAAGATCAGAGATCATTTGAATACTTTCTTATTCAAATACTATCACACATTGTCACTATAAAGTGATTCTTAAAACGAAATTTGAGTAAGGTAAGGTAAGTAATTGAGTAAGTTACAATGACCAGTAATTTTGATTAAATCATATAATGTATATATTTCTAGAACAAATATAAAAATGCCACTAGTTTATCATGTATGATTTTGAGTCATGAATTACATAAATGTGATATTTGATAGGAATATTACTAGGGAATTTGAAAATCTCTAAATAAATTGTTGATGACGAATATACCTATTATAACATATATGCCTTCTAAAATTTGTTTGGTTATCTTGATTGGAACTTCGTCCAGATTATAGTAAATATTAGCTAAAAATTCATCGAATAGTAATTGACCAATTAATAATAAAATGATTTCCATTGAGTTGATTATCACTGAAAAAAATATTAATTTTCATTCCAGTAATTACAAGCTCAAAGAACACCAGATCGCATAATCATTTAAAAAGATTGTGTATTAATTTAATTAAGTTTCAATTAACTTTTGAAAATTGTTATTTAGTGTTGTCATTGAGGCCGCGTCGACCTACCGACCAAAGATATCAAATGAGTACCTCGAATCTTTAAGTATTTGATAATTCTATTTCTAATCGCATCTATTTCATTTCCTTATTATTAAGAGAAATATTTTTACGATTCTAAAATTGTGTATTCCTGTAAATATATTAGTATAAACGAATACTTCAATTGAAGATTGGAAAAGGAGCAAATTAAATAAATTAATCAAACAAATAATTAAATAAATCATTTTTATGTATTCATTCATTAACTTAGACAAAGTGTAAAAAATTTGTCGAACTTGCAACGAGTTTAAAAAATTGTAACGGTAACTCGAAAACGAGATTATCATTTGAAATGTCTTATGTCTTATTTATTAAATATTATATATCTATATATTCTGTAATAACGTTATATGATAAAATATGTAACGTTGGCTGCACATCTATGATGATATCTTATCATTTTGATTATTAATTTAAATTATATTATGCTTATAACTTATAATGGTGTTCTAAAATATTTTTCTTCTATTATTTATAAAACTATGTCTTTTTAAGGTTAAAATGGTAAAGAAATATATAACTGCATGTAAACATTGCTGATATACGAGTATCATAAGCTATAGTGCTACTCTTAATAGGAAATGATACAGATGGGAAACATACCACGTCAAAGGGATTCACTTAAATCAGTCCTACATAGGAGATGGAATTGACACCTGAATGAAAGAGGCATAGAAAATGTGTATTTATTTTTGTAATATAAGAATGTCCAATGCTATTATGAAGCTTGCTAGGACCAAATCTTCACAAAACGTTGCTTATTTATTTTGGGTCGATATATACTCTACTCTACAATTGCATGTAATTGGAAACTGTGGTTAGTTCAAACCACACGTTATCACATGTTGCATGAAAAAATACAAAATGAAACAAATCTTACGAACATATACATAATATAAACAATTAATTTTTATTAACAGCTTACACATTGATGGAAATAAAATACTAAAGTATCAACTTTCATAATATTCACTTTCTACTGTATATTAAAATACATTTACTTTTATTGAGTATTTCAAATAAAAACTTCGAATATTACTTTTACAAAAAAAAATATATTTATTTTAATATTTATACAGTAAATTAGAAACTCATTACGTTACAACAAACATCCCACAATTAGGATATTAATTTCGCCATATTTGAGTTTAAATATAAATAATCTTTATCTAAAGTAATGTGTAACAGATTGTGAAAGTTTAAAAGCTGGTCATTCTCTTCCAAATGGAATACAAACTTAAATATATGGTTAAGGATGAGATAAAAGATAATTATCAGAATAATATTTCACATGTTCACGACTAGTAATTTTTAAGTACATAAAAATAGTAATAAATAAATTAAAATTATCATAATTTTTTAAAAAGAGATAAGGGGCACAAGGTCACTGTAAGCATCCTCTTTTCACGTAGAACTTACCCACATTTATGTAGTTATATTCCGAATATAAAAGAATAAAATCTTTATCTTGATAAACCATTGTTTGTCCTTTTATTGGCACTTACTTCTACTGAAGAAGACGGTACTCGGAAAACACCTTTCAGAGATACTTCAAGTCTTTCGGAAAACTTTTAGTGGGTAAGATTTAAGAGAGCTACAGAGACGTCGAGTACTCCTTTATCGGTTCGAAGTTTTATTTTGTATACATTCATTGTTTGCATACGTATATCTGAATCTTTAATTCTTAATATTAATTTGTAGAAACGTGTAGCGAATCATGGTGATAGTGTAATCAAAATAAAGCTTCTGAATTAGTTTCCGGAGGATGGACAGTAGCGTCCTCTGCGAACCATAGCACCACACTGCGGTCGGCAAACCACCTGCTAAGCGTGGCAATTATTGCATATTCCCTCATAGATGAAGAAGAAGAAGATATTAAAATACATAACAGCGTTCCGTTATTGTGTGACGTCACGTCCGCTTCCTGAGTTTTTATATTAGTTCGGATCAAGAAACATCTACAACAAGTTCCTCTAATAACACCAAAAAAAACTTTAAAAATATGTAACAATTTATCCTTTTTGCAGTTTTGAGGATTTATATCTTCGTATCTTCGTATAAAATATTAATATCATACAGATCTTAGTATTTTGCTATAAAACTTGAGACAAATACAACTAAGATGTGGAACTTCCATCGGCGGTATTTCCAGATCGATACATACGACATAAGCCCTTTGATAATAACATAGTTGAATTAAATTTCTTAATCTGTTTAAGTACTTTTTTTTATTAATGAATATTCATTACGAAACCAATTATTACATTTTCTAAATTTTTTTACCATTTTTTACATTTTTACATTTTTCAATACGTACCGGCCAACGACATAGGAAGTAGACAATAATTTATACGCAATATAAATATAACTTATTATTATGTAGCTCTAACCGATTTTTAATTGTACTCTGCACCTATGTTAAGTATTTTTCAAACCATTATTTTAAAAGATTTGATTAAAATTTGGTATGTTCTTAACTGCTAAAGAATATTTAATTATGAAGTCCGATGATTAAGAAACAATAAGATAAAAAATTGTAATGTAACCTATAAGAAATGTATTAGGTTGTTTTAATATTGTTCCTAGTCCAGTACACTGCGTCAGCTGTGTGTAATGTATTCGTTTCATGTTACGGATGCAACTAACCTTTCCGGAAACCATGTACAAAATTTTATTACACAATAAAAGTATCAAGATTACAAAGAATATACTGTCCCTTTCCCTTTTTCTGTTCCTGTCCCGTAAAAATATAGTATATACCATTTTATAAGAAAATCTTTGGAATCTTGGTCGAGTTAAAAATATTATATACTTTATTATTGTTCTCCATCATATTAATGAACCATGAAAGTAAAATGTTAAAACTCAATTTTCTACATATTAAAAATTTCATTTCAAACAACCAATTCTGCTTACCAAATATACAAATAACTTTAACAATAGCATTTTATACATGAATTAAATACGACTTCATATATGATGGTAGTCTCGTATTGCTATATGAAAGTAAAACCACTTCAAACCCTAAGCGACCCGCTTTTGTTATACAATTTAGCTGGAAGCAACCTAAATATTTGATGACATGTTCAGAAATAAAATGATATTAAAATAATCGACAGTTTTTTGTTTCGTAATATATCGTTAAATATTCTGTAGCATACATAAGTACACCATTAAAATTATTAGAAATAATAAAATGTATTAAAAAAGTTGTTCATCTCTTCGATCAAAATAACCATAACTCGTATAATTCTTTCTCCCTTGTTTTTATGAAACTTCAAATCTTTTCATACATAAAATATTAAAACACTTAATATCCTTTGCATTTTCATATTTCCCATTTACATAGAACATTAGAAAACTAAAATTACCTAAATATTTTTTTAAATTCCTCTAGCTAGTTAAGTAAGTGATTTGAGCCTCAAAAATTCGAAGGTAAAAGACAGATAGACCTAAATATATAACTTGTGATGCTCTTTCAAGAACGTTACACTTACTGATTACTAATTTATTCTTGTTAAAAATTATGCAACGTTATATAAAACGACTTACTTACTTATTTACCTTCACGCCATATCCCTACGGTCAGACAGAGCGCCAAACGCTACGGTCCCTGCATACCTCTTCCGCCTCGGCCACAGACATCAACCTCTTCATACATGCCCTCCGGGGGGTCCTCCTGCTATTTACGTGTACTTCCTCCAGTATCATAGATACTGTTTTTTCGAAGGTCACTCAAGGCATCCCCCTGTCCCTCTTACTGTTCAGTTTTCCTGTACAGATCTTTTTTACCATTCTTTCATCACTCATTCGCTCGACGTGCCCAAACCACCTGAGCACATTCTTCTTCATTCTCACCGTGACATCTTCGCTAGTACCTGCCATTCTGTGGATCTCTTCATTGCGGATTCGGCATTCATCTTTCTTACATTCTTCTTCTGTGTTACCCACGTTTGGCTGCCGTATAACAGCGTCGGTAGCAAAACTGCATTGTGTACAGCCAAACGTGCAGCTTTGCTGACGTTTCGCCGTCTCAACAATGCAGCCAAAGCACCGTTGACTCTGTTACCGGCAGCAATACGCCTTTCCACATCCATTTCATATCTTCCGTCTCTGCTAAACATACTTCCCAAATATACCGCTTCATTCACTTGTTCTATTATCTTACCATTCACGTTGATCTTACATTCTGTTCTTTCTTCATTTCTTTCAAATATCAGAACCTTCGTCTTATCTGCATTCAGATTTAGACCATTATTTTCACACCCATCTTTCAGAGTGGTGACCAATGCCTGCAAATCGCATTCTGATGATGCAATGAGCACTGCATCATCTGCATAAAGCAAGCAATTGACCTTAGGGTCACCAACTTTCACTCCCATATCACTGTCTTTCACGTCTTGGAGACAACTATCCAAATACAAGTTCAACAACCAAGCTGACATAGCGCAACCTTGCTTAACAACCGATTGGATGTCAAACCAGGGCGACATGTCAGCTCCTACTCGCACACAGGCTGAGTGATCTCTGTAAAGAGGCTTTACAGCCTGCAGCAAGGGTCCGCTCATATTGTATCGGGACAGTATCTCCCATAATTTCTTCCTCAATACCCTGTCAAACGCGTTAACGTACTTGAGGTCTAAGCAAAAACCGTCGAGAATGACATGTGTAGTAAGCCCAGTGAGAAAGTTAGTGATCCACTTGCATAAACTGTCCGAAAGCCAATGGGGAGGAAACTTTGAAAGAAGCCACTTGTGCCATACATGATCGAAGACTTTGCCATACTAACTAACCAGATCCCCTCCCTTGTTCAATAATCGCTGCCCAACAGTGCGTAAGATAACACAAAAGATCACGAAACGGTCGACCTTGGTGAAATCCATGTAGCCGGTCATTGATCAACCGGCGAACATTGAGGTAGTTTAGGAGCTGTTGGTTGATGAGTTTCTCATTTATTTTGAAAAAGAAGTGACTTAACGGCGATGGGTATGTAGTTAGCCATCATCTTTTCTAAAGATCGGTTGGACACAGGCACATTTCTATGGAATTATGTCTTTAAGATAGCAGTGCCAAAATAAAGGACTCCGGAATTATATTACTCTGATACCGTGAGATAGTAGGCATTGCCATTGCCTTTCCTTGGTCGTCCAAAGTCAAGTTTGAGGCAAAAAGTGACCAAGAGATGAGCTGGGAAAAATTTCCCAGAGTGGCTGTAGAAAACATCCAGAACTTGCGCGTGTCAGGTGGGTCAGCTGCAGCTGCAGCGCAGTCACTGGGATCATGATTGTGTAGTGATTAAACTATTTTGACTGACATTTTAATAAAATAATATCAGATCATAAGATTAATGGACACCGAAAGTGATATGTAATGTAAAGTCAATTATATACAAAATGTCAATTAAGTACTTACCTAGATGAGTCCGTAATTACAATGAGCAAAACGCGAGAATAAACCGATACCATCTCGTCTTTACTTCTTTGATAATGGTCCTCTTTACACATTACCGTTTGCTTCCGTGACAAATTTTCATCATTTTAGTTAAAATGACATCAATTTTTTCCTTTTGTTTCATATTTGAAAAATATGAAACAAAAAGTTCTAAAAATATTTTTAGAACTTCAAAACGGTTTTGTGAAAGTTTTAAAACGATAAGTAATGTACTTATTTTTGTTATAAAGACAATAAAACAGAACCACTTAACGGGGTATTCTGGTCTAGAGACAAAATTTTTAGGTCATTTTTGGAGTACTGTAAAAAAAAAGCAATCAACATTTTTACCATCAATTTTTTATACATTATTTATTAACATTAGAAGAATACAAAAAAAAAAAAGTTAACAAACATTAGAGTTTTAAAATAAACATAAAGTAACTTCAATAATATTTTGATGTGAATTACGTCGGTCACAACCGGAGGATCCAAAAGAATACAAATTTATTGACTTAAAATTTAATCATTATATTTAAACTACAAACTACGTGATCCTTGCTCAAAGTTGGAGACAAGAATGAATAAAATAATAAATTATAATTAAAAGAATACAGAGAAATAAATAGAACAAACAAGGGTTTCAGATTTACATTACATTCTGGGATTTTAATAGGATACAATGCACCTGTGTCTAATCAGCGTTTCCACGGTTCGTGAGAATATAATAAATGTGAATTTAACCATTTTACAACAAATATGAATATTAGAAATATTTAATTAATAAACACAAGTATATAGGAATATAACATGTGATGTGAAATCTGTGTAATTACAGAATGTATACCAATAACTTGAAAGTATAAACATAACTACCTTACAATATCGTTTAATAATTTTACTTTATATGAAAAGAATTTAATTAGCACACTTAGAACAGACTCCAATTGGATCCGGTAATTGTAATCCTGTGGCTCAATAAATGTTAAAGAATCTTAAATATTAACTTCTTCATATCTTTGAACTTGAATTTGTATATTTATTTAATAATACCTAAAACTGCAAATAGACTTTGGAAATAATTTTTTGCATAAGATGATTAATTTATTGGAAAGGTATAAGAATATAACATAACCATAAGACATTAACAAGCATTGGGGATTACTGATTGGGGATATTGGGGAGTGATTTGTAATGAAACCCTTTAGTGTTAATAATTTAGCTATAAATTTAACAACAAAACAACAAAAAACATAGATAATATACTTTTTGGTATTAGAGGATACAATAAAGAAAGGAACCAATATAGTTGTGCAGCAAAATAAAAACTTTGTATATGTTTTCTTAGACGCCGTTTTTTACAATAAGCAAATAAAGGGGCTAATGACATCACATGCCTTCGTCGTTATTTATGTAAAAAGTTATCATCTGAAAAACACAAAACACAATAAGCGAAAACACAAAAGCACAATAAGCGAAAACTAAAACTTCATGTAAAGCAAACCCTAAAGACCCTTGTAGGCGTTTTTTTTTATTTAAAACTTTCGCATTTTAGTTATTGACGAAACACCACAACAAGATTTTTATCGATAAATCTTTGTCGTTATTATCAAAAAGAGAATTATATCCCGTCAACCTAATTATGGGTAATATTTTCAGTAACTAATTAGATTAATTTGTCATGTCCCAATACTAAGAAAACAGGTCATTAGTGTACCTTTCCTCATTAATATAATTTATGTTTGTATGTTGTATGTATAAATACAGTAAAGTGAAGATTTGTTTATCAGAAATAATAATAATTATTACTACAATTTTGTTTGTAATTATTTAATAAAGGTAAAACTTATATGTGCAAAATAGGTTTCAGATCATAAAAATTTTATAATTTTAATGCATAAGATGTTTTAAATCAGTTTAAAACTTTGTCAAGCTATTATATACATACACCATCATTAATGTTAATTTTTAACTCAATACTCGGTATCTGAGAAACCAAATAACTAATACTAACCTCCAATTGCTGCAAAGCATTCTAAACATTGCATAAATTAAAATAAATTCGTCAAAAACATAAACTCTGTTGAACTATAATGTTAATAATAAAATTTGTATGCATTAATGATACACTATATAGAAAAATATATTTCAAATATTTATTTATATTCACTAAAGGTAAATAAATACCGATGTCAACTAACAAAACATAACAAGTTTGCTTGAAATAAGTGTTGGGAAATTATTTTGTTTAAATAAAACCTTTTTTTCCTATTTTGCAGCACACATGTCACAAACACCTACATAGAGTACATTTAAAAAATCTGGTTAATATAGTGTTGGTAAATAATTAAATATAATTTAAAGTGAAATATATCATAAATTTATTATATATGCTTTATTTTATATGTTTCATAATTTCAATTTACCATTTTTGCAAGAATATCGGAAGAATATAATATATGTACGAGTTTAAAATAAATGTTTATTTTGATATTCTTTGAATAATATTGGAAAATTAAAGCACACTTTTACTTTTCAATCTTCAGGGTATTTTAAAATTCAATAGTTTCAAAGTTGTCTCACAATTCTTTGTTTGTTAGAAAATTGTATACTGTTTAAGTAAAATCTCATTCAAGTCAAAAGCAGGATCTTGCGATTGTTCTCCCTTATTCAAGCTCATCCAAAGTGAAAATGTAATTGTTTTTGCCCATTTTCGTACAGACGTGTCAGTGGCCGCGAATAATATTTAAGACTTATATATTCTATTTCTAAGAGTAACAGTAGTTGTCCTTGATTTCGTTTGCTACTTCATAAACAATTTTACATCAAATTAAACTTCTATTAATAACACTGCTATCTATTAGAAATGAATTCAACTCTTTGTTTTTATTTTTTATTTATAAAAAACGACAAATTCACAATAAGAAAATTAAATTATTAATCGAGAAGAAAACTATCATATCTTTTAAGTTGAACCAAACAATAGATATCAATCAGAATTTATTGAAACTGCTTCAGTTTTTTTTAAGGATAGCGGAAACAAACGTGACACGGAAGTTTTATATACTTGTATACTAGCTTATTTCACACAATTAATTTCGATGTTAACTTAGGTTGCTATGGTAATTTTTGTCATATTATCCTTTGCTATGGTAACCGTTGCTATAGTAACTCTTACTCCTGCGTTAAGTGTATATCTCCATATACAGGTTTAAAACTTGGAGAAATGCGACAATTTTAAATCCGTTGGGATAGGAATTCCTTTTAATCCGTTCTTAGTGGACGTCTACGTCACAAAAGATGTAACCATGTAAAATTTAAGTTAATTGGATAGATAGTTTCGGAAATTTCGTGATGAGTCAGTGAGTAGTAAATCGCTTCTATATACGTAGAGAGCGAGATAAGATAAAAATGATTTCACTTACTTTTTTGAAAGACAATTTACCAAAATACCAAATACTATAAGAAAGAAAGGGTTTTTCCGTAATTAATTATATATGTAAATTTGATTTCAAATTTATAATCATATAAAAATATAAGACATTAGGATATCAAGTAGTTTGATATTTATAAGCAATGGTTTAAATTTTTTTATGTCCTGTATATATCTATATTTAAACGGGACATAAAAAGACATATATATACATTAATTATTCATCTAAAGTTTTATCGTTCAATATATTTAAATTTCCTTAAATATAAGATTGTATAATAATAAAAAATGCTCAAACGAACTTAAACAATAATAAATAACGAGTTCTGTTCGTTTTTTTATATTTATTTGATTCTTAAATCAATCGTCAACAAATATTCTGTTACAAATATTCTGTTTCTCAAGGATTGTTTTTCAATTGTATTCGAAATATGGAAATTAGATAAGTGCGTCAAAAATATGATGTTCTCTTTGTGTTAATATGTTAATAACAAATAAAATATAATACGAAATTTATTTCAGATTTTTACACTTATTTCTGAGCAAACAAAAAATAAAATAAATAATAATTTTTGTTTATGTCCTCGAAAAAATTTTCTCATTTCTTATTTTGTAACCTAAACCTTTTTACAACCTTTCCATGAGTAATTATTCAAAATAACAATACACTTACTACAACCATGCTCAGTACAACATTGAACGTGAACATTGTGATCTTATGTATAAAGTAAACTAATTTTAATAAAAGCAACAAATCTCTGTCAATTAGATATATTAATTAAACTATGTAAATAACAAATTGAAGAAAAATAAATCACTAATACTAAATAATATAAGAGGTTAATAAGTTAAAATAAATGTTTTTATTATTTTCGTAACCTCAATTAAATATAAATAACATTTAAATTAAATATTATTAGGTATTATACTACTTTTAAAGCAACAGTAACTTAATAGATTTCAAATTAGAAGCTATTTTGACCTGTAATATTATAATTAATCGCCATATTAAGTAGTTCTACTTTAGGTACTATTAGTTTCTAGTTTAACCAAACTGCTGTAGCCAACTTCTAACTTACGACAACGACATTTTAGCGCATTGCGGTTCGTACACTAAAATATTACTTACTAAAATATTGTAACTTGGCAATAAATTAAAATCCAAATTAATTCCTTGTCAGTTGAACATTCTAAGTGAAATAAAAACTAAATATTGTACATATTGATTTCGCCAAATGAGAGCAATCTATACTGTAATAAATTTACAAATTTTATAACGGTTTTTTTTATTTATTTCATTTTGAGGATTAATTCTAAACATTTACGACATACATACATTCATAGTTTTTAAAATACAGTTTTGCTTAAAAAAATATATTACAAAAGTACATCAAAATATATATTTTTTCATTATCTCAATGCAATAAAATGAGTATCCACAATTTAAAACGCAGCCGTTGAAGTAATTACTTGTTCTTTCATGTCTTTTATTATTTTTCTATATACAATACTATTAAACCTTTATTTGTTACCATTTAATCATTTCATTTCAAATTAACATTCAATACTTTAACCAGACACACCAAGACTGTTATTAAGTAACAATTATTTTGTTATTGATTACTTTGTAGAATGGTTATTATTTAATTATAAAATATTTTATGTCCTCGTTCAGGAAAACCTCAAATAAAAAACATGAGTAAAAGTTAATTCTAAAACTGTTTTTTAAATGGACTCTTACTGTTACTATGTAAATTGTACTTAGTTCATTTTAATATATAGAAATATTATCATGATATAACAAATTTTATAACAAATAGTTTTAATTTTCATATAACAGTAATAGTTACAGACAAATACAGCGAATATATACATACATCTGGCAAATAAAGTTACAAATAATTTTGTGAAAAATGATAACTTCAAAAATAATATTCTATTAAATTAGAAAAACTTTGAAATTGTTTGCAGCAAATATTATTTGCATGCTTTGTATTAGAATACAGATCTTAGTCTGTTGCAGACTTGACTTTTGGAAAGTAGCCAAAATGAGGTTTTACAAAACTACTTTATAATAGTTTTATCTCATAAACATTGATGTTATTAGAACAAACTCCTAAAAAACATCACATAAACTAAAATTATTTAACTTAGGTTACGAGGGAGCAAAAAGAACGACAATGAAAAATTTTATGACCAGTAAAAAAGATACGGAGGAAGGTGGCTGTAGTACAACACGAAGGTAAGTATGAATGTTTTCTTTGAAGAAAACAAGATTGATCTAGTAAGGTCACGAGGAAATCAGAAGTGTTTAGTAATAGTATTTTTTATATTACTTTAAACTTTAAAATATTATTTGTAACATAAATTCAACCCGATCTCCGAAGATAAAAGTACAATATAATACGTCTTTTTTGTTTTCCATTGGACACTACTTCTGAACCTAAGAATCATAAAATACAAAAATTGTAACCGGAACTAAATAGCGTAACAGAGCGTTGACTAGTTTGCCTCTGGCTTTAAAGTGAGTCTCGTTAATGCACCAAAATGGGTCAGTCAAGTTTAATTTTAAATTGCTGTAGAATTTTCTATCATTTGCTAACTTCATCACAGTTTATACAACGGTTTATCTTAAGCTAAAATAAATTAGAATGACGAAAGCAAAAGATGTAAAAACACAACATGCTACCCTTAAAAATAAAATACATATAATGATAGGATTATATCCTCGATTTCTAAATTTTTTATAAGAAATAAAACATCGAAAGTTAAAAGCGAATAATCCTAATGAACTGATCATCCAGTACTGAATAAGTCTTCTGTGAAATAGTCAGCTTCAAATTCTTTTCAATTCGCGGTCAAAATTAAGAAATAAATGTGTAAAAAAAAACACGGGATGCACGATAATATTAAATATTATATTAATTAGTAACACTTCTAATACTCGTAAAGATACGACAAAAATATAAAGAAAGTGGAAAAAGGGTCGATAATAAATTATAATTGACATAAGAATGTTAATAAAATTATAAATTGTATGAATAAAAAAATATGTAAAAGAAAATTGAGCCTAACTACCGTTTGTTCTATTATATTCTCACGAGTCCTCAAGAACCCGCTCAAATTTAGGGGCACTGTAAAACTCTTATAAATTAAAAAACATAGTTGTTGTTTAAATTATTTGCTGAAAAACTTTTTTATTTTAAATAAATTTATCTTTTTCCATTACACCTTAAAAATATTTTAATTTGCTACAAATAACGTTCGTTAAAATTTTCTGTAGGATACGTAATTTACGAGATATTTCTTCCATGTATTTCCAAAATGGCGGTCATGACCAAGAGTGACGACCCCACAAAATTGAACTTAAGCTTATACTAACTCTAATATACATAAAAAATAAATAAATTGTGTCCTCTGAAAAACGCAACCCTAAATGTAACTTTGCAATAGACTATATAAAATCCAAATCCCATCAAAAACATACATGTAAAAAAATACCAAGTCTCGAAAAGCCGTAAAAAGTTATAAAACCGATCTAAAACAGTAAACTCTGTATAAATATCTACGGGATCAGGTATCGAACCACTTTTTCATAATTTATACTTTGTTAGTTTACTAACAACATTTTATTATAACTGTAACAATATTAACTTTTTTACATCTTGGAGTACGTACACGGCAAAAGACTATACCATTTATATTATAAATTCCAAAGTAATTCTATCTGTTTCTTAAACCTTTTACTAATATAAGCCACCGAACGGATTTTGATTAAATTATAAAATTTTGAATAGAGATATTTTCATATGAAAAGAAACAAATAGGATAACTCTATCTTTAAATTGAATTATGTCCATAAATCGTTATATATATTAATTGAAATTAAAATAATAATTTAGTTATTTAAATAATTTAAATAATAAAAATTAAAATTTTTAAACTTATTTTTATACTAAATGTTCTACGAGTAAAAAGTCATATCGAGTGTTAAGGAGATGTAATTTTGTGCTTATTTTCAGGACATGGGAGAAATGGAAATGGGAATTGGTGACACGTTTACCTTATTTAATATTAAATAAATTAAGGGATCAATGTTTATTTTACTATAAACTAGAGGATTACAATCATAAAATATCTGACCTATTTATTTAAATAAGAGTCAAAGTTTAAAAAAACTCTTACAGGAAATTAATAATTAAATTAAAATATGGTATACAGAAATGGTATATCGTTTTAGGAAAGGTTAAAGTATAATTAAATTGTAAGTTCGCG
Source organism: Melinaea menophilus ssp. n. AW-2005 (assembly GCA_918358695.1). Classification (NCBI taxonomy): domain Eukaryota; kingdom Metazoa; phylum Arthropoda; class Insecta; order Lepidoptera; family Nymphalidae; genus Melinaea; species Melinaea menophilus. The sequence goes on along the minus strand of OU911045.1, from coordinate 19,146,564 downwards.
CAAGTGGTGTTTTGTGTCACTACAATATAATTAAACATTTGTTAAAATTAATTGACCAAACCGAAAATACAACCCTTTTTTTACTAATATTATTCTTTTGATGATTGTGTTTTAGATTTTTAATTTTGTGGTTGTTTACCATATAGGAGGATAAATTTGACTTTATCGTCTTGTTTAAGTAATTAAGAGAAAACATATTTATTCCGATTATCACATGCGACTTCTTTCTAGTATAAATAAAATATCATTAATCTTCTTTGTTCGATTCGTTTCATTTTTAAAACACTTCTTTTTTGCTTTAAAATTTATAAGTGAAATGAAAACCATTTTCAAATAGTTCAGAAACATGTAGTGAAAGATTTAACTTCAAACGTGGCTCTAGGAATATTAAATTTTGTTGCATAAAATTCAGTAAATTTATACAAGTGATACACAAAGAAACGAAGTATTTTAGCATTTAAGTCTATTGGTCGATCGGTATTTGACTTTTGGAGCTGACACAAATTGTCTAATAATAAGTGCTTTGAAGAGGGTTCGACTTATTGTAGAAAAAGCCTAAAGCATTATATTAAAAGTAATTATCCTTACTCCATGTTTTATCAACATTTTATTTTAAAAAAATCTGGATTCTTTATATTCTTATTATTTAATTGTAGGGCTTTAAAAACACTCTGTACTAGTCAAGAATTTTAAAAATATTAAAGATAGAACCATATCACTACACACCTTATAAATAGAAACGTATTTTTTTACTAATTGCGATATTTAATCATATTTAATTTTTTTGTTTATTGTTTATATATTTACGCTTATAGCTAAGCTCTCCTAACTCATCTCATTAAAATAATACTTAATGTGTTCACTATTAAATATCATTCCTTAAATAAGACAATCCCCCAATTTATTTCAATTGGGTACTTTTTATCTCTTTAAATAAACTTAGGTGTGATGTACATATGTAAGATTCTTTTAAATATTAAAATATTTATTTTATAAGAGTAAATATCTCATTTAAGCAAGTTTACTAGAGAAGTTAGTAAAAAGGAATACATTCAAAGGTCGCTACTTCGTATGTAATTGCTTCAATATGGCCAACAACTTTAGGGTCGTGTCAACGAACCGTGTAGTGACGTGTATCCTTAAAGTTTTGCCAACAAATGATCAAAGAACGACGTATTTGGAGCATACGCAAATCATTCAATAGGGTTTAATGACAACAGGGTTTTTTTAAGTTTTAAAGTTGCCGACAAGAGTTCCTTTGACATAAAATTGAAGAATTTTTCCTGTTTATCCTTTGATAAATATAAATATAAATTACATATAATTATATAGCGATTATTTATTATATTACACTTATTTATGTCACACATATTTAACAAATAACTACATACACATTTTGTAAACTTACAGCTCGACGAACATTTTTTATGATTACCTTACGAAAGTAACAAAGATATACGTACCGTGTAAACCTAAATGTTGATTTAGGACCTTTCGGATAATGCTGCAGAATTAATCCAGCCTCCTACGTTCGCTCCAAGAGCAGTATCGTTCCAATTCCCGAGGATTATCTCGCTTCAATTTCTTAACACAAGAAAATAAACGTATAATATTTATTTGCAGATTGTATTATGCTTATAAATGATAGATTACAATGTTTTATGTAAGACAAAAACTAATTCCAGTTATTATAATCCTTTAATCAAGGTATTTAAAAGCGAAAGTGGCTTTATTGTGTGGTCAATATATATGTATATAATATAATAAACCAGTTTTTACAGTATTGTACGAGTAGTTGTAAACAAATTTTTGAAATGCTTTACACTAACAAGAGTACTAAATTCTTTAATCACTTCTCGAGTTAAAATAAATCATGAATTCTCTTTTGTTTAAAATTTACATTGACATTGCCTCGCAAACGTTGAATTTTTCATGAAACGTCCCAAAGAAATAATTGAAGTAAAAAGTATACATACATACGTTACTGGTAATACCAGTAATTCGAATGTCCGGATGTCATTATCATTTTAATAAAAAAATCAAAATATTTATTAATTGAAAAATATTAATTAAGAAATTCTAATTTTGAGAAAAGACTCCCACAAGAGCCTAGGGGTTCTGATCCACATACTCGTATTACTTTGTCCGTTTTTAGACTTCAAATGTTGAATTTCTTTAAACGATAAGTCTTTACCTCAATACAGAGATAAAAAGATAACGCATTATTAAGCATTCATACATACATATAATTGTATATTCATACAAAACATACACAAAATTGTAACAAAAAAACAATTGTACAATTGGTGTTTAATGAGACTGATAAATTCGTTTTAGTTCTAAGAAACCATTCAACAACTTACAAACGCTATAACTGTACATTAAATTAATTCCAAAATGTTATTTATAAATTATTAGCGTATAGCAAAAAAAATAAAAAAAAACTTAAGGCGTTAACATAAGCATACAGAAATATTTCAATTCTCTGAATGATGTCTATAATTCCAATTATTAATATAAATAAATATTATTCAGTAATTAATAAATTAAGGTAAACATTCCCAATTAAATTATTAAGGTCTTAAATACTATTTTCAAAACACTTTAGAGCTTTCAATGCGGACATGGTTGTTTAATGAATTTTCTATTCGATTCAATATTTTCTTTCAGAGAAAACTTAGAGGAAGTATTGCAACTTCGAATGAAGGAGAAAATATATTGATTCAGTGTTAAATTATTAACTTTTTTCATAATATTTTGTACTTTAAAATATTGTATTTATTCAAAGTATAAAAATCTGAATCAAAGAAATTATACGTAGAATATGATAGTAGTCATTAAAATATAAATTTAAAATTTCTCCTAAATTAAAAGTACATTAGCAGCAATCCAATGACTGTAAACAGAAAAAAACATATCAAAGTAAAATAGAACTAGGAATAAGTGCAAGAATCTATTTACTTCTTGGATTGCAATTTGTATATTTTCTGATTTAGTATATTTTGGGTACGTAGTTGCTTAGTTATACACATTAAGGACAAATATTTTGTTTAGGACAAACAATGATAATTAATAGCATCAGTATACCAAATAAATTTTGTACATTGGAAGCTTAAATATAGAATTATTTAACTTAGTTACATATGTCTTAGGGTTACATTTACAAATAAGATAAATCAAATAATGTATGATATATTTTGGGTTAATTGAATAAATTAGTGACAAAGTGAGTGAATTACGAGATGAGAGAAATTGTTAGGGATCAAATGTGTTTAGGTACACAAATCCCAAAGATGGATCACTATAATATAGACTATCAATATATAAAGATATAAATAATGCTCGCAGTTTGTTTACATGAAATATCAATGCAAGCAACACTTAATTATATTAGTCTATGACGTTTATATATAATTGTGATATAACTAAAGATTAAAATAACCTTAAGGAGTAATGGTGATGAATATCGTATGAAAGTATCTTTTGGCTACAGTCGGAAAGTAGTTCTCTGGTACTTTCTATATTTTATGATTTGAATTTTGAAAAAAATTGTTTACTCTACAGATATATTAACTTTAATATACAAATTTAACAAGAGTTTCAACAAACATTATCAGATGTTATTGTTAGAATACTACAAACGCATTATGCTCATAACCCACTTATGGTTTAATTTACCTCGCCAAATATGTTGCTCAATTGAAGCACGTCTGAATGGTATATTAAATTATTAAAATGATATATTTTATTATAAAATTGTAATTGAAATGTAAATTCAGTTACTTTTTATATTAATATTAGTTACATTAATTCGTGTACATGAATTCAATTTCACTGTGTTCGGGTACAGCAGTGATCACTTGAATTGAATCAAAGTGAAATGATAAAAAAATAAATAACGTTTAATACAAGAGTAATTCTACTTTAGTAATAACTCTGCTTTTATGAATGAAAATAAATTCATAGTTCTAACTGTAGATTGACTATGAGTTTAGTTATACATATAATTAATATTGAAATCTTAATCGGTTTATCGTACAAATATAATATAATATACTTTATATCTTCTGATAGTTTACGATAAAGATAATATTTGAATGTCAAGAAAAAGAGATTTAACAATTTTTTTGACTTCACTCTTAATGGTCTGCTTTGAGAATCTGATCCCGACAAAATATATCTTACATTTTTGCAGGACCAGTTTCGTGGAGTTTCTTTTGTGCTGAAATACTTCATGACTAAATAATGATCTCACAAATATATTTTGTAACTATGAGCCTTTGCTGAAAATAGCAATATCAAAAATAAAATAAAAACTCTAGTTATGTATTGGCAGACAACGAAGTTATTAAAAAAATATTTATTTATAAAATATTCATTAATAAAAATACATGTTTACTTGATTAAATCTACTACAAGACTAACATAAAATATTATAATTAAATCTTATTACAAACAATGATAAATGTCGACTCAGGAGATTGATGCTTTCCTCGTAAGCGGGAATCACTGCTTATGCTGTGATAACTCTCTTTATGTTATAAAAGATAGTTTCATATAAGGATACTTAGTATAACAATATAATTATTCTTAAAAATAAAAATTGTATTTTTTACAATAATATCAAAGTTTTTACGTTTTTTTAGACGTAGAAAGGTTTTTAATGAAAGTATATTTAAAAACTAAGATAATATATTTTTCTTTTAATAAGATTGTTTTTATTGAGCTTATTAATTTATAAATTGAAAAATTTTCATAGAAATATATTTTATATGTAGCAGAAAAATAATAAATTCTAAGCATTTAGTTTCATAAACTCATGGATCATCATAACTACTGTTATAATGCATACTGAGTTGTTTTTGTTTTCATAATTATTAGAGCTGTTTGAGAGGAAGTCAAACAAAGAGTCCTGGATATTATATTATCATAATAACTCATGTTAAGAGCTGCTCCTCGTTACTCTTAATAATTACTAATGATGACATGGGGATAAAAACATCACTTGTAATATTATTATATTTCGATATGTTCTTCACTTCGTTATTATAGTAAATAAATAGAAATAAAATAACATAAATTGAATTTATTGATATTCCAGCGAAAAATTATAACAAGCCTTTTGCTGGTAAAAAAAAAGATGACCTTGAAAACTGTTACACAGTTTAATATATAAAATTATCATTAATTTTATAATAATTAACGTAACTTTTTAGAATGATTAGAAAACATCTAAAAATCATTATTTTGTTATGTATCTTGTGAACTTCGACTAAGGCCAAACCATCGCAAAACATTTGTTATTATATTAGAGCTTTTTCTACATTTAATCAATACTGGTACCGTGCTTTACTAATTGCATGCGGTTGGAAACTGTGGTTGGTTTAAACCAAACCTTATAACATATTGCCATCACTATAGAGAAGTTAAATATTCAAGAAGAAATAGATAAAATAGAAATGAAAAAAGGGAATCAATTTTAATATTGTAACCAAATTTTTCAATTTAATTCATAGGCATACATACATATTTAAAACATTTTTTAATTGAAACCCATTTCTGGAAATAAATAGTGAAACAAGTATTAACTTTCTAGATATTCACATTTGTTTTTACCTAAATTCTAAAAAGAGAGGGATGGCACAAGGTCATTCTATAGAAACGCTTTTCATCAAAATGTACTTACATGTATGAATTACATCTTATAATAAAAAAGAAAAAGATCTTTATCTTGATAAATCACTGGCTGTCCCATTACTGACACTTCTACCAAAAAGACGACAAAAACCGTACAGAGATACTTGAAGTCTTTCGGTAAACTTTTAGTTGGTAAGATTAAGGAGAGTTAGAGAGTCGATATTTATGCTACTTTCGATTAGTTGTTTTATTTTGTATGCATTCATTGTTTGCATACCTGTAGCAGAATCTTTATATATATATGTTATATATATAACATATTTCGGAATAATTAAACATTTTATTTTAAAATTTACAGCCAGTGAGAATTTATATTTTATATACATCGGTTCAGGATACCGTTCACAGTCATGATTTAAACTAGAGAACATATTTATGGGCTTAATGAGGATAGCGAGCAGAAAACAGTATCTTCTTACAATGTTTTATTAACTATGATTATATTACACAACTTTGCAATCAACAAGAATATACGTGTCACAACGAATCGTAAGACAGTTCCCAGACTTGTTATTCGCACTGTGGCTGAAGATAAAGTGAGTCTCGCTGATGACTCGAAATATATCCCGTACTAATGACTTCCCGACATATATATATATATATATATAAATAACAGAAAAAAATTGTGTATATTAAAACATCAAATTTCATGTGGATTTATTGGTTACTCCTCAACCCCCACCTTCAACAACGTAAGGAATAAATATTAGTGTGATAAACAATTTGTTTGTCCGTTCTGGACTTACTTTGTATGCGTTATTAAAAATACCGAACACATCCATAACAAACGGTAACTTTTTCGTTAACTATATTTTACCTTAATCTAGATTTGTATAAATACGAAATATTTTCTAAAAAATCTCTGCGGTTAAAGATTTTTTACAAAAACTGTTGTATTCACGTATGTCTTTAAATTGATAATTAATCATTAGTAACAACAATATAAAAGTGTGCTAAGAGACCCAAAGTATTGAGAAGCGGTCTATTTTTGTGTCATGACTGAATGTGACGTTACACCCGCTTCCTGAGTTTTATAATAGTTCTGGTCAAAAACATCCAAGAAAAGTCCTTTAGCAACATCAATATTTACAAACTTATAATAAAAATGTAACCATTTATCCTTTATTTTCACAATTTTTAGGACATCGATTTATTAAATACTAAAATCATACAGATCATGTCACATACTTAAGGTTTACTATTATTACCTGATGTAATTGTGACTTCTGCACTGTTCATTCTACACCACATTTATTATTCTTATTCTATCTTTAATAAACTGTTGTAAATGGTTATTATACAACTTACGAGTACATTCCTTCTTTATTAGTGTATCTACCGCTCTGTAGCTATTACAAGGTAGGAAATATGCCTGTCATTTCTCACCCTTTTCGAGGGAGGAAGTTGACACGTCTTTATCTAACATAGGCCTAGTGGCAAAGGCATCATTAGGGTTACCACAACTCCTTTAGTTGGTAAAATTTTTACCAAGCCGTTACGATCGACTGCGGAAGCGATCCCGTGACCTACTGGAGATTAGGATATCCGTTTGGTTTTAGTGATTTTCTTTATGTACGCAACTCTAAAATAAGGACCCCTGCCTTCTCCTAGCCCAGGCGCTGTTTATAAAAGATTTGTAAAAAAAGGAAATTTAACGATCAGCATATATAGTTTTAACATTGGAAAATTATCTCTTATTAATTGCAAACCCCCAAAATGTATTAACTTAATTATATCCCCATATAACAGAACTACTGAACAATTTTAAACTAGTGTATTGGCTTATTAATCTAATTCGGGATAAAAGGTACTTTTCACTCCGGAAAACTTTATAATTTTCAAAAGAAAACACGAATTTTGGGTAAGGTTACTATTACAATATAATAAAACTATTAAGGAGATGTAAGGAGAGGAGTGATTGTGGAATATTTCATATGTTAAAATTAAGAGTATTTTTCGGATTAGACAATTTTATGGAAATTATATTTTTAGTGCTATACATGGATTTCTACACGTTCGAGGGGAAGAGGGAAAGGGGCAGACTAAGTTGCTGAAAATATCTAGTTTTAACCGGCAATTTCATTTTGTGTAAATAAATCCCAAACAAAGGAAAGTAATATATCAGCTGCCGGTAATAAGCGACTACAATATGTAAAAACCTTGTTGTTAACTTAATTCCTTATTTTGCAATGTTATGGTTATGTTAAATGAAATTGTTTTTATGTCTGCAAATTGTTTTAATAACTTGGAAAGAAGGAATAAAAAATATTTTAAAGAATCCAGGCAGAACGGATGGTAATGCAGACGGTGACGTACCTACTGTGCGGTGATGAATCGTCCGCAGATATCAGATCGATATATCGGCTTTTTCTTAACATACTCTTAGTTTATTAATCGAAAAAAATTAAGCCGATCGCGAAATTTCCTCGAAAACGCTGCCAAAATCTTTTGAGCTATAACAAAACAATGTATGGTTGGATTGTACCTCTTTAATAGATCTACAAATAAATCTACGATGGTACTCCTATATGTCTATCTTCCGAGGTTAAGCCACAATAACCATTTTTTGCTTTTACATATAATAAAATGATGGATTATTTACGAACCTATTTCTAACAATATAGTATTATTCCTCATACAATTATTTAAATACATTTAATGTAGATAAAATTTGCAATTGACACTACAAGAAAAAAGTATATATTTAATGAGTTATCGCAAAATAATAATTTCCGGACGAGAAATTAAATATCGATGAAACGTAGTGAAGATGACGGGGTGGGTTGTTAGCAAAAATATGATATAATATGGCGTAAAGATTACGGAAATATTTGTTGTTAAAACCTATATTTTTTTCCTGCTAAATATTTGTTTAATGATTAGGAATTTGTATTTAAAACCACTAATGTAATGTTAAAGCAGACATGTTCTATAATCGAAACTCACTTGAAATTTATAGTCCGTTATACATGCCCTAGCTGCAACTCTCGCAACAAGTGACTAGAATATGTAAAAACATTTTTTTTATTTTTATTTATATATATATATATATATATATATATATATATATATATTTTTAACTAAGGTATTAAGTAACCAATGATTACGTATCTACATCTTAAATGAAGGTAGTCAAAGATTTTCTATTTTTTTTTTTTTTAATATATACAGATAAATGTGTCTCGAACCTTATAAACTCTCAAATCTTAATGAATAATATCTTAATAATGATAGTTACATTCAAATACTAATATTATATATTTCATATTATAATATTTTTATTAACAACAAAGTTTTCGAAAATTCCTGAAAAATAGACAAGTTAAAGCCCCTTGTGGGAGCCACTTACGAGTTATGCTATAAGTACACATTATTTTAATAAACTAAACTATGTTTTGGGAATTTTGTCTTTCACATACACAAATAGTGTCATATTTTTTTTCGTAAAACATACAAATATTTAATATATACTCGTACATTGTTGTGAATTTATATAATTTTATTTCACAACAATATCATTCTAAATATAATACAAATTTTGGGTATTTAATATATGTTATTAATTAATTCATATTATAGCATATGTAGAACAAATATGTTAATTATACATTATCAATTATAAAAAGAATTCTTATAATTTTTTTACTTAACCAACAGTTACCGCCAAACGACAAAGTAAATAGGTAACAATTAAACGTTATATAAATATTACTTCTGCTGGTCAAGAGGACAAATCCCGTTAACTAACATTCGGAAAAGCCCTTTTTGTCCTCATTCCTTAAAGCGACAATGACAATAGATCCTAGGGACACTAGACGGATAGCTCTAACAAATACAATATCAAAAATGTTTTTTTTCTTTTTTACAATCGAATATGACGCAATTCATGATTAATAATAAATATTTCGGGCCTAATCACCAGAAAGCGTTTTACCTGGCATTTTTAGATGCCTGGAACATAACATATTAACATCAGAAAACTTAAAAGATGAAGAAGCCAGAACTAGGGAAAGACCAATTACGGTATGTCGGATAGACTTAGAGAACGCTTTCTGGTCGGTACGACATGAACTAATGATGTTCGCGCTAAGGTTAAGTTAACGCTAACTTTACAACGGTAGTTAGTGGCATGATTGCATCATATTATTCCAAATTAAAATTGTCCATAATCATAATTATAATTACATTCCAAACCAATAAATTACAACATAGGTTTCTTTCAAGTTATTGTATTTCTCCAATTATATCTAACATAGTCATCAATATTTTTATAGATAAATGAATTAAAAAGGAAAAGAAATGGGGTTAACGGTTTAAGTTTAACAATAAATACACAGAATCCATACTAGCTTTTGCAAACGATCTCGCGATACTGACACGTAATCCAAAACAATGTCAGCTACTTTTAAATGTTGTGGAGTATTTCTGTGCTTGGACGGTCGGATTGAGGACAAAACCCATTAAATGCTACAGTCTACGTCTGGGTAGGCGGAAGAACAGATAGACCTCTAACGATACGGGTCTTATAATGCGTGCGTGACTACAATTACCGACGCAGCTCCTTTTTAGCTTCACAGTGAGTGTGCAAGCGATCCCGTGGCGTCCCATTAAGGCGTTGAGGGCAACCGTTGGTTTTTTAGTGGGTAACCTTAAAAATGGCAGCGTCCTCTATGCTGCCGGGTAGTCCCACATAACCCTCCGGCCATCACCTTCGTGGTCGGCGGGTATCCGTAACAGATTTTTCCAAAGATAAAAAAAAAAAGCTCCTTGTTAGCTAATTCTTAGGTAAAAAAATAGATTACCAAGGGCGCACTCCATCGTTGAGTATAATAGTAGATAGTTTTTTTAATGATCTTAAAAAGGTAGACAATCAAGCAATAAGTAACATCAAAAAGGCTTGGATATATTATAATTATTTAACATCACGTCTAATTGGGCCTTTCCTCGTTTAAGATATTAATAACACCCTTCTGTTAAAGTTAGAATCAAGCATTCATAAGAACATTCAACATGAAGTCATGGCTGGGGTAACCGCCTCAGCGGACTCTTCTACTTTTTTTGGAGACCGACACAATTTTGGGTTAAAATTAAAGAAATCATCGGAACTCTATAAACACCTAAGAGTGACCAAAAAACATATAATCTCAAAATCGAATGATAACATTGTAACATCTCTCCCAAAAGATAAAATTGCCACAGAACTGAAATCACGACTTCAATTCCAGAAACAATTTAAGATTTTTAAGATCTTGAGCACCTGCTCAAATAAATAAAGCATGGAGCAAGTAACAAAGAACAAGACGTAAAAATAATAAAATCAATTATTCGGCAAGATGAAAACGATAATTATCGGTTGCACGCAATGAGCCTAGAATCGCAAAATGAATAGATGACCATAGGAGATTTTAGTATTCCACTAGCTTTAAGATGGTGCACCCTGCTTCATGATTGGTCCCCAGCATTACTAAAATTTAATCTTAATGCATTCTAAATGACTCTCCCAGATCAAAGTTACTCAGTAAGATGATGCAAAGCCACCGAAAAATCTTGCAACATCTGGGGGGAAGCAGTAGAAACCGCGAAACACTTGCTAGTGGGGAGTAGGGTACTTCTAAATAGAGGTAAATACTCGCGTCGCCACGATAAAGTATTAGAAATCGTACGAGAAGTGGTTAGTCTCTCTGTAGCAAGAGCGCAGAAGGATATAACAAACACCAAAATATCAGTAGAGTTTGTAAAGGCAGGTTCGTCCAAAAAACGTAAACTAAAACCTTATTCCATCTTGGACGCGGCTCCTGATTGGACTCTCATGATGGACACGTATGAAAGGCAATACAAAATCCCCGGGGATGTTTGTGTTTCATCATCTTAGCCGGACTTATTCCTGTAGTCAACACAACTAAGGCGCGTTATACTTGTGGAGCTTACTGTACCCTGGGAAACAAACATACCCAAAGATCATACATTTAAGCTTAACAAGTATTACGAACTATGTAACGAACTGATCAGGAATAAATTTATAGTTAATTTGTACGCTGTAGAAGTAGGAGCGAGAGGTATAACAGCAAAATCTCTCTACAAATTATTTAAGGATCTCGGCCTTTCTAGAACGATCATCGGTTCATTTCTACAACGTATTTCAAAGGCGGCTATAGTACATTCTTATGATATTTGGTTAGGTAGGGAGAGGAGCGTGAGCGTGAATGCGCATAATAAAGGGGGCCCATTAAACCTACACCTGGGTCTCATATCCCAGGCATTGTTTGCGCTCCTTTTCTTGCAACGCGATGGGCCCGGCACCCGCACGATGAATCCATGGAACGCTAAGAAGCTTTGTCTCGTCTGTGCACTATCCTTTAAGCATTATCGCTTTTATAACTACAATTTATTTATTTATATTATAAAATGGAAAAAGGATCTAATAAATCCTAAGCCTCCTCTAATTCTTTTTATTGTACTCTGCACCAGCGCTAAGTAATTTTATAAATTTGCTTTTAAAATGCTAGGAGTTTCATTTATCTGCCTTAAGTAAGAAATGAATAAATTAATTATGCCTAGTTTACGAATTTAATATATATTTTTTCATATTAATATGTTCCTAAAATTAAACGGTGTACGTACATATAGTACATTTTTCTTATTGGTTTTTGTGTACGAATTTTATTTTGCCATTAATATAATGTATGTTTTTGAGTTAAACAGTATATTTTCTTATGAAATTTGATGATGAATAAATAAGGATATAAAAGTTTGTAATGTAGCCTATAAGAAATATACTAGGTTAAGTTTAAATACAGTTCTTAGCCCAGGACGATACTAAGCTTTCTGGAAAACATATACTACATATTATTATACTATAAAATTATCAAGATTACCTAACTAAAATAGATTTTTTTTTGTTTATCTTTTAAACTTGGTTTTTTGCCTTAGATGAAACCACAAAGTTTATCAAAATTTAGGGATTTTGATAAACTAAACGATGAAATAATTGTAGAACATTTTTGTTTATTCAGAATATGATTTTCTAAAAATGTTTTAAGGTATAGGCTTTTTATTTTCTTATAAATAAGTAAGTAGGGTTGAGTGGATATTAGTAGAACAGGAAAATGTTTTTGCAACTAGTTGTTACTTGGATTATTCCTTTGGTTCCTGTCTATGCTCTTGTCTGTCCCTGTTCGTATATATATTTACTTATATACTGTTACTATAGACTGTTACTGTGACTGTATATTACTTATAGACTGTTCAGTATAGACTTGACGCCATTCTTATCCTGTCAGGTATATTTGCATTTCATATAACTTTTTTAAGTAACGGAATTGTATTTAAGAAAAAAGATAATTTGACAGTAATAGTATGTGGATAATTATTCTCAATTATTTCCGTGGATAATTATGGACCATTAAAGCAGAATATCGAATAAAAGTACATTTTGAATATACAAAAACATTTATAATTTAAAGAGTAAGTATCTAGCACATGAATTAACAACAACAAGCTATGGAATGGTTGTTTCGTATAGCTGCATGAAAGTAAAACCACTTCAAAGCCCCTTAGCGATCCGCTTTTGATACACAATTTAGCTGGAGGCACCCTAAATATCCCATGACATGTCGAAACAAGTCATAAAATATTTAGGGCGTTTGGACATGATATGAGATATTTTTCAATATCATTACCTTTCTGGTAATATACTGATATTGAAACCTTTGACTGTGTCTTTTATCGTAAATGTATAGTTAAAAATTGTGTGTAACAATATTCTATTTCAACGTTATTACATTACGTAGACAATTTCAAAAATAACAAAATGTATTAAAGTATTTGTTTATTCGATAAAATCCTTATTGTATAATTATTTCTCCCTCTTGATGAAACATCAAATCTTTTACATTTAAATAGATAACCCTAAAACCTTCCAATCATGAAAACATTGTTTTTATCTTGTATTTGCAACAGAATTAGCGTTTTATTTTGAAATCCCTAATAATAATAAAAAGGAAAACAATATATAATTATTTTTTGTTTCATTTAATACATTTCATAACAGCATAAACACTAAATTTCTTGACTGTTTTTCAGGCTAAATTAGTATTAGTATTAGCAGTCGAAGTACTATAAATATTATATAAGATTACTTACTTTACAAACAATAATGCTTACACATATATAATACTACATTAGTATATATAAAACATATAAGTATTTAATATTAATAATATGCATTTATATAGTATATACTTTAGTAGTAAACTACTTAATAGATATATTATTATAAAAATAAATTAGATTGTATTAGTATATTCAAATGTTTTGTGCAAATCTAAATTTTTACTTATTTTATGTAGAATGTAATAATAATATTTGGGTAGGTCTTCTTTGTTTTTATAATTAAAATGATGTTTTGATGCATTTGTATAATTGTGTAATGACGCTATTCCGGACTGTGAGCTAAAAAAATTATCTAGGCGTAGAAATCGTTTAGAAGCAATATTTAGATTTTTGTTATAATATCGATGTGAATTGTTCTACACAATCTTAAAAACACCTTACTATGATGTAATGCACTATATCTGCAATGACTCACATATAGATCGATGTATCTATGGACTAGAAATTAAAATTATATATCTAACACCTTATAATCTCTGTAACTACACAGTCATCGACAGATAGACCTACATATAAGGCTTGTGAATCTATCTCAAGACTACTCTACTACTCTTCCAAATGTCTAATTTTTCTAAATATTATATATTATATAATAATATTTCAATAATAGAAACTTGATATTTATATAAAAAGTTCCGATGTCCCTGAATTCATCTCTGGGAGATGGCCCAGAGGTATTGTCCCATTTTGGAATTATCATAGTTCATAGATCTGGGTGATCTGATTAAGGTGACGCTGCTGTTGAGGTTATGTACCATTTGAACTATTTTAAATTATTATTATTTATTATTATAATGTAATAAAACAAAAAAAATTTCAAAATATTACTTCGATTTGTAAACATTTTCAAAATTTTTGTACAATAAATTTTATTGCCCTCGAGCGACGTTTAAAGTAAAATCTTTTATAAAATGTTTCTAAATTACTTGTAGCGAGTTTTTCATTTTACTGAGAGATAAATATATTTTCTTTATTTAAATTACTTATGAAACCGTTACTTTAAATGTTATCATTATATTTATAACATTACTGAGAAAATTATTTGGCTTATTACTTACTCCTTCTTGTTTTATACCATAATTAACAGTACTAGAAAAGTAAATAAAATGAAAGTATTGATTGTGATATTTTAAATAAATGTACCAATAAATCTTATTGGCTCATTTAAAAAGCTTATTTTTAGTGTGGTTAATTAACTTTACCAATTGCTTAATTATATTAGTAACACGAAATTATTCGTACCAGTAACCAGTTCTAATTTTATAAAAATTACACACAAGTTTGCGTGTTTACAATTTAAAAAATCCGTGCCCGCAGGGGGACACGCGTGGGTAGACCTCGTGTGTAACTCATTTAAAATATAACTCACTACCTAAGAATAATACATGATGCCGTTGTTTACATCAAAAATTTTCAAGCAAAAAGTGGTTTTAATTTTTTTTCTCGGAAAAGGTACCTTTTTTGGAAATACTTTTGATACTTAAATTTAGAGTAAAAAATAACCTTTCTATTAAAAATATTTGCGAGGAGGGAATGTTAACCAGAAAAAAGTTGCCGTGGTTTTACCTACCTAAAATTTACAAGCTAAAAGTAGTTTTAATTTTTTTTCTCGGAAACGGTACCTTCTACGGAAAAACTTTTGATACCTAAATTTAGAGTAAAAAATAACCTTTCTATTAAAAATACTTGCGATGCAAGAATGTTTACCAGAAAAAAGTTATGATTTTTTTTCCAAAAAATTTCGGTTTTTTTACCCCCACCCCTAAGTTATTGAAGTTAGGTTTTCGGTTTATCTACATTAGTTATAGGTATTTATCAAAGACATCATATAATATGAACGCGATTGATCTCCTTTTTATAGGGACAAAGTTATGGTCGAAAAACTGAAATCAGAAAAAGTGAGGCCCTAGCGCCCCCTGTGACCGGATTTCTGTGGTTAACGAACTTGACCTTCATTTTTACATGTTTGATTTTTGTGCAAAGTTTGAAGGCGATCCGAGCGAAACTGCGGGCGCTATCGTGCTGACAAAAGTGAATCTGGACGCACGCACGCATATATATATATATATATATATATATATATATATATATATATATATATATAAACTTTTTGACCAATGGTCATTTCGGACTCAGACGGTCATAAGAAGACCTCCTGTGAAGAAATTTTTCCAAAATTCGAAAGTAGGGGACAAATGAATGGGCAGACCGAATTCTTCGAGGTCTACCCAAAAATCCCATTTGACGTATTGCCTCTCTTCGAGAATAATCCCGGCATTACCTCGCCAAGTATCAGAGTAGTAGGCCTCAACATTTCGAGCGACTGGTAGTTTCCTTGTTACCTGGCCAAGTTGGCCTCGATGAACATGAATTATAAAATAACCATTTTAAAAGGCATCTAATTTGATAACACTCTATGGATATAATAATAGGATTTTATGTACTCATTTTTGGGATGTAACAAAGCTTAATGTAGCCACCGTTTTACGAGTCATTAAAAGTAAGTGCTGTCATTGTCACAGTATGCTCGCCATAGAGAGGGAATAAACACAATAAATAACATCACAAATATTTTCGCCACTATTAATAGAAGTGATTGTTGCAGAATAGTAATCATAAAGATAACCATTTTATGATTCAGGGCGTATGCACCAGCTGTACTAGATAATAATAATTTACAGTGTTAAAAATAGACCAAGGACGTTATTTAGGAATTCGTCGAACTTCAATGAGATAATTTGAAATACAGACAACAACGATATATTTATACACAACAATGAAATGGTTCATAAAACCTAGAAGCGTATGTCGTGAATTCAAAATTAACTCGACTACTAAAACTTTATGATCTCATGAGCTAGGTCCCGAAACAATGATAGCTTATTATATAGTATAATTATTGCCGGCTTAGTAATATTATATTATGCTCATATTTAACATAGTAGTAGAGCTAGTTAAGTATGTTATGTGTGTTATAAATGATTAGAGTAGCTTGTGAGTTTACCCGTTACAAAAAACACAGAAAACTTACCTCTTTATATTAGCATAGCTAACTGAAATTATTAAAAATAATATATCGCTATAAAAATGTTTATATCATAAAGATGTTTATATTTAAATTAATACCTGAGCTCAGATACTTAGTCAAAAATTCTTTACCAGACGTAAAAAATATTTCAAACGTGATATATTTTCCTACTTTCGCTAACTTGATACTTAAAATTATCAATACATCCCTGAATCTTTTGTGCGGGAATTGATTTTTGTTTTTATTTTTGTAATAGTACTAGTTAAGGTATAGTAAACGCATTTCTAAAGTCAAAAGGTAAAAACGATTTTATGATATTATTATAACCATTTATGTAATATTTTAATGTCTATGACATAAACGTGGCATATAATATAGGGATATATAAAGGTCGATATAAGTTTCAGAACACTTAAAATTATCTTCAAATTACTTTAGCAATATGCTTATTTCAATTATAAATAAATATAAAATGAAATAATAATATTTTTGTATTTGGGAACGTAAAAAAATGAGACTGATATATTTTTTAAATATATGTATTTTTTATTACAATATAAGTAAACTGAATACCAAACGTAAACCATTGCATCACATAAAAGTTAATATAATACTTCATTATACTGTAATTTTTAGATGCTTTTTTTGTGTGAATTTATTGATAGCTTTTGTCAAAATAAATTAACTAGTGATTGTTTCGAAACGAGACAACACCGATTACAATCAAAAGACAAAAATTCTCGGAGAGTTACTTTCAGAATACTGGTAAGAAATAACAGAATGGGCAAAACTCTAGGGAAATTGTTTAAATTGGTTTAAATATATGGTAAAAATTTATTAAGATGGTAAATATACATTACACAATAAAATGTATATAACATTTTATTTAATTGCCTTAAATTCATATATTACTAAATAGGCTATTAAATAAATAATAAACTTGATTGCAATATATAATTGATATTATTGTTAACAATGCATATTCTTTGTATTTTGTAATAAAAAGTACAACACTAAGTCTAAAAACCCTAGTATACTTAAAATACAGTATGTAGCATTTATATATATTTTTTATTACTATTGTTGTTAGATTATAATTTAATCATATATTGGGCTAAAGCTTTGTCCGAGTTTAATTCATGAACGCATTCAATATTACATTTCACATTTTTTCAATCTCAATTACCAAAATACAAATCTTTTATAGATATTTATTATTCGAGTAATAAATTCAACTTTACTACATATAAGTTTATATTATCTATTTGAAATATATTATACATATATACATATAAGTGAAAAAGTTATTAAAATATTTCAGATACCATTTAGTTATATCTGTAATCTATATACTCGTATATGCATAGATATATATAAATTTGCTGAAACAGTCTCTCTTCTTTTACTTTGACTTAGCGTATTCGCAATTTTTAATTGTTACTTATTAAAAATCCAAATTTTATTATTCTATTTCTTCACATAAATAGAAAGAGATATTTTTATTGAGTTTAATACGTTGTGCGATTTAGGATAAAATTACACAAATAATTGAATATTCCATAGCAATTACATACTACACTCTATAAAAACTGAGCCGTAGCATTAACGAGAGGTTACTTTAAAGCCCGAAGCACACAATTCAACGGTTTGTTGCGCAATTTAGGTTAGGTTAGCCTTTTAATATCTTATGACATTGGACACTATGAATAATAGCTTCGAAGCCTTATAGTGTGCTTTTACCGCCGAAAATAGTGAATTTATGTTAATATTTTAAATAAAATTTTAAAGGAAAACATGGAAATGGTTTAATGTAAAATTCATTCTATAACAAAATGTACATAATTTTATAATTTAGTATTTAACATGACAGCATTCCACTTAAAATTTATTTGTTATGAGTTAATAAATATATATAATACTGTAACTGTACGATTGTTCCAAATAAATTATAATTTTATTTCAAATTGTCTAGAAAACTCCAAAAACCATGCAATTTAAAAAGCTGTTGTTTTTATTTTAAATCTTACAATATCGAAAAAAGTATGTATGTACCTTGATATTTTTTTACACCTACCTTCATAATTTCTTACAACTCTCCAAGTTTGTCATTGTCGTATTTTGCATATTAACGTCATTAAAACATTTATGGTCAATTTAAAACATAATAATATTATTATTTTTTGTCTTTTATAATTTTTATTCATAAATTTTTATTCATAATATTATACCTGTTATATATTTTATTTTAAACCTGAAGATAAGATTAAAACTTTCCCGAGCGTAATACAGTAGTTAGTAAAAGCAGGTAAGTGTGGTTTTTAATAAATCCGAAATGAAACGACTCATTGTGTACAAAACACGAAAGAAATAACAAAAGCATATTTCGTAAGGAAAAATGTACACAAGAATTAATCTTCATATCCATGATGGCATCCATCGCTAAATCATTGGCTAAATGTGGAATTCACATATATTTCATTTTACTATATACGTGAAATATGTTTTGAATATTGCTACTGCAATTTACTCAGCCTCAACATTTGATACCATAAAATACATATTTTTTTGGTGTTGCCACAATTGAAAATGAAAACATTTAAAGGATACAAGAAGAGAGGGCAAGTACGGAAAAGATACGGCTTACGGCTCATTAACAGTTCCTTATTATTAATATTCTCATTCTTATCTTAATATATAAAACACAAAGACACTCACTGACTCACTGACACATTCATCGCTCTACAGTCCAAACCGTAATACCTAGAAAGCTGAAATTTGGACACAAGACTCCTCACATATTGAATAGGTGCAATAAGAAAGGATTTTGCAAAGGTCCAAATCGTTTCAAAGTTATAGCTAAAACACTGTAAAAAATATAACGCGCCTGTTTGATAATAATTGTTGTTAATTGTTGGTGTGGAAATTCAAACAAAATGTTTGATCACTTTCGCTGTCCGTTGCGAAGCATGGGTAACCTGCTTGTTACGAATAAAGCCAAAATGTTCAACTCAAGGTAGCCAAAATAATTATAGCTCGTATGGATAGTATTATCACGCGTCGTCACATTGCCGCCCACAATAGTGGCATTAAGTGGGAAACTTACTTTTTCGCTTGAACTACCTTACATATAACATTTATTTGATCTGTATTTTATTTGGAATGTTTATGTAACGAAGCTATATCTAAAATGTACTTTAAAATATTATAGATCTTTTTAATTCCAGTATAAAAATAAATCTAATGCAGTTACGTACTAAATCTTATACGGTAATGTTTTAATATTCATATAGTAGTATTGTAGTATCATCGCATGTATTATATTATATATATTATTACTTACATATTTAACTTTCATGATAAAATATTTTGTAATGTGGGTAATGTAATAATATTTTTGTCTATGTAACTATTTAAATCTGGTAAAACTAAGTAATGTAAATGTGTTAAAGTGTATTGTTATCCTATTAATAAGATTTATTCATTTACAATTAATTATAATAATTGTTAAACACAAATGTGTAATTTATGATTGCTACAAATACATTAAGGAATTAAGTATCATAAAAATAACTATTGTGTATGTATTTAAATTAATTGCGTTATTAATAATTGAGAAAAAAAATGTGAACTTTTATATTATTTTCAGTATATTTTATACTTAGAAAAAAATCAATAGCAAATAACTTGTTTAATGTTATTTGGTATTGGTTTTTTTTCTTTGAAATATGTTGCAATTAATGTCCATTTATTTATTTTCTTTGCATTCTACAATGTATAAATTGATTAATAGATTTTCTTCATTCTTTAGCCATCTTTATTTGTATAGTATTAAATAATCTAACACGTGTAATGCTACTTCAAACTACCAACGCAATATAGTCGACCTGATTTTGTTACACAATTTAGATATAATTGCTTGAATGACATTAAATAGTCATCAATATTTAACAATTTAAAACATTTATATAGTAGGCAAAGGCCAAAAATCTCTAGAATATGATATTATAAAGTAATTCTTATTAAAAACTTATCTTGAGTTTGCTAAATTTATAGTTAGAATAATATATCCATATGGTAGTAGAGTCATTTGTTGCAGCTCAAAGAACATTAGATTTTCTATTGGTCTATTAGTTACTCCTGAACCTCTATCTTTAGTATACATACATACAGGACAAATATTTGTGTGCTACACAGGTTATTGGGCAGTGTTTATTCTTACTCTGTGTCCGTTATATAAAAAACATGCCGAACACATCAATAACAAACGGTCACTCGTTCGAAAACTATATTTTTATTTTAATAGACTGCATTAATAGATTTTGGATAAACAGTGTTCTATTCATGTATATTCCATCTTTAAATTTACAATTAATCACTAATAAAAACGACATAAAGTTTTACTAAAAGTCCCAAAGTACAGAGCAGTGTTACAGTGTTATGTGACGTCACGTCCGCTCTATAAGTTTTATTAATATAAAAGTTTGGGTCAAGAGACATCCAACAATGGCCCTTTTATAACCCCAATATCCATAAAGTTAAAAAATTATGGAACAATTTGTCCGCCTTGTAGCTTTTAGGGATTTTATCCCCAAATTGAACAATTTTAATATTTTGGTACGAAACTTAACATTTCCTATTAATATGAGATATTATTAAGTTTTTACTTCATTGTTCAGTTAGTTTCCTAAAAGTAATTAAGGTTTTAATTATATTTCAACAAATATACTGAATAGATTATAATGAAAACGAGTATGATGATGGCTAATTACTAAGTAGGTAATCATTTCTCTAATTTTCAAGGAAAAATGTAAATATTGGTTCGGTATAATAGATGAATCACAAATTATAGAAGTTGAAAAATTTATGCATATGCATTTTAAGTATTGATGAAAGTTTTTGATTTGGTTATGAGGGATGGAGAGAGAAGACAACGTCACCGTGGACAATTGATTTGATATGTGAACTTCACCTTGTATAAATATAGTTGTAAAGTTTATTATTAGACTTTTTTATATTCGAGGAGGGCTAACGAGCGTAACAGTAACAGATGATACATTATCACCGCCGCCCATGAAGTTTTACATCATCTGAGGACTCAAAAGAATTTGCCGGCCTTGAAGGAGGAAATACTTACACGCCTTTTTGAAAAGTACCCAAATCATATCAATCCGGGAAATTCATTCTATATTTTAGTAGTAAATGAAAGAAAGTTACTTGAAACCCACACATTAATTGAGTAAAAATTATTTAATAAAGAAATATCTCTATATCTTAGAAGAAATTTTATATCAGGAAATCCATTAAACCGCAGTGGAACAAGTGTATTTAACTTCGAACCCCATTTCAAATGGAACCTTTGACCAGCTTTGAAACTTTTACAAGCTGTTAAATAAAACTTTAGACAAGCATTAATTATGACTGAACTCAAACGGGGCAAAATTAACATCTTAATTGTTGGATGTTTGTATGTTAAATGTATCAATATAAGATGCGAATTGTAGGTAAAAAAAAATGTTTATATAATATATATGCATGTGAGACATTCTTAAAAATATAGAGAACCGTTGTATGCTATAAATATAATATTGCCTAAGAAAAATTTAATCCAACGTATAAAAAAGGATAGAAATAAGTTTCAGACCCTTGTGACTATTATTACTTTAATTTATTACTGATATTACCTGGATAACAATAGTGGTAATGAATTACGACAGAACTAAAAAAATATTTGATAGATTACTGCATTTGGGCTACACATAAAACGAAATAAAAAGTCTATAAAAACAAGGGCTTTAATTGTTATAGCATATAAATGGACTGTTTTATTATTTTTGAACAGCAATATATTTTAATTCTTATGTCTTAAATAATATAAATATATATCTAAAAATATAAAGTACTCTTTAATACGTCTGTTATATTTTTAATTTTTCCCCAAATTTTGATGGTAAATAGAAGAAAAATTTATTCAATCGTAATCTTAAACACTGACACCTAGCAAATCCCAGAAAGGCAGTATAGCTCATTCATTACCAAAAATTATGTTGACTATCCACAGTGTGTTATTTATTTTGGGGCATTGAGTAATGATGCCCTGAGATGAACTCATCTGGAACGACATTTGTTAACCAAAAACATTCATTTAAAGAGTTTAAAAAGCTTAAAACGCATGAAACTGGACAATACTAGTTCTTTTGCCGAGTCAAATCAATAACTACTTGAAGCTTCGGATGAGAGTTCGTGGCTCATCAATAAATAAAAAAAAAGCATATTATTAGAGAAACATTCGTCAAATATTGAAAGCAGCTGAGATCGTTTTTATTTATTGGGTAATCGAACAGTGCATATATAATTTTAAAGGTACAATAAATATTATTGGCATAAAATACAACCAAAAAAGGACTACACTAATTAACAATACTATAAAAAGAAAAATTAAAACAGTTTAGTAGAAAATAAGGAAAATTTGCAACACATTTCACTTTCTAACAACACTAAAACAGCGCATTGACGACACCACTGAATATATAAAAAATCAAGTAGTAGACGCCATGAAACTGTCATCTTTTCTTCAACACAATTAGATGAGAACACAAATATTGTACAATGTTTTCACTTGTGAGCTTAAGTATGATATATTAATAATGTAAACACTGAAACAACTCTACACGAAATGTTGTTTTCTACTGAGTTAACTACAATAACAAAGACTGTAGTCTCTTAATTCTTTGCCAAACATCAGCTCTTCTCTAGGACAAATTATTAGACGTCTGCGATGATGATTGGATGATTGGATATCGTTCAAGATTTGTAAAGCCGGTTAAGAAAAATAATCCAATATTGTGGCGTTACACTGTTTTCAACAAGCATTGGTAGCAAAAAACGCAACCCAATGAACATAATAAAGTATTAAAATTATATATTAATGTACCAAATTTCATAAAAAACATTGCTTTAATTATCGACTTTTTAAAGCGTTTTGTGAAGAATTGCAAACCAAGCGTAAAACTTTATAATTTCAAACAGAGGTGTTCTGGCTCTCTAGTCAATAAGCTGGAAAGATTATTCCAACATCGTGATGAAGTAACACTATTTATTGAAAACCAAAGTGAGTTGTACAACGAATTCAAAAACCCAAGTCAGACTCCTTAAATTTAAGACTCAAACATAATTTTTCATCACTGTATTGTCAAGACATTTATTGAAAAGTTTTGCTTTGGGAACAATCAGAATAATCTTATTACTCATATTGTCCTAAATTATGCAGTAATTACGATTATTTGAGTTATAACAAGGTTTTTGGCAATATTGAAACCAAATCAAATATTTTAAATTATTTGCAGTCCCTTACTGCTGATTTCCACTGCTACTTAACACGTGTGATGATGACGTTTATGGATTAGCGACAGATCCATTCCATGTAAACATAGATGCGCTGGCAGACACGCCACAAGAGGAAGCATTGGAAATAAAATGCTTCCCTATTGTTTCGGGTGAAACATTTCAAAACTTATCTCAAAATAGCAGAGAAATATCTACAATTTTATAAACCATTTTCCAGTACATACAGGTGTTAGAAAGGATTTTCTGCTTTTGTAACAATACTAAATAAATACAGAAATAAACAATATTTGTAGCGATTTGTACTGTGCCATTTCCGCGATGAAGCCGAGAATAGAAAACTTCGTGAAAATATGCGAACTCATCCATCATACGAGTATCTGTGTAATTAAAACATTGTTACCTAGTTACCTAGTTCATTGGATTTTTTTGTGTAACTTTTATAAGCAATAAAACAACTTTGATGACTGAACAGTCTTTTTCTTTTATTTGTATAATAATCTATCTATCACTATACTGTGACCATAATAACTTTAAATTTATTATCTAAGTAAGTAGGGCGCGTCATGAATAAGTTAGCGAACCCCTGCTTTAGATAGTTTACAAAAATGTGTCATAGAATACCTTATATATTGCGTCAGAATACAGAAGTTCAATAATAAATCACTGTAATTTTGTAATCTTTATATTTAATTTTTCTTAATTTGTTTGAATAAGCTGAAATATTTTTCATCCTACAGACGCTACAAATGTAAGTAAATATGAATGAGTTCCTGAAATGACCTTACTTACTCTTGGGACGAGAAATATAGCTCGAGGAAGACTCCGGTTGCTACCTAACTAGAAACTGAGATTGTAATTCGGAGGCGAAACATTTCTACTACATGGTTATGATCTCGAAATTGCACTATTTATTAAGTCGAAATAGCTATGAGTGGAGCGCGATGAAACAGGCATATTTAGATTATTTTGTAACCTAAGTCTATTAAATAGCATTAGGTCTGTGCTTAACGATAGTTTATAAGAAAGATCTATTCAGTCGCAGTGGTCTATATAGTTATTAATCAGAACCATTTTAATCCATGAACCTCGATGCCGATTTGAGCAATTTATATATTTAATTAATGTCTCATAATGCTTTCATCTAGTTTAAAATTGAAGTATTCTATGCTCTTTAATATATAAAGTTATCTTGCTCATACATTTTCTCGAACGACGTCCTCGTTGTCGACGTCGGTCGATCGACGTTTCAGCAATGGCAATAATTAATACGAATAATTTTCAAAACTTTTCTTACATAGATAACAATCGTTCATTTAAACTTAAATAAGTTATAAATTTCAACTTTTCAGAACAACTAATGTAGTTGTTAATGAACGAAGGCTGTATTTTGTGTTCATTGTGCTGTTAATTACCTGAATGTGCTGTAATTGAAATCGTCTTTTGCTTTTGGCCAATTTCTATTCATTGAAGGCAGATATAATACTTTTTCTAACCTGGTCGAGATTATATACAAACCATAAAAATTTAAATGGTTTTAATAGGATAACAGGCAGACAATATACAACAAAAAGTATATTAGTGTAAGTACATTCAACAGTTTAGTCTAAAGTATTATTTCTTCTTTCTTAGTCTCTCTTAGTCTTATTTCCTGTATTAGGTATATGGATAAATTAAGAACCGAAAATAATATCACGTTTTTTAACATCATCTCTAGTAGAAAAAACAGATTCTTGTCAAATCAATAAAAACTGTTTTTCTCATTAAACATTTATTATTCTCAAAATCAAAAATCAAAATCAAAAATCTTTATTGAAAATAAGTTTCATACAAAACATTTTTTCATTGTCAAAGCTACCACCAGCTCGGAAAATTATTCCCACAGACCTGAGAAGAGCTGGCGACAGAAACTCAGCGGGATTGTCATGACTTGTTTTTTTTTTTTTTTTTCCTTAAATTCTAAATAACATAAATACATTACACAATATTAAATAAATAATCTTGAAGCAGCCTGGCAGCGATCGCTTCATACCCACGGTGCATTATCCTCTAAGTATTCAGATACATTGTAGTATCCTTTTGCACACAAACGTTCCTTAGCTATTCTCTTAAATTTGTTAAATGGTAATACTTGAACGTTTGCTGGGACTTTGTTGTAAAACTGTATACATTGCCCCATGAAAGATTTACTCACTTTTTTAAGTCGAGTAACAGGTAGCGCGAGCTTGTGTTTGTTCCTGGTATTTATAGTGTGTATATCACTATGCTTAATAAAATTTTCAGTATTTTTATGTACATATTTAAGATTTTCAAAAATATACTGACTGGTGACCGTAAGTACATTAATTTGCTTAAACTTATTTCTTAAAGAATCTCTAGGGCCCAGATTGTAAATTGCACGGACAGCTCTTTTTTGTATAACGAAAATGGTATTTATATCAGTAGCACTACCCCACAGTAGGATACCATAAGACATTATGCTATGAAAATAACTATAATACACTAACTTAGCAGTAGTCTCGTCAGTTAGGGATCTAATTTTTTTAACAGCGTACGCGGCAGAGCTAAGTTTACTAGCTAATCCAGCTATATGAGGGCCCCATTGTAGCTTAGCATCAACAGTGATTCCTAGAAAAAGAAGATTCTATTTATTCTACCACACTTAAAATGTTTTTTTTTTACACTAAAGAAATACTCAGCATTTCCGAGTATAGAGATAATAATAGATAGATAGAGCCTGTGATGTCTTATCCTTGTAGACATGTAACCATTAGTACTCTTATTAGGAGCAACGAGGCAGCAGCCCCTATCGTGAGTTATGATGATAATATATTATACAGGACCCTTTGTTTCACTTCCTCCCAAACAGCTCTTATAATTATTAAAACAAAAGAAACTACATAGTATTCATTATAGCGGTTATTATGATACACAAATAAAGAATCTAGATTTATTTTGTCATAATAATAATTATATAATTAATTCCGACCAATAAATGTGTAGTATATAACTATTTACTGTGGAGCTTCATGAATTATTAATTAATAGGAATTTTAATTAAAAGAAAACTAAGCTATTTTAATTAATACGTACCAATTCAATAAAAATGAATTATAATATTTGAATTTGAAATATTTAAAGTACAACAATTAATTTCTTTTATGTAAGAGGCGACCAAACGAGCTGGAAGGTAACAGATGGTACGTGAACATCGCCGCGCATGAACTCCTGCAACATCCGAGGATTCCCAAGAGCGTTGCCGGCCTTGGAGGTGGGAATATTCAAATGATCTTTTATCTTGGATAGTTATTACCATACAATACATGAACACCTGTGACGTTCAAATATTTGATTATTGTTTCACGTTTTTGTTAAAAAATATATATGTAAAAATTACTTCATCTGAAAAGCGAAAATCAACTTCTATGTAAGATAGCAATAAAATATATTTTTGTCATAGTGATTATCTTTACAAAATACTAACAATTATTCTAAAAAAGATTTTTTTTTATGATATTTTATTTTCAGCAATTTTTTTTATTTACTTACATAAAATATTTTCATCTTCATGACATCATCCTTTAGATGTGTGCTTCACATTCATTCATTTCATTTTTTCATTCATTCATTTTACATTCATTCATTTCATTTTTTCATTCATTCAGAACAAGAGAAACGCAACGAAACTAATCAAATAGAGACTTAAAAATTATTATATAGATTTATATTTAGTCCTATGATTGTATAATGTACCAAATAATATACCAATTAAAATGATTATAATTTAAAAAAAAAAGGATTTATTATCATATACAAAAGTACTTTAACATCCTGACCAAACTTCCTTGCTCGAACAACAAAGTATTCATTATGTCTTATCACATCCAATTGGCGTTGTTAAAGCGACCAGCTCTTAATTTGTTCTTTCAGATGACTTCTGAAAGAACATCTTTTGTAAACAAAGAAGTTTTCATAAGCTTTCATTTTAGATTTTACATAAATTTTGATGAATTACTATATATAGGTATATGAGAAGACGTATAAATAGTATATATAAAGAATATAGTATATATAGTAATAAAGAATAGTATAGAAAAATATTATCAAGACAAAATTAGAAATATACTAAGATTAGCAAATGATGTAATATATTTTACCTACTATAAGAACATGAAATTTCCAATTAATTAAAAGAAAATGATTTTTGATATATTGATATTTTGTTCATTTAACTATAACAGAAAACCCACTCCGTGATTAGTATATGTGAAAATTATACCTTAATCAAAATCATTTCTATTATAGGTCTATCATATCATATCATAATAATATAAAAACATTACACACTAATCTAATTAACTGTTACTTGCATTAATATTAACTAAGCTTTTGCTGTTGATTATAGTAATCGATCTTTGTGATTTTTGTTCTTTAACACATCCAATCCCATAGAACGGTTTCTTCTCATAATGCGCCCTTTTTTCATTAATTAATTTAATAAATTTAATA
Organism: Melinaea menophilus ssp. n. AW-2005; assembly: GCA_918358695.1. Classification (NCBI taxonomy): domain Eukaryota; kingdom Metazoa; phylum Arthropoda; class Insecta; order Lepidoptera; family Nymphalidae; genus Melinaea; species Melinaea menophilus. Next base: position 19,117,817 of record OU911045.1, on the reverse strand, counting down.
TATATCATGTAGTATTTAATTGATCTTATATATAAATGTATATATAAAACATGTCTAAATTAAATAGGTCTGTATTTAGGTTTTTAATGTAGGACATTCAGTTTTGCGTAAATTACAAAGGCTTTTTATTTGTTTTGAGTTTTTATTTACTGCAAAATTTTTATATGCAAAATTTTTTAGACCAATGCATTGATATTGCGGTAATTTGTACGTTTAATAATTGCAATAAATTGCGAGTTTTTGTGTTGAAATAATACATCGCATTCTCCTCATTATAAAGTGGGAAACTAGACTTACTAAAGTTTCCAAATAATAAGCAACGAAATCATTTGATTACTTGAAAATTTACAATTACAATTTTACCACTTTAGAAATATAATTGGATTTTTAAATAGCCTACATCATCTTACTTATGTATGTGTCTGGGTGTTAAGGTAATAGTCTAATATATAATAATGTGTCGACCAAAACAAATCATTCTTGAAATTTTTTGTTCAACAATATAAAACACCGGCCATTTATCTTCGAATCAGATACGAGTATTATTTTTTTATATTATAAAAGAAAATAAGGTATAACAGTTTTCTTTACTCTTATCTAAACTATGTAAACTCAGTACATAGCGACCGCTTTCCGAAGTCAGCTCGTTAAAATTAATGCTTAACGTATTCACGATAACATTTTATTGCTTAAATAAGATCAACACCCACTTTATTACAATTATAACCTTGAGGGGTTTCGATAATATTTGCAGTTTTCCTATTTAACGCTCCAATTTTCTTCATTTTTAAATAATAATACAAATACCGGTATAGATGTAACTCCAAATGAATAATTAATAGAACGAATTTTATAAGTTTATATTAAATTAAAATATATGTTATTATTTTTATCAGGAACTTCTTTTTGAAGAAATAATCCAATATTCTTTTATACCACAAGGATATCGAATAATTTGAGTCTTTCCTAACAGGTATATGAAAAAATTGGAATAAAATCCGTGCCCGCAGGGGGACACGCGTGGGTAGACCTCGTGTTTAACTCCTTTAAAATATAACTCACTACCTAAGAATAACACATGATGCCGTTGTTTACATCAAAAATTTTCAAGCAAAAAGCGGTTTTAATTTTTTTTCTCGGAAAAGGTATCTTTTTTGAAATACTTTTGATACATAAATTTAGAATAAAAAATAACCGTTCTATTAAAAATATTTGCGAGGAGGGAATGTTTACCAGAAAAAAGTTGCCGTGGTTTTACCTACCTTAAATTTACAAGCTAAAAGTGGTTTTTATTTTTTTTCTCGGAAACGGTACCTTCTACGGAAAAACTTTTGGTACCTAAATTTAGAGTAAAAAATAACCTTTCTATTAAAAATACTTGTGATGTAAGAATGTTTACCAGAAAAAAGTAATGATAATTTTCCAAAAATTTTCGGTTTTTTTACCCCCACTCCTAAGTTATTGAAGTTAGGTTTTCGGTTTATCTACATTAGTTATAGGTATTCATCAAAGACATCATATAATATGAACGCGATTGTTCTACTTTATATAGGGAAAAAGTTATGGTCGAAACACTGAAATCAGAAAAAGTGAGGCCCTAGCGCCCCCTGTGGCCGGATTTCTCTGGTTAACGAACTTGACCTTCAGTTTTGGATAGTTGATTTTTGTGCAAAGTTTGAAAGCAATCCGAGCGAAACTGCGGCCGCTATCGTGCTGACAAAAGTCGAATCTGGACGCACGCACGCATATATATATATATATACTAGCAGACCCGGTCACGCGTTGCTGTGACTATTGTTTTTGATATATTACATTGTAGTAAACTATTTAAGGGGTAACGTTCAGAGTACATCTGTCATGAAAACCATAATGTTTTCTTATAGTCGATATTAAGCAAAAATCAAAACAAAATAATTATAATTATTTTTTTAATTTTATCCAAGTTTATAACACTATTTGTATATTACAAAGTTTTTATTAAATAACTTGGAACACTAAACTTACGAATGAGGTAGGTAGGGTAGATACCTCATTCGTAATTACTCAATCCAGTCAATAGATACCGCCATCTTTTAGAATTGTTAGGAGCTAACTGCAAAATGATAAACTAATAATTTGCAATAAAATAATACTGCGACTATGAATTGAGTTGAAAATTATTATATCTTTTAAGTTAGGTCAAACTGTACGTGGTGTGTAAATTTATTAAAATCAGTTAAGTAGTTTAGGAGTCCATCGCGGACAAACAACGCGACACGTGATTTATATATATTAAGAATTCTGGTGGATTTTTTTTATCATTTAATATTTTAAATAATATAATAAATAAATCGTAAAATTTTCTTTTTTTTTAATATGTTACTTTATCATTTTATTAAGATGTTCATAATTAAAAGTATTTGATGGTTTTTACTAATACATACAATGAAAGTTAAACTCAAAACATTTAAATTTTAAAAGATAAATCATGAAAAATGTTTTTTTTTTTTTTTAATAAATACAATTTTTATACAACTCGGCAGACTTCATTCTGTCAAAAAGATTTGGAATGTGGCAGTTTATATTTCGACCTTAAGACGTTTTTACTCTGCTGATCCTCACACATCGCCCTATCATCATGGTGACGGTTCAGGAGAATTAAAGAAAAAGGTCAGCTCGGGTGACTTAAGTATCTTAGCTTCCACGAACTTTGGTCACCCTTTTGAGACCCAATAAAAACCCCGATTGGGATGTCTGCCAGAGGGCTTCAAACCAAGAGGGGAACTTAAGGTTCAAACCCGATTGAAAAATAATCTAAAGGGATAGTGGGAACCTAAAGGTGACAAATATTTATAAAGTGGGTGCTTCAATTACAAAGTATAGAGATAATTAATTATTTATTACTATTATTATTAACATGGGTTCATAACCGATGAAATAAAAAATAATGAAATAAAACGTATATAAGTATTTTCAGTAATCGCGTTATTGTAAATCATGTGAATCATAATTATTAACAAAAATCTGTTTTATTTTTATTTTAGTGCTTTATGATACACAATGTTTTTTGTTTGATTACCTGGTGAATATATAAATAAATCTGATGGTTTTCCAACACGGGAACAGGCAACATACAATTGACCATGTGAGAAACATGGGTTTTCTAGATTAATACCACAAACACCTAATGATTGCCCCTGGGACTTATTTATGGTCATAGCAAAAGCAAGCCGCACTGGAAATTGTAGTCGTTTAAATTCAAATGGTACATCAGTCGGAATCATGGGGATGCGTGGTATCAAAACGTCTTCTCCTTTATACTTTCCTTTCAGTATAGTTGCTTCTATCACGTTGTTCAATTATTTTTTTATCGCTAACCGTGTGCCGTTGCAAAGACGCGGTTGGTTGATATTTCTCAACATTATAACTACCGATCCAACCTTTAATTGAAGATTGTGAGGTGGCAGTCCTGGTAAATCCAGCGAGTTTAAAAATTCAGGCGGATAGTTGACGACATCATCTTGGTTAGTAGCCGAATCAACTGATTTATATGTCTTCAATTCGCCTGTAATTTCTTCTTGAATTTTGAAATTTAATTCACTTACATCTATGGTTTTTGCAGCCAATATAGCCCGTTCGCTCAAACAATCATGGTTTCTATAATTTTGAGCAACATCTGGAAACACCTTTTGAATAAGTTCATCTTTTGACCTAGTTAACTGACAAAAACTTTGAGGAAAGTTAATGCAACCAGTCAAGGTATCTACAGGAAATTTGCCATTACCAATGTCAATGAGTTGTTTAGAGAATATGTCTTCAGATTTGTCATTTTGCAACTTGACACGCAAATTCTTGCTTAAGTGTAATACCTTCACATGTTTCCACAAATTGGAGGACTTTAAACAGGCATTAAGTTCATCAGCTGGCGTTGATCGTGGAATCACTGGCAATGTTTGACGAAAATCTCCTGCTAATAAAATCATTGCACCACCAAATGGGTTATTATTGCTCCGGAGATCTTGTAAGGTTCTATCTAAAGCCTCCAAAGATTTTTTATGTGCCATCGTGCATTCATCCCAAACAATCAATCCACATTGCTGCAAAACCTTTGCCATTGCAGAGTTCTTCGAAATGTTGCAGGTTGGAGTTTCGTTGCTTTGCATGTTTAATGGTAATTTTAGTGGTTTTCATATCACTCCCTTTGGTTACATATTTGCAAATGTATTTAATAGATTTTACTGAATGGCAAGATTCAACGTTGATGTGCGCTTTGAAGGTCTTTGATAAAATGGGTGAATATGGAGCAATCCAGCAATTATCTATTTCAATATCTTGTTGATTTAATTTGACAATTGTTGATCTTCCATTGTCTGCTGTCGATCGGCGACGATACAAAGGATAACCGTCATTACCAGTGATTGTTTCAGATATTAATGTCCATGGATATCGCTTTGAACATTTACCATCCACCATACACGGTGAATTTTGATTAAGAGTTCCACAGGGACCATGTATCATGTTTTTAATAACTACCTCATGCAATCCAGGATCTACTTCTACATTAGGAATTTCAGCTGATATTACTGCATCAACTTCATTAGGCCTTATCTTTTCAACTAACCAAATCAAAATGTGTGCATGTGGCAATCCCCGTTTCTGCCACTCCACAGAATACATCCAGCAGCGTGTCTCTCCAAACACATAATGTTTCACAATGAAATCCATCAAAGATTTCAACTTTTGTCTAAAGACTCTGGCTGTAATATCATGACGATCAATAGGTGATTGCCCAGGGAATAACTCCTGCTTGATTTCTATCCAGTGTGGATTGCATGTAAATGTGATGAACAAATCTGCTGTACCATAATGACGAACATATGACATGGCATATTCATGCATATGTCGAGGGCTTCCGATGTATGTTGCTGGAAGAACAGTCATCCGACCAACATTCTGTGCATTTCCATCAGTATTAAACGCATCTCGAAGGTGAATATACTCTTCAGATCTGAGTTTGGTCTGATTCAACCTGATGAATGTTAATCTCTCCGTTTCAATTTTAGCATACATGTCTACAACATACTTGTGATATAATCGCCGACATTTGAGTATGTGATTGTCTTCATTTTCACGAATCATTAGGCGGTAGGAATAATAGTTCATTGAACTGACTTTTTTGTTGGTTTCGGAACCTGAAAATAGATTTTTGTTTTCATAATATTGAAAATTAAAAAAATAATAATATAGTGACTGATAATATATCTCCATAGCTAAACTGATATTTTTATTACCTATAATGGGATTTATCATCTTGTTTGAAAAATCATAGCCATCTTCACCTTGCCAAAATATAATGGGATATTGCAGTGCGTCATATGCGCGGTGTGTTTCCTTTATACGTTGTAATTGATCATTCCGACGATGTAAAACAATATCACGGGATTCCAAGTTTTCTCCAACTACAACGATGGCAACTTCATCAATAGTTGGTGCATTAAAACGTCTTGCATGTTGGCCAACAGGTGTTTTATCAGCTCTGATTACAATTTTGTGATTATCAGATGGCATCCGATCCAGTGCAGTTTTAAACAACATAATCAATTGATTGTACTCATGAAATAAAGTTTGTAATTGTTCTACAATAGACCGCTTTAGTGAATTGTTATGTGAACAACGCATATCAATTTCTCGTGGTGAATTGCCCATAAAATAAATTTGCAGAAATTTGTAATTGCTATCTGACACTGGTAACAGTGAACCTGCTCTATGATATATTTGGCCTTGTATCTGTAAATTAAAAAAAATGATTTTTGCCAAATAGAAATAATATTTGTTCCTAAAAAGTATATCTGTCTCTTAATTTGAATCACCAAATAATAATTGATATGCTTAGGTATGTCAATATGTAATAATTAGTTGTAACTAATATCCATCATCAAATAATTATATTGTGTTTCAAAATAATAAAAGTGTTGCTAATACTGAATCACCAAATAATATAATGACTAAGTAATATATGTGTTGGGGTTTAGGGAACTGAAGTTTAATGACACATATTTACTTAGTTAACAGGAAATTTTGTTCATTAAAATAATAATGATTAACTGCTATAATACATACCTTAAAAGTTGGCATGAAATTTTCCCGAACTACGTTTGTTGCCCCAAATGATGTCATTTGAAAGTAATTGTTATATTGTTGAATATTTGACAAAAAGTGTATGGAATCTGGTTCTATTCCTGAAACCAATGAGTACAATGGCTCTGGTGGTGGATCCAATGGTATCAATTTCACTTTCCCATTTGCGCAACACAATCCATTTGCTTCATTTTTGTATTTCAATGCCTTACAATAAGAGCAAACCAAGTTCATAGATCCAATAGCAACACATTGGTGGTTACTGTAGTCAATTGACAAATCGTAATTGAAAGCAGCTCGATTCAAACTTTCGCGATTATTAGTTGAAACTCTCGCTCTCGCTTCCCGCGTTCGTGATATACGAATTCTTTCGCGTTCATTTCGGTCGTCACGTTCATGTGCAGTATGATAAGATCGGTAATAAATTTGGTTTGTAGCATTTCGGGTTCTTCTACTTAAATTACTTCGTCTTATAGGAGGCATATCGTATATAATTACCTAAATTTAGTCACATGAAATTATTATTAATCACAGGTATTTATACAATCAAAATTAATTATTAAATATTATAAACGCTTTTTAACGCAGTTTGTTTGACAGATGCAATGACGTAAAAACTGATGACAATTTATGTCGCATTCCGAAACTAAAACAAAAGAAAGAATATTCCAAGGCCAATCAAATCTTACATTTACTTTTTTTGACTTTTCAATTTGGTCGGGTGTACACATTCATTTGATTAAATTTGAACGTTGTGCAGCGACAATAAAGCGCGAATTGACTCTTCGACGTTAGCAAGACACCTACATTGTTTAGACAACAATGAGTGCTTGTAATTTAATATGAACTTTATTGAATAGCAATACAGTTCAAATTGACTCTACATTTAGTTAGAAAATATTTGTATAGGAAAAAGAAAAGGGCTTTTTTAGGGTTTCCCTGGAAATTATTCAAATTTTTCTCGCCGTTAGAGCCATCCTTGGACTTCAAGGAACATTTAAAAAAAAGAATTGTTAAGATTGATCCATGCGTTGTTGAGTTATGCGCTTACCAACACATTTTGCGATTCATTTTTATATAATAGATATATATATATATATATAAACATTTTGACCAATGGTCATTTCGGACTCAGGGAGTCATAAGAAGACCTCCTGTGAAGAAATTTTTCGGAATTCGAAAGTCGGGTACAAATGAATGGGCAGACCGAATTCTTCGATGTCTACCCAAAAAGTTACTGTGCTGTGTATCTCCTAAGGTGCCGGAACAATACGTTTAAGACTTTATAAACTTTGTATGAGAATATCTGATTCATGTGTTAACACTATACGGAACTTGATAGCATACGAGTTCAATAACTTAAAATAGCATACAGTCGTATTATATTGGCTTTGGCAGTTTACTACTTATAGTACGGGAACGCTTAACAAGCCTACGTTTGTTAAGCGTACCCGCTCTAACTACTCAATCAGAGCCACAGAAAGAACATATTCTTATATTTTAAATAAAAATATACCAAATATATAGAAAAACAACATTTAGACATCCGTACCTCATAACAAGACTGGTTGGAACACCTTTACACATTATGTCAAAAATAACCTTATTTGAAAAAGCTTTAAAAGGAAAAATTAAACTACATACAAATTAATGAATGTATTGAAAAAAGCTTATTGTTACGTGTTTAGTTGACACAAAAGAATTTTGATAACATTTAGTATTTGGTTACTGCAAAATAAAAAATACTTCGTACTTGGCAAAACAGCAAATCCAATTTCAGATATACTAGCAATATGAAATAAACTACTAGGTCTACTTATTATTTACTTTTATAAATTTTTATTTGAATCAATAAAGTAATAATTTAATTATTATGTATTGGCAAGAATAAACTACAAATGTAGATTTGTTGTAGAGACATATTAAGCATTATATTTCGTTAATTACGCTTAACCAAAAATACACTTACGCGTAATTCATTTTGATTGAATTCTAATAAATTCTAACTTTTTGTCTAAACCTCTAGTTCCCGACGGGAAACTAAACCAATGACGATTTTTTATTATCGAAATATTTTAGTGTCCGACCGAAACTGGTTTTTACGACCGAAACCGAAACTTTCTTACAAGGATCATATTTTAAGGGAAATAATAAAGAAAATATTGTAATAAGTAGCCCATCTCTATATCTTTAAATGACATAAATATATATATATATATATAAATTGATGTAAATAAATATGCTGTCCTCGACATTATCACTTATTGATAATAAACATAACATTTAAGGAAATGAAATATTAACTAAGACGTAAAAATATTTAAAATATTTGAGGTCTTTATATGAGTAGGTATTCATGAAGTTTTTATAATATTAAAGATGAAATTAATTACTTAAGTTGTTATATCACAATACCTTACACATTTAAATTATTATATCACAATAGGTATTCCTGTACTTTATATTTAACGATTAATAAGTGAATAAGACCCTAATGCAGTTTTCATTACGGCCATAGTTTCGGCAGATTGACCGCTGAAACCAAAACTAAACCGAAATGTATTTTTTGACGAAATTTGGTTTAAACCTGAAACTGAACTTTCGGTCGGACATAAAAATATATATTTTTTTATATATTTATATTTTTTATGTTTACATGAAAACTTAAAATAAATTCATTTGTAGAAGTTGTAACAATGTTATTAAGTCAGAATTGAATTGCTGTTAATGTAAATAAATGCTCCTAAATCTTGTTTTTTACCATATAAGCAAAAAAAAATGCTTCCAACTTTTTCCTAAAAAAAAAAGCAATTACACTTGACAAGTCAAACAGTGTCGCAATAAACCTCATTCACCTGACCTGTCCTTGTTGAGTTCTATGTTAACATTTTGTTTTAAGGATGTTGTAAAATAATGTAAACAGCTTTTAAAGATTCAGATTTTTTTTTTTTAGTGTTAGTGTTATATTCACTTTTTAGTAATCGTCGCATTGGCATCTGCAAAATAAAGATAGTTAGTTACTGTTTATTGCTACAATTGAAATTAAGTATTAATTAGTATTTAAGTGACATGAGGAAAAAAGGAATCATGCTCCGGCTCTTTCACTCGTATGTAACGCAGTTTTTTTATACGATATTTTAGTAGAGAGCACTTTTGTATTGCTCAAGTTATTCCACACGTAACATTATTATATTTACATGGTTTATACTTAAAAAAATAAACATTTTCTTTACATTTACATTTATTACCTTGTTCCCTTATAAATTAATGCAAGTCACGTATGTTACAGTATATATGAGCTTCTGCACTTTATCAAGAATGATAGATATATGACTACATTTACTAACTATTCATGAAGCAACAGTACTATAATAATTAACTTAAACTTAACTTGTTATATAATCTCTTCCCACTTGTCCAATTCGTTGCTAAAACCTCTAACTTAATTTTAGAACCATAAAAATAAGTCTGCTCCAACCAACATTGTCAATATTTTTTCAAAAATTTTAAATATTTTTTGGTTTTACATATTACAGGTAATTAAAATGTCCAGATCGTTTTTATTGTATTACAATTTTAATTTAAATCAGGTGTTGTTTTGTTCTAAAAGTAACAGAAATATAGAAACAGTAACCAAATACCAAAATCAAAATCCGACTATGTTTTATACGGACAAAATATGGACTGATTTGGGAAAAGCAATTAATATTGTATTGCATTATTTTGTCAATATTTGATATTCTGAAATTTCAAGGCTTTTCCCACTTATTCTTTTTTGTCTAGTCAGCAACTAAATGTAATTTTTTATGTCCTTTTTTCATAGAGACTTATTCTTTGCACATTTTTGATTAAATATTATATTATATTATTTAGTATAAAGTCCTGTTATTTCGAACGACCTTCTAAGCTTTATTTTTCTATACCTCGGGCATATTGGTATTCGGGATGAAAGGTTTGGTCCTTTTTTGTATCCGCTGACTATGCGGGTACTTAATTTTACGATGATCGGTTAAGCAGAAGCGGGAAAGCCTAAGGAAAAAACAAACTTTCTTTGCATATATATTAACAGTAAGCAAATATATTTCTTAAAACAGTTAACTACCAAAACTTTAATAATGTACAGATAGGATTTTACGTTCTTATAAGTTATTCAGTCCATATGCTATAAAGTTCATAGTATCGGCATACAAACTGAATATCCTTGTACATACAATATATGAAAAGTCTTAAGTATTATTTTTATCCTCAATAAAAGGTATTGTAATAATCTAAATTCCCGGACACGAGACATCTCCACGAAATTGAACACCAACAATAAGGACATTTTTACTTTGAATGAGCTTGAATAATGGATTTCAATCGTAGAATCGAATCGAAAAAATGAAAATTCAATTCATAATTTATAAATATACGATCTACAAACAAGTAATTCCTCAAATTTACAATATATTAGATTGTAGAGCTTCTCAAATGCAATAACAAATATGAATAAATTACATTAGTTGTTTATATCTAAGTAATAAATATGGGTCTGGTCTTAAGGGTGATTAAAGAATAAACAAATAAATAATTAAAAACATTAACGAATGATTCCTAATTCAATATTTAGATTATCATTATTACGTATTATATTAAGACAATACAATAAATTAAACATTTGTTACGTAAATAAATGATATATTTCAAAAAACGACTCCAGTGCTTTAATAAATATTATATTCACCCGTACTTTAAATTGATCAAAAAATGAAATTTTAAGACTCCCAGAATGGTTTTTCTAAAATCCTGATATTTGTTATATTTTAAAAGAAGCTATACTTCGCATCAGCGTAAAAAATATCGTCTTGTGTGTTCTAGTTTAATGGCTGTCCTAATACTTCATTGATACATGTTGAATATAAATCTTACCGAGATTACTCTGGAAAGCAGACGTTGTAAGTTAGATTTTCTGCGATCCCGCTTATGTTCAAAGTTTACATACTTAAACATTAGATTTAATATATGTGCTCTAATATTATGGCTTTTTAATATTTCCGCTTCTCTTAACCGTTTTTTTTTGTGTAGTTATTTCCAGAATGCGACGAGATAATTAGCTAAAAATTTTCTGATGTATCTTTGAGCCGAACGCGGATGTTATAGTGAAAACAGATTGAAAAAATGTTTAGCCATTTAAAAGTTATCAAGAAAAGAAGAAAGGAGAGGGGCTCACCTCAATACTCGCCGCGCACAGTTGGCGGATCCTAGTTAATTTATATCAGTTATTGCAACTAATCTCATTTTTTATTTTTCCTCCATTTAAAAATAAGTTTTAATTTTTTTATAAAATTTCTACAAATCTAGAAAGAGTATTTATTGGTAGTACAAAATCCAAGATGACGACATCTTATATAATGCCTCACCAAAATAAATAATCATTTAATTTTCATAAAAATTCAAAAAATTTTTTCAAATATGAATCGAAAGGAAAATTCCAGTCATTTGAAGTAAAATAATGATCATTTGTCACGAAAAAAGTCGAAATTTTGCAAAGTGGGCCATTATAAAGGAAGTTAAGAGGCCGGTGACAATTAGGTCTGGGAATACTTGTTGTAATTGTGAACTCAGGTAGGAGGGCTTATATTTAAATTATTTAAATTACATTTACGCATGTACCTACACGGTGTCCAATAGAAGTACTAAACAATATATAGTTCTAAGAGACTATCCAACAACTTATTAATGCTATTTCTGTCCTTATATTTTATTCCAAAATTATTTTTTTAAAGACTAACGTGCAATAACATCAGTCAATCAAAACTAAGCTAATGAGATTAGTATACACACAGTATCGATTCTCCAAATCATGTTTAAAATTATAATTAATCATATAATAAAATATTTTGACATAAACATTCACAAAGATTTTATAGTCGTAGTATACTAAAAAGATCTAAAATGCTATTTCCAAAGCGCGCTACAACTTCATAAAGTACATAGTTGTTTAATGAACTTTATAATAGACTCAATATTCTCTTTGAGAGAAAACTTAAAGGCAGTATTGCAACTTTGAATGGAAAAGAAAATAGAATAATCAGATATTCTAATAATTACTGTGATCATAATATTTTTTTGAATATTTCCTTTATTGAAAGTATAAAAATCTAAATTAAAAAACTATTCTTTGATGGATGATGGTATGGATTTACGGTATCCAAAAAGTATAATGAAAAAAAATGTAAAAAATATATTAGCAAACTAGTTCCCCGATAAATATAATATCTCCTGTTATGTGATTTTTTTGGAGCTGTAAATATGTTAATAATCAAGGAGTAGGCAAGAGTAGAAAGTATTTATATTTATATAATTTAAAGAGAACATATAAAACGAACTATCTATCTTAAGGTATCTTACAAAGTATCGAAATTTCAATATTCACATAGTTAATTATATTATTAACATTACACATGTTAGTAGTTGTTGTTTGACAATGGTTTATGAAGATATCTAATTTCTTTACAAAAATACTCAATCAGAATATGATATATATTATTTATTAGATACACCCTTTGTTTAAATTTTGCTAGCGATATTTAATTTTTAAATCACATTTTTGATTATGAAATATATTATAAGTCGAAAAGTGTCATGGATAATGACAGCAAATGATTTCAATATTCATGTGTTGGAAGTTAAAAGTTTGGAAAAAAATATATTTTCACCTCTCTAATGAGGCTTGATATATGATGTATGATATAATATATCTATCCAAAAACCGCAATGCAATGCGATGCTATGCAATGCAATTGACAAAACACAAAAAAATAACAAAGTATGATAGTACTGGAAGTACAGTATAACAATTTTTCTACTTCTTTGGTAACAATTAGTATATTATATGTACTAAAGTACGTTTCGAATTAAGTATGTTGTAATTTACTCCTTGTCTTTTCTTTTTTCTTTGGTGCATAAATAAATAAATAAATAAATAAATAAATAATTTGCTCCAAACTTACTTTTGTACATTGCAAGATTAAATATAAAATTATTTAACTTCGCTACATATGTTACGTTTACAAATAATAAATGATACGCATTGGTTTAATTGTATTAATTAGTGACAATTTGAGTGAATTATGAGATCAGTGAAATTGTGATAGATCGGGTGCGGTTAGGTAAAGGAATCACAAAGATTTATCACTAGATATAGATTAACGTATATCTTATGCCCGCAGATTGTTTACACGAAATATCAATACAAGAAACACTTAATTATATTAGTCTATAACGTTTTTATATACTAGAGAAAAACAAAAACAAAAGATCACTAACATTGATTCAAAGTGGAATAAATAAATAAACAATGATAAAAATGACCTTAAGTAATTATGTTATTGAAAATCGTATGAAAGTATTTTTTGGTAACATGAATACTAACCGAGTAGTTTTCTAATGGTTTCTATATTATATAAGTACGTATACAAATAATATATTAATATATATTGTTTATAAATATAATTTTAGTACGTGGTTAATACTTTGGAGATATTATCCTTACAAAGTTGAGAATACGAATTTATCTTGTCATCCTTTAGGGATGCTATTTACGAACATCGAAAATTGAAACCAAAAGATCTATTTGATTTCCCAAGTGTTCTTTTCGCTTTACTCCTTTACTAGTTTCGGGATCACTTATTAAATATAATTTAAATAAATAATCGTATCATACATATAAGTAAATATAATGGTATGTTTTAAAAATAAGAAACGTATTGTCATAATAAGTTTTGTTGAGTTTCTTTTGTGTTGAAGTGCTTCATAACTAAATAATGATGACGAAATATCTTTTGTAACTATGAAGCCTTTGCTGAAAATAAAATATCAAAGGGAAAGAAAAACTATCATTAATATTGTTTTTTATAATAATTGTTATTTTCTGCATGGATTACTATGATAATAAAATTAATCTAAGTGGTAAAAGTGGTCGATTCTTTTATTGACATCATATCAAAAAAATATATATGTAAAATATTCATGCAATAGTTTTTTTTTCTTTTTTTTAAATAATATAAAAATATTAATAAAAGCGTGAAACAATAATCAAATAGATAAACCTCACGCCAGAGGCGGTTATGCATTGTATGGCGATAACTATCCCAGATCAGAGATCATCTGAATACTTATAATTTTAAATATTTCTTTGTCAAATATATATATTACATATTTGTCATTGTCAATAACTTTATAATAATCTTCACAAAATATTGCTTATTTATTTATAAGAGCTTTTCCTACAATTGGCCGATATATACTCTATTCTGCAGTTGCAAGCGATTGGAAACTGTGGTTGGTACATACCACACGTTACTACATGTTGCTTTAAATCTAGTAGTTAAATATTCACGAAAACATACAAAACGAAACAAACTTTATTAACATATACATAATATTAACAGTATTTTTTTATTTACAGCTTACACATTGATGGAAATAAAATAGTAAAATGAGTTTGGATTTTCTTAGTATTCACTTTTTAATGTATAATATAAATTTTACTTTCCATTTACTTACATTTACTTTTATTAAGTATTTCAACTAAAGACTTCGAATATAAATTTTGCAAAAAAAATATGTTTATTATAAAAAAAAATCTTTTACTTCGCCGTTTTAATATTATATAAATATTGCAAATTAATATAACTTAAGTATAATAAAACATTGAATTATAATATTTTTGTTAATAACCTTTATACAGTAAATTAGAAACTCATTACGTTACAACAAACATCCCACAATTAAGATATTAATTTCGCCATATTTGAGTTTATATATAAATAATCTTTATCTAATGTAACAGATTGTGAAAGTTTGAAAGCTGGTCATTCTCTTCCAAATGGAATATCTAATACATAATATCGAATATTTTCACTCCTAATTTTGAAGTACATAAAAATAGTAATAAGTAAATTAAAATAACGATATTTTTTTAAAAAGAGACAGGGGGCACAAGGTCTCTGTAAGCATCCTCTTTTCACGAAGAACTTACCCACATTTATGTATTCATATTCCAAATATAAAAGAATAAAATCTTTATCCTTATAAATCATTGTGTGTCCTTTTACTGACTGACACATCTACTGAAGAAACGGTAAAACAATTTTCAGATATACTTCAAAGAAATTTAAAAATTTAAAAAATATGTAACAATTTATCCTTTTTTGCAGTTTTGAAGATTTTTATCTTCGTATATAAAATACTAATATCTTGCAGATCTTAATATTTTGCTAAAAAACTTAAGGTACATACAACTATGATGTGTATGTACCTCAATTTAGCTGGAAGCGTCCTAAATATTTTGATGACATGTTCAGAAATAAAATTATATTGAAACTTTCGACAGTTTTTTGTTTCGTAAATGTGTCGTTAAGTATTCTGTGCAATAATATTATATTTTAACAATATTACAAAAGTAGACTGCTAAAATTATTAGAAACGTTAAAATGTATAAAAAAAAATTCATCTCTTCGATCAATCTAACCGAATTACCTTTGTTTTTATGAAACTTCAAATCCTTTCATACATATCAAATAGTCGATGATATATTGTAAAATATTAATATATTAAAATGTCCTTTGCATTTTCATATTTCCTATTTGCATAGGACATTTTAATTATTTTTTTTACGATGTAACCTATGCACGGGAGTAATATTTGGGTGGGTCTTGAGTTTGTTTTTGAAATTAAGAAGATGATTTTGGTACATTTTCAGGATAGTGCTATTTTGGGCTGTAGGTAGGTAATTTAATGATTAAAATTTCGTAAATATCTAAGACTTCTAAAATCCCTCTAGATAGTCAGGCTAAAATTTAGCCTCAAAAATTCGATGGTAATTGACAGACAGACCTAAATATAGAACTTGTGATGCTTTTTTAAGGATTTTAATCTTACTTATTTATACTTGTTGAATATTTTGCAAAATTAATAAATACGAAATTAATAATATTAACTTTTTTTTTAATGATATATTCTTTATTTATCTTCTAAACGGATTGTCCTATTTTGGAAAAAATAACATAGTTCATATTTAAGTCTGAGGGGTAACGCTGTTGTCAAGATAATATAAATATAAGCCTTTAAACTATTAATATTTTAAATTATTATTGTTTTTACTTTTATAACGAATTCAAACATTTATTTATATATTAATTACTTTGATCTGTAAACACTTAATAAGTTTTAGTACAACAATTTTATTGCCCTCGAGCGACGTATAAAGTAAAATCTTCTACTGGATGTTTCTAAATTATTAATAGATGGTTTTCATTTCACTCAGAAATTTTATTGATAAATTTTAAAGTCGTATTTTAATATTTATGAGGCTTTTATTTTTATTAAATAACTGAACCAAATATTTAACTAATTATTTACTGCTTCTACCACTACTTCAAGTAGTATATACCATAATAGTAGTAGTTGGAAAATCAACATAAAGAATATATAATACTATTAATAAATGTACCAATAAACCTTGGTGGCTCTAATAAAAATAAGGCTATTTTCGGTATGATAATTTACCTTTACCAAATGATTGATTATATTTAAGTATCACAAAATTATTCATGCGTGAAATAAAGCGCATTTGACCACTTTTTTTTTATTTAATTTACACTTTACACTTCTGAGTGTGGTAGAAGAAGAATAATAAAAATATACATATATACATGTATGAAGTTTAATCAAAGCTGTTTCGTAATCACAGAATTTATTCAAATCCGTAATCACGGAATGTATTCAGAATTTAAATACAGATTGCAATATGCGGTATTGATATTTTGGTGATACTAATTTCATGTTATTAATCTATTTACATAATTATTATTAAATAAAAAAAGTTAGGTTGTGAAACTTATATTTTTAAGTTTTGTTTGCTTACGTTGATAAAATTAAACATTTTCAATTCCTGTGGATTTAAAAGAATAAAATATATAATTTTAATATTATAAGATTTTCTATAATATTAATTGTAGTATAGAAACAGACGTCCAACATTTTTAAACAAAATCTGGCACATAGACACTTCTATTAAATTATTTTAAAACGACAACAAACAAAACAGATAAAAATCCTATCAATAGATGCATTTTATATTTCAGGACAGAACCTTCTGATTTCCGTTTTATTAACTTATTTCAGAATACGACAGTGTAAACTGGGAGTCAACAGATGATTAAACAATCCACAGCGATTACAAACTACACTCGATGCAAATACTGAGTCGTTTTGTTCCATTAACGAAAGGTCACTTTAAAGCCCCAAGCAAACAATTCAATTCTCTGTTACGTATTTAGTTCAGGTTAGTATTTTAATAATTTTTACTCTTAGGGTCAGAAATAGTTACCATTGGAAAGCTTTAAGGTCTAATTATATTGTCTTCTATCGTCGAAAATAGTATTGAAATTATTATTTTCATATTTGAAATCTACAAAGCGGTCCGGATTTTACATGAGAGCATTCCACACTTAATCTGTATTTTATTTGTACTTATAAATATAACTATAAATTGGTACCCTGTTATGAAAACTTAAAACTGAAAAAAGCACCAAATGTACATTTAAAATAAATAATCCCTAGGGCTTTGAGTTTACGCTGCTACTACTACTACTACTACTACTACTACAATACATATTTCATACTACATTTGGATACATGTAAGATTGCTCTAAGATGTAACTTATTTAATTTTTTATTAATAACTGCAATTCTAAAGTTTAAGGTTTTTTTACATTTTTTAACCAATCAACAAGAATTGCCCAGAAGGGTTAATACAAAATGTATGTTATCATTACGAATACATTTGTTTTTGGCAAATTTATTTATTACCCTGACCTATAAAATGAACTTTATTTCGTTTCAAAATATTAATAAAAAATATTTTTATGATTATTTGCCGCTAATTAACGAATGTTGTCAACTTATAACCTTTATATGACGTATATTATCAATAATTCTCGATAAGTTCACATTTCTTTGCAACAATCAACTGACAATTAACTTTTACAAATAAAAGATCATTTATTATTAGAAATAATCGTTCTCTAAAACAGAGTGAACCAAATAACAGAAAGTACCGACGTTATAATTATTAATATTTTTTTCACCTCCTTTAAAATGGCACACCAACTAAACCTCATTGTAACGAATTCTATCATATAACTTATATCTTCTAGTTCTCTTCAATGTCGTTATATCGCGGTTGCACTGTAATATATATTGTTATTTATTTTTATTTTTGTTATGCATAAAATACTGTACCGTCTCTATATTTTATTTTATACCATACCATATAATAAAAGCTTCCTCGAGCGTACTACAGCAGTTAGTAAAAACAGGTAACTGCGGTTTTCAATAAATCCGAAATGAAAGGACTCATTGTGAGCAAAACACAAAAGAAATAACAAAGGCGTATTCCGTAATGGAAAGTCTACTCAAAAATAATACTTCATATCCACGATGGATCCATCGCGAAATCATTGGTTAAATGTGTAATTTCAGTATATTTTTTGTGATATAAACCTCAAATATGTGTTGAATATTATTACTGTAATTTCCCATGGCATCTATGGCAGATATCCATCCTATGATACCATCAAAAATAAGTTTTTTTGGGAAAATAAAATACTGCTTATAAAAATTCTAAATTATGTCTTTTAATATTAAATTACATTTATTTAATTGATTATGATGAATGAAAACAATTCTTTTCTACTTATAAATTATTCCATATATTTTTTGATTAGTAATTAACATTACCATTACTTACTTTTCAATATCAAAATAAATAAAATTCAAGTTTGTACCAGTAACTCTTCGTCGCTTTGTCCAAATCACAGAAGAGTTCAGAATCACTTGTCGACACACATTGCAAACATTAGACTCATGTTATAGAGTAAATAGATTAATCCATGTTACTTCTCGATTGAATTAACTAAGATTCTTGAGCATGTCAAGATCCTACTGAACCAAAATTAGAAAACACTTTTACAGATTCAAGCCTACTTTAAATTTAGCTCATTCACTTAAGACAAGTTTATAATGAGAATTATTTTCAAAGCGTAACATAATATCCTATTCTAAAACTGTTAAGCCTTTGGCTATATATAGAGGTTCAAGATTGTTAAATATTGAAGGTTATTTTATGTTATTCAGGCAACGTATCACGAGACATTTAGGTCGCTTTCAGCAAAATTGTGTTGCAAAATCCGATATAAATTGCGTAGGGGCTTTGAAGAAGCATTACATGCGACGATACCAGAAAGCACATGGAGCTTTAAATGTATATCATATTATATTTGCAAATATTTATTTTAATATGTTTGATTAGTTGATATTAAACTCAACGAGAAGAAATTCTTATGCTCAGATGAGTAAGGTTTATTGCGACACTGTTTGAGTTGTCAAATAAAAATGCTTGTTTTTCTTTGTAAAAAAAAATGTAAAAGCAAAATCTTATAATATAAAATAAGACGTCCCTTAAGCAACATGCTTGTTAAAACAAATTAATAAAATATTAACGAATATATATTTTTAATAGAGACAACTTTATACTCCACTTAACATAACGCACGTAGCTATCTATAGTAGTAGTAGCTACTTATTTTACTATTTTCTGTGAGATTTCCTATATACCGTACGTCAGCCTGTATTAATCCAATACATTAACAGGTGAAGCGGTATAAATCTGACCCAATAACATTATTACAACTTTGTAGTCTATCTACATATACTTTGGGATTTTATATAAGCATTTTCATCTTCATTTTCTTAAAAAACTAATTAATATTGAAATAAAAGTAAAAAATTCTGTAACGGCGTATATTCTCTTTCAGAACTAGAAGTTTAAACTAAAAGAAAAGGACATAACTCATTGTCACTTCTCTTAAATATTCAAAGGACATAAATAGAATTTTTTAAAAGCTTATAAACAACGTTTTAAAAAATAATTCGTGGATACAAAGAACGACCATGAAGAACTAGAACAAACGCTGAAATATTAAATATTTTTTTATACTAGGTTTAAAAAATTAATTACGGAAATAATTAAACATTTTACACTATTACTTAGCAAATCGTTATCTTTAAATTAAAAAATTATATTTTTTGTAACCTTTATACTTTTATTCTTATTAATAAAATATGTATTGTTCCCAAGACAATGAATGGCGTCTGTAACTTGAAATGAATACATTACACACAGCTGAGGCAATGTAGCAGGAAAATTATTAGAACTGTACCTAATAAATCTATTGGAGGCTTCATTACAAACCTTTATTTCCTTATTTCTTGATTTTTGGACTTCACAGTAAAGCACTCTATATCAGTATTTTTACTGGTGGTAAGCGATATTCACCATATCGGTACCCATATAACTAAAAAAATAATTGAGCATTGTTTAATTTCTAATTAAAATTAACAAGTAGAAACATTGAGCAATAGAATAAGTCTCGAAATTCTGATTTCAGTTCAAAGAAACTTGCATAACTAATTTATTATTTTCTTAATTACTCAACATACATAAATGAAATCCTTTACTTTTCTATTATTAGTAGTATTTATGTTAGTAGTTGAAATAGTAAGTTACTTATCTTTATAATAATGTTAATATTAGTACTTTTAATAACCTAAAATTGCTATGATATTATAAGGTAAATGTATTTTAATTAGAATAATTTCCATTAATAATGACTTATTATAGGGGTAAAAAAATATTTTAAATATACTGATATTGATTACAATCATAGTATAATAAGTACATTAAAGTGGGATGATTATGTGCAAATTTTTTGGTTTATTATTGCCCAAGTCATAAATACAATGTCTGCATTATATAAACGTATAATATATTACTCCCGTGGAATTGCAAAACAGAACCTAAGTTAACAAAAAGCTTCTTACGTATTCCAGTCGCTTGTTAGCAACAGCTGACATCGCAGCTGGGTTGTGTTTTACGGACTATCAAGTCCAGTGAGCTTCAATTAGAACACATATTCCAGTTTTATAACTATGTTATTACAACAATTAACGTTTTTATTTATATTTACTAAGGTAGCTCTAGTCTCAATTGCATATATTAACATCAACTAAATTACTAGTGAGATAAAAATAGTTCTGAACAAGACATCCTCAGGTACTTTTGAGAATTCCTAAAGGTAAATGAACATGTAAAAAGTATATTTAAGACTATATCTAAAGTTTTTAATTAAATCCTAATCTTAATTATTAGCCTTTAAATAAATATGTTCATATTAGATAAACAGCTAGACAGCTTTTTACATCTAAACTCCTCGACCATAAATTTAAAATTCATCTAATAAAAGTTTGATTTGATAGTGATAAAAGGTGGTGATGATTATATGATGTAGCAAAAACTTATCATTAACAAAGTAAAACTATTATGTTTAATAAAACACAAAAATAAAATTACCTAATATTGAGCTAGGTAGCAAATAATAACAGACCAACTGAATTTAAATTATAGATATACCCTCTGCTTCGCCAATCTTATTAAAAAAAGATGTGAAAAGCAGTCACATCATAAACACAACAAATGTGTCATGAAAAAAACGGTTATGTCTTTTTATTTTAACTGGAACATTAGAGTGCTGCGGATTCCTGGCCTGGGGGAGTATCAAAAGATGCAAACTGTGTTGAAAGAAATGTGAAAAAGTACTGTATATTTTCCTTTTTATTTGTAGTAGACATTTAAATAAAACTATGCGAATATAGTAACGGATTTAACTAGTTTATATTAATAATAGATATATATTTGTGTACGTTTGTTTATGTATGCATGTAGTTATACATATATATTATCGATATCTAGTTATATTTATATATTTAATTGTACTTTATTCTTTGTTGTATTTTTTTTTGTATTCCGCCTTTACACGTAGTATTTTCTATCATACAACTCTATAGTTGGCTGATAGAAAATACTTTAGTGTTAAGTCCACCCTTTTTAAAATTGTTGTGCAATAAAGAATTTAATTAAATAAATAAATAAATAATATTTTAAGCCAACGTTATAATTGCTTTCACCGTATTCATAGTAAGACGATGATGACAATCTCCAGTAGTAAATAATCTATCTCTATCTAATATCTTCTCTGTTGTGTAATGTTTTAACCCATAAATGTTTCATAGATTACAATTATTTTACTCTAAACCAATATATTTCTCTAATTTTTCGTAACAAAGAGCACTTTCAATGATCACTTAGAAATAAGCCACAACCAACACCCGTTTTCATTAAAATCTGTCGAGTATTTTTTATGTATTATAAATATAGCCTTAAATAAGAATAAAAAATGAAGTGTTGAAAAATCTTAATAAAATCGCATACAAATATAATAAGAAGTTTTGTACCAAAATAAAATTTTCCAAAATCTCGAAAAGAGTAAATTGTTGCAAAATTTTTTAAGTTTATAGATATTGGTGGTATAAAAGGACCATTATTGGATGTATCTTGACCCGAACTTTTATATTAATAAAACTTTAGAAGCGGACGTGACCTCACATAATACTGGGACGCAGCTTCGTACTTTGGGACTTTTAGAACACTTTTATATTGTTTTTAAAACTGATTAATTGTATAAAAAATCGGTAACCGCAAAGCTTAGTTTTAAGATAAATATTTTTTACTTATATTAATCTAGATCACGATAAATATATATAATATGCGAACTATTAAGTGGTTTTAAATGGTGAGGAAATCATAGTCAATTTAGTGAGAGTTCGTTATTAATGTGTTCGATATATTTTTTCTTTTTAAAAATTAACTTTGACAAAATGTGAGTATTTTGACTCGGTTCAATAATATGTTTCAAATATTTGTCCAGTGTGACGATCAAATCCCAGTAGTTACTGTTACTTGCCTGTTTACCAGTTCATAAACCGGCAAGAAATTGCATGATTTAACATAATATTGGCGGTCCCTTTTGTATCCTACCCTTAGAGACTGATTTGTTTCTCTTCCAATTTTCCCATTGATAGACTGAAGCTGAAGTTCTACAGGGTATGAAACTATTTGTACCAAGCTCGCAGGTTCCACTTGGTGGCAAATCGAGGCCTTCACTAAGCATCCGAACTCTAGAGAGCTCTGAAGAGGATATATTTTCGTGCAGCCAAGTTCTTCAAACGGTAAATCGCTGCAAAATCAAAATTCAAAAAAGGCATATATTCCTTTCTCCAAGGCCGGCAACGCTCTTATCAATCCTCGGATGTTGCAAGAGTTCATGGGCGGCGGTGATCACATATTAAGATTCATGGGCACAAATTGATTCATGACTTATTAGATAGAAGTTACTTCACTAATTTTGACTCAGACTTCTAGTCAGATATGTCAAGTCATGACAAAAATTCATCAGTTTCTTTCATATATAATGAGAATATGTCTCATAATTTGTTTTGCAAATTATACTATGTCTAAAAAAAAATCAATGTGTCTTGAGAGAAAAAACATTTTTTTTTTATAAATAGATACTATTGATGTGTAAGTACTTTTTAACTATCTAGTTCTTACGTTTAATTCTTGGGTAACAAATAGGATTTTCTTTATATTTTCATGATGGATTTATTAGGTATTATACTACTTTTAAAGCTAGATTACTAAAAAGAATTCAAATTAAAAGCTCTTGTGACCTGTAATATTATAATTAATCGCCATATTAAGTAGTACTACTTTAGGTACTATTAGTTTCTAGTTTAACCAAACTGCTGTAGCCAACTTCTAACTTACGACAACGACATTTTACCACATTGCGGTTCCTATACTAAAACATTGCATTACTAAAATATAGTAACTTGGCAATAAATTGCAATCAAAATTAATTCCTTGTCAGTTGAACATTCTAAATGAAATAAAAACTAAATATTGTACATTCGCTGATTTCGCCAAATGAGAGCAATCTATACTGTAATAAATCTACATATTTTGTAACGGTTTTTTTTATTTATTTCATTTTGAGGATTAATCCTAAGCATTTACGACATACTACAAACATAGTTTTTAAAATACAGTTTTGCTTAAAAACAATATATTACAAAAGTACATCAAAATATATATTATTTCATTATCTCAATGCAATAAAATGAGTATCCAAAATTTTACCACAATTTAAAACGCACCCCTTGAAGTAATTACTTGTTCTTTCATGTCTTTTATTATTTTTTTATATACAATACTATAAAACCTTTATTTGTTACCTTTTAATCATTTCATTTCAAATTAACATTCAATACTTTAACCAGACACACCAAGACTGTTATTAAGTAACAATTATTTTGTTATTGATTACTTTTTAGAATAGTTATTATTAAATTATAAAATATTTTCTGTCCTCGTTCAGGAAAACCTCAAATAAAAAACATGAGTAAAAGTTAATTCTAAAACTGTTTTTTAAATGGACTCTTACTGTTACTATGTAAATTGTACTTAGTTCATTTTAATATATAGAAATATTATCATGGTATAGGTAACAAATTTTATAACAAATAGTTTTAATTTTCGTATAACAGTAATAGTAACAGACAAATACAGCGAATATATACATACATCTGGCAAATAAAGTTACAAATAATTTTGTGAAAAATGATAACTTCAAAAATAATATTCTATTAGATTAGAAAAACTTTGAAATTGTTTGCAACAAATACTGCACATGCTTTGTATTAGAATACAGATTTGACTTAGTCTGTTGCAGATTTGACTTTTGGAAAGCAGCCAAAATGAGGTCTTACAAAACAACTTTATAATAGTTTTATTTCATAAACATTGACGTTATTAGAACAAACTCATAAAAAACATTGCTTAAATCATAATTATTTAACTTAGGTTACGAGGGAGCAAAAATAACGACAATGAAAAATTTTATGACCAGTTAAAAAGATACGAAGGAAGGTGGGTGTAGTACAATACGAAGATAAGTATGTATGTTTTCTTTGAAGAAAACAAGATTGATCTAGTAAGGTCACGAGGAAATCAGAAGTGTTTAGTAAAAGTATTTTTTAAATTACTTCAAACTTTAAAATATTATTTGTAACATAAATTCAACCCCATTTCCGAAGATAGAAGTACAATATAATACGCCGTTTGTGTTTTCCATTGGACACTCTACTTCTGAACCTAAGAATCATAAAATATAAAAATTGTAACCGGAACTAAATAGCGTAACAGAGCGTTGACTAGTTTGCTTCTGGCTTTAAATTGACTCTCGTTAATGCACCAAAATGGGTCCGTCGAGTTGAATTCTAAATTGCTGTAGAATTTTCTATCATTTGCTAACTTTATCACAGTTTATACAACGGTGTATCCTAAGATAAAATATGTTAGAATGACGAAAGCAAAAGATGTAAAAACACAACATCCTATCCTTAAAAATAGAATTCATATAATGATAGGATTATATCCTCGATTTCTACAATTTTTTATAAAAGATTTTTTATAACAATAATGGTTTAAAACAATTATATAACAAGATAAAATAAAAATAAATTTGCACATACTACTATATTTTGGGATAAGAAATAAAACATCGAAAGTTAAAAGCGAATAATCCTAATGAACTCACTCATCCAGTACTGATAAAGTCTTTTGTGAAATAGTCAGCTTCAAATTCTTTTCAATTCGCGGTCAAAATTAAGAAATAAATGTGTAAAAAAAAACACGGGGTGCACGATAATATTAAATATTATATTAATTAGTAACACTTCTAATACTCGTAAAAATACGACAAAAATATAAAGAAAGTGGAAAAAGGGTCGATAATAAATTATTATTGACATTAGAATGTTAATAAAATTATAAATTATATGAATAAAAACATATGTAAAAGAAAATTAAGTCTAACTACCGTTTATTTTATTGTATTCTCACGAGTCCTCAAGAACCCGCTGAAATTTAGGGGCACTGTAAAAGTCTTATACATTAAAAAACCTAGTTGTTATTTAATTTATTTGCTGAAAAACTTTTTTTTTTAAATAAATTTCTCTTTTTCCATTACACCTTAAAAATATTTTAATTTGCTACAAATAACGTTTGTTAAAATTTTCTGTAGGATACGTAATTTACGAGATATCCTTCCATGTATTTCCAAAATGGTGGTCAGGACCAAGGGTGACGACCCCATAAAATTGAACTTAAGCTTATACTAACTCTACTATACATAAAAAATAAATAAATTGCGTCCTCTGAAAAACGCAACCCTAAATTTAACTTTGCAATAGACTATATAATAATTAAAATCCAAATCCCATCAAAAACATACATGTAAAAAAAACCAAGTCTCGCAAAGCCGTAAAAAGTTATAAAACCGATCTAAAACAGTTAACTCAGTATAAATATCTACGGGATCAGGTATCGAACCACTTTTTCATAATTTATCTTTGTTAGTTCACTAACAACATTTTATTATAACAAATCAAAATTAACTTTTTTACATCTTAACGTACTCCAAGTAACATAACGTAATTTACTTGGAGTATGTACACGGCAAAAGACTATACCATTTATATTATAAATTCCAAAGAAACTCTATCTGTTTCTTAAACCGTTGACAAATATAAGCCACCGAACGGATTTTGATTAAATTATAAAATTTTGAATAGAGATATTTTCATATCAAAAGAAACAAATAGGATAACTCTATCTTTAAATTAAATTATTTGCATAAATCTTTACACATATTGATTGAAATTAAAATAATAATTCAGTATTTTAAATAATTTTTAAACTTATTTTTATACTAAATGTTCTACGACTAAAAAGTCGTATCGAGTGTTGAGGAGATGTAATTTTGTGTTTATTGGCAGGACATGGGGGAAATGGAAATGAGAATCGGTGACACGTTTACCTTATTTAATATTAAATGAATCAAGGGATCAAGGTTTATTCTACCATAAACTAGAGGATTACAATCATAAAATATCTGACCTATTTATTTACATAAGTGTCAAAGTTTAAAAAAACTCTTACAGGAAATTAATAATGAAATTTAAATATGGTATACAGAAATGGTATATCTTTTTAGGAAAGGTTAAAGTAAAATTAAATTGCAAGTTCGCGCAAGCGGTGTTTTGTGTCACTACAATATAATTAAACATTTGGTAAAATTAATTGACCAAACCGAAAATACAACCCTTTTTATACTAAGTCATTCACCCATTACACCCCCTTCTCTAGATTTATTGTTCATTTATTAAACATAAAATAATTAAAATATTATTCTTTTGATGATTGTATTTTAGACTTTTAATTTTGTGGTTGTTTACCACATAGGAGGATAAATTTGACTTTATCGTCTTGTTTAAGTAACTAAGAGAAAACATATTTATTCCGATTATCACATGAGACTTCTTTCTAGTATAAATAAAATATCATTAATCTTCTTTGTTTGATTCGTTTCATTTTTAAAACACTTCTTTTTTCTATAAAATTCATAAGTGTAATGAAAACCATTTTCAAATAGTTTAGAAACATTTAGTAAAAGATTTTACTTCAAACGTGGCTCTAGGAATATTAAATTTTGTTGCATAAAATTCAGTGAATGTATACAAGTGATACGAAAGAAAGAAACGAAGTATTTTAGCATTTAAGTTTATTGGTCGATCGGTATTTGACTTTTGGAGCTGACACAAATCGTCTAATAATAAGTGCTTTGAAGAGGGTTCGACTTATTGTAGAAAAAGCCTAAAGCATTATATTAAAAGTAATTATCCTTACTCCATGTTTTATCAACATTTTATTTTAAAAAAATCTGGATTCTTTATATTCTTATTATTTAATTGTAGGGCTTTAAAAACACTCTGTACTAGTCAAGAATTTTAAAAATATTAAAGATACAACCATATCACTACACACTTTATAAATAAAAACGTATTTTTCTACTAATTGCGATATTTAATCATATTTTATTTTTTTGCTTTTTGTTTATATATTTACGCTTATAGCTTTCCTAACTAACCTCATTAAAATAATACTTAATGTGTTCACTATTAAATATCATTCCTTAAATAAGACAATCCCCCAGCTTATTTTAATTGGGTACTTTTGATGAAAAGTACCCAATTAAAATAAGCTGGGGGATTGTCTCGTTTACGTACTCTTTAAATAAACTTAGTTGTGATGTACATATGTAAGATTCTTTTAAATATTAAAATATTTATTTTATAAGAGTAAATATCTCATTTAAGCAAGTTTACTAGAGAAGTTAGTAAAAAGGAATACATTCAAAGGTCGCTACTTCGTATGTAATTGCTTCAATATGGCCAACAACTTTAGGGTCGTGTCAACGAACCGTGTAGTGACATGTATCCCTAAAGTTTTGCCAACAAAAGATCAAAGAACGACGTATTTGGAGCATACGCAAATCATTCAATAGGGTTTAAAGACAACAGGGGTTTTTTAAGTTTTAAAGTTGCCGACAAGAGTTCCTTTGACATAAAATTGAAGAACTTGTCCCGTTTGTCCTTTAAACCTAAATGTTGATTTAGGACCTTTCGGATAATGCTGCAGAATTAATCCAGCCTCCTACGTTCGTTCCAAGAGCAGTATCGTTCCAATTCCGGAGGATTATCTCGCTTCAATTTCTTAACACAAGAAAATAAACGTCTAATATTTATTTGCAAAATTCAAAATTCAAAATATCTTTATTCAAATAGGCATTTACACGCACTTTTGAATCGTCAATTACTACAATACAAAAAAGGTTAGTGTAGTCAGTCCGTAAGTAAGCTACCACCGGCTCGGAATGCTGCTCTGTTGAGAAGAGCCGGCCAGAAACTCAACAGTTGCTCTTTTCAAAAGAAATATAACAATAGGTGATGTACATTATAATATAAATCCTGCAAATGATTCAATAACTTAAGTTCCACATATTTCGATCCACTAAAAACTCTTGAACGTTATAATAGGCTTTATTTAACAATAAACTTTTGATTTTAGATTTAAAACTAAGTAATGGAAGGTCTAAGATATCTTGTGGAACTTTATTATATATGCGTATACTCAAACCCATGAAGGATTTATTAACTTTTTGAAGCCGAAACTTTGGCGTTACGAGTTTGTTTTTATTTCTCGTATTTATCGCGTGTCTGTCACTGTTTTTTATATAACTATTTAAATTTTGACGTATATAGAATATGTTATTAAATACGTATTGCGAAGCGACTGTAAGAATACCTATTTCTTTAAAAACATCTCTTAGAGAATCTCTAGCTTTTAAGTTATAAATAGCCCGCACAGCTCTTTTTTGTAAAATAAATATAGAATTCATTTCGACAGCACTGCCCCATAATAAAATACCGTAAGATAAAATACTGTGAAAATAACTAAAATAAACAAGTCGAGCCGTATTAATGTCCGTTAATTGTCTAACTTTTCTAATTGCAAAGACGGCGGAGCTGAGTTTGGCTGCGAGTGTTGAGAGATGGGGGTTCCACTGGAGCTTTTTACCTAATGTTATACCTAAGAATTTTGTTGAGTCAATCAATTCTAACACTTCATTTTTAAGGAGCAAGTTGAAATTTTTACTTTTTACATTAGGAAGTGTAAACTCTATGCATTTAGTTTTCTTAGCATTTAACACTAAATTATTAATTTCGAACCAATGCAGGACTCGTGACAAAGTACTGTTTACTTCGTCATAATTAATCCTATCACGCACAACTTTAAAAATAAGCGAGGTATCATCAGCAAAGAGTACAATGTCACACAGACCCTTAACAAAAAATAGCAAGTCATTAATATAAAGTAAAAACAAAAAAGGGCCCAGAATAGATCCTTGTGGAACACCCATCTTTAGGTGAGAACCAGACGATTTAGAATTATTTACGTAAACTGTCTGGACTCTTTGATTCAGGTAAGAGGCAATAAGATCAAGCGCAGCGCTACGTATACCATAGTGGTTTAGTTTGCATAGCAACGTTTGATGGTCCACACAATCAAAGGCTTTGGACAAATCGCAAAATACCCCAATTGCATTCTGCGACTTCTCCCATGCGTCGTAAATGTGCTTAAGAAGCGCGGCACCCGCATCAGTCGTTGATTTGCCTTTGGTGAAACCATATTGTTCACTACGCATGATCCCACTGCTATACACAAACTCTGAAATCTGATTTAAAATAATTTTCTCGAAGACCTTACTCAAGGTCGGTAAAACCGAGATAGGCCTATAATTTTCGGGATCTAATCTATCGCCACTTTTAAACAAAGGAACTATTTTACTGTTTTTCATCAAATCTGGAAAAATACCGATTTCGATACATTTGTTAAAAATAAGGGATAATTGAGGGGCAATATCATCTATAATAGTGCTAAGCAATTTAACTGACATACCCCAGAGATCACCGGTTTTCTTCGAATTTAAGGTTCTAAATGTGTTAACTATTTCATCTGATGAAACAGGTTTAAAAGCAAAATATTTATTATTGACTTTAACATTTTTGTTCAATTCCGCGATTGCAACAGATGATGAGGAATTTAAATTACATGTTACTGTTATTGGGATTTCAGTAAAAAAGGTCTCAAAAACAGCCGCCACCTGTGATTCTTTATTTATGTCAATATTATCAATTTTTAACTTTATAGGTCCATTGGGAGCCCTAGATTTTCCAGTAAAACTAGATAAAACATCCCAAGTTGCCTTTATTTTATCTTCTGAATTTAAAATTTTATTTTTTATATAAATGGACTTGGCTTGTACGCAAACGTTCTTAAATATTTTAGAGAAATTTCTGACTCTATTTAAGAACACCGGATCATGATTCCATTGCCTCTCACCATATAAATCATATAATCTTTCTCTGCTTCTATATATTCCTACGGTAGCCCAATCACTAAATTTAATTTTAAAGTATTTCGTAAACGTTTTTGGCTTAAAAATATTATTAAATTCATTTAACAATAAATCGAAAACTTTATTATATAAATTGTTCGGATTATCATTGGTTACATTTTCTTTAACCACTATTTTCGCAACATTTTTTTTTAAAGTGAGCATTATATTTTTTGTTATTGGTCTACAAGTGAATTTTTGGGGTCTTGCAATTTCATGATTAATTAAGAGAGAAAATTGTTGACCACAGTGGTCTGAACTTAAATTCGATATTATCCTCTCTTCATATACGTTACAGTAACAGAACACATTATCAATACAAGTCGCGGAAACACTAGTTATTCGAGTAGGTTCCGAAAAGACGTTTAACAAGTTATAGGATTTAAACAAATTTAATAAACGAACACTACACGAAGTTACTTGTAATATATCTACATTGAAGTCGCCGCACACTATCACCGACTTGTTTTTATTACAAAGTGTTGTTAAAATATCCTCCATTTTAAATAGCTCAATAATTCGCTCGACAGAGAGCGCCACTATGTCTGAACGAGACTTAAAAACTACATCACTACGAGCTAAGATAAGTGAGCAGCCGCGAATAGCTTTCCCTCTACAGAACGAACTTGACAATTTATAATTTTCGATATTTATAATATTGTTGCTCTTTGACAACCAGTGCTCTGTAATGCACAATAAACTAATATTGAATTTTTTAACAAAAAGTTCCACTTCCGACTCCTTGCCACCTAAGCCTTGTATATTTTGATGGATAATATTAAATAGTTTTGTCGTATTATTCAGTTTAAAGTGGAACGATTATTTTCTATCACAGTTATATTATTGTAATTAATGTCATTTTTCGTTATATCCCTTATAACGAAGTTTTTTATATTAAATGCTACTAAAGTAGCAATTTGTTTTTTATAATACTGAGGCAGATACATTGTACCTTTTGTCATTCTAAAACTATTATAAATAAATTTATTTATGTCAAAATAAAGAAAAGCGTCGCTATGACGGTATGTCAAATTATACAATGTCATGTTAAGATTATATATGTATTTGTTCTGTTTGTCCGAATAACTTGGTGAATATGGAAATGAGCACAATACAAATTTACAATTATTTTTGCTATTTATAATTAATAATTTTTCCATATTTTTAATAATTTCACTTTTCTTAACGGACAAACCATCTCCATGTAATAATACAATAGTACTATTTTTGATCAAATTGTAGCTCATCATTTTATTTAAATTAGGTTGGTAACTGGCTCCAGGCTTGCATATATTACATAAATTATCTAATTCATTATTTAAAAGGGACACAAAGCCTTGACCTAATTGGTCAGAGAAAACAAAGTAATTATTTTGGAGCACAGCGGAGGACTTATTAATTGTTTGACTGTTTGTCATAATATCTACATCTTTGATACTAAGTTTATTATGTATAGCCGAGTCACCCAACACCTCAGAGCTTATTTTACTAACTTCATCTAATTTTTTACTCACACAACTACAATTAGAGTAATTATTTGTTAATGACTCAAACCGTTCTAAGTTATAATTACACAAGTCCACTAAATTACTTGTGGCTTCAATGTGTTCCTTAATCTGCTGTTGAGCGGATTCATATTTTTTATTAATTGATTGTAAAGAAAAAGTCAATTGGGAGATTTCTTCATATAAGTTTTGGGTGTCTCGCTCATACATAGACCTACTCTCAATCAGTTTCCTATTAAAAAGGTTTGTTTTTTTTATTAATTTAGAGTTTTCATTTTTAAGATAATTTATTTTCTTAGCTGAAAACTTATTATTTATTATTTTATTATATTATTTTATTAATTTATTTACTTTAATATACTTCTTCAATTTATTATGACTTGAGAAGTATATGGGGGGCACAATACTTAAATCATCCTGTGTTAAATCAATTAATACTGGATTTCTATTATTTAAATCTGATTGAGTAGGTTGCGACTTGCATTCAACCAGTTCCTCATATAAGCTATGAGTATCCTGACTTTCTATATTTAGTTTGCATGTTTCCAGGTCTGAAATTAACTTTCTAGTCTGTATCAAATCAGACTCAAGTTCTGAAATGCGATCTAGTGCTCTCTCATGCTCAATGCTGCACTGGTCAAACGTAGTCACTATATTATTTAACTGGTCTCGCTGAGCCACAACATCCAAGTAATTGGTATGTAGTTCAGCGAGCTGACCTTTAAGATCAGTATTTCTCTTTACAACGTTTCTAATTTCCTCCTCACTGTCCTCTCGCTCCTGCAGTAGTTTTTTGCAAAAATCTTTAGAAGATCTTAGTTCTTCTAAAGCCTTTTTTAATTTGTATTCCGACTCCTTCGCAGAGGTCTTGCGAGTCATAACTACTTTTTCCATTGTTAACTGAAAGGATTTAGTGTAAGTAAGAAAAGGAAAGAAAGGTTGTAATAAATAACAAAGAAATAAACAAATAAAAATGAACTAAAACAATTGGATAAGTTAATAAAATAAATAAAAGAAGGTTATATTAATGTTAAATATATATAAGAAATTTAACAATGAATTAATGAAGTTATTAATATAGTTAATTATATATGAAATATTTTTAAACTAATATGATTAAGATATTATAATTTTATTACTGCTAACACTTTGGCAATAAAGGCTTATGGGAACGATTTTAAAATGATTTTTAAATGCTTATATAATGTAAAGTAAAATAAAGTAAGTGGTATTTGTATGGGGCCAATGTTTTTTGTCTTCAACTTTGCTTCCAACTAGTCAAGCAAAGTGAGTCAATAACGTAGCCCGAGTGTGTGGATGGACGTCACTCACTTTAAAATGAGTATTGTGCAGTATAATGAGTGTAATGTATATTTAAATTGAAACAAAATACTCCCCAAAGTTTGAAATGCTGCCGTTGACAAAGTGACAGCTTCGAAGATTATCGTGTTACACACTTTTCTTGCTACAAGTTTACTTTTAAATATTATTTCTATATTTGATAACGTATTTTAATGAGTAATTACACTTTATTTTAATCAAATAATAGTTATTTATATTTTATTCTAATTAATTATATGGGAGCTGTACTTTGACGTTTTGCCTGGGCCAGTGTTGCCAGTCAAGTTTTTCAAGCAGATTGTATTATGCTTATAAATGATAGATTACAATGTTTTATGTAAGACAAAAACTAAATCCAGTGATTATAATCCTTTAATCAAGGTATTTAAAAGCGAAAGTGTCTTTATTGTGTGGTCAATAAATATGTATATAATATAATAAACCAGTTTTTACAGTATTGTAATTGTAAACAAATTTTTGAAATGCTTTACACTAATAAGAGTACTAAATTCTCTAATCCCTTCTCGAGTTAATGTAAATCATGAATTCTCTTGTGTTTAAAATTTACATTGACATTGCCTCGCAAACGTTGAATTTTTCATGAAACGTCCCAAAGAAATAATTGAAGTAAAAAAATATACATACATAAAGACGTTACTGGTAATACCAGTAATTCGAATGTCCGGATGTCATTATCATTTTAATAAAAAAATCAAAATATTTATTAATTGAAAAATACTAATTAAGAAATTCTAACTTTGAGAAAAGACTCCCACAAGAGCCTAGGGGTTCTGATCCACATATTACTTTGTCCGTTTTTAGACTTCAAATGTTGAATTTCTTTAGACGATAAGTCTTTACCTCAATATAGAGATAAAAAGATAACGCATTATTAAGCATTCATACATACATATACATACGCCAAATATGTTGCTTAATTGAAGCAGCACACGTCTGAATGGTATATTAAATTATTAATATGGTATATTAAATTGTAAATTCATTTATTTTTTTATATTAAAACAATATTAGTTACATTTGTTCGTGTACATAAACTCAATTTCACTGTGTTCGGGTGCAGCAGTAGCCACTTGTATTGATTCAATATGAAACGATAAAAAAATAAATAACGTTTAATACAAGAGTAATTCTACTTTAGTAATATTATCCTTATAAGGTCACATGCGATTTTATTTTATCATCCTTTGGGGATATTCTTTGTATCGATTTTCTTAAATGAAAAGTTCTGTGTGATTTTCCAAGTACTATTTCTATATCACTACCGAACTAAATATAAAATGATTTATTTAAATATAAAATTAAATTGTTATTTATATATCTATCGCCAGTTTCTAAGTATTACCATAATAAATAATCATAAATATCATAGCTACTACTAATAATCATAAATATAATCAAAAATATCACTGCTACTATCATCAATGTGGAGTACCACATCCATAAAAATATTGTAAAATCTAAAATGAAAGCTTATGTAAATTCCTTTGTTTACTAAAGATACGGCTTCAGAGGAAATAAATTGTGAGCAGGTCGCTTTAATATTGCCTAGTGGTTGATAAGGCATAATGCGGCTTCTCAATAGCTCGGAAACTCTTTGTTGTCCGAGCAAGAAAGTTTTGGTTAGGATGTTAAAGTAATAACTCTGCTTTTATGAATGAAAATAAATTTATAGTTCTAACTTTTGATTCACTATGAGTTTAGTATGTATAATATTATAAATATTGAAATCTTAATCGGTGTATCGTACCAATATAATATAATATACTTTATATCTTCTGATAGTTTACGATAAAGATAATATCTAAATGTCAAGAAAAAAAAAATTAACAAAAAAATTTTTGACTTCACCCTTAATGGTCTGCTTTGAGAATCTGATCCCGACGAAATATATCTTACATTTTTGCAGAACCAGTCTCGTTGAGTTTCTTTTGTGTTAAAATACTTCATAACTAAATAATGATGCCTCAAATATATTTTGTAACTATGAGCCTTTGCTAAAAATAGCAATAACAAAAATGAAATAAAAATTCTTTATGTTATAAAAGATAGTTTCATATAAGGATACTTAGTATAACAATATAATTATTTTAAATAATAAGAGTAGTATTTTTTTACAATAATATCAAAGTTTTTACGTCTTTTAGACGTAGAAAGGTTTTTCATGAAAGTATATCGAAAAACTAAGATAATATATTTTTCTTTTAATTGTTTTTATTGTGCCTATTAATTTATAAAAATGAAAAATTTTCATAGAAATATATTTTATATATAGTAGAAAATAATAAATGCTTAGAATTAGTATCATAAACTCATGGATCATCATAACTACTGTTATAATGCATACTGAGTTGTTTTAATAATTATTAGAGCTGTTTGAGAGGAAGTCAAACAAAGAGTCCTGGATATTATATTATCATAATAACTCATGTTAAGAGTTGCTCCTCGTTACTCCTAATAATTACTAATGGTCACATGTATATGAGGATAAAAACATTACTTGTAATATTATTATACTTCGATATGTTCTTCACTTCGTTATTTTAGTAAATAAATAGAAATAAAATAAAATAAATTGAATTTATTGATATTCCAGCGGAAAATTATAACAAGCCTTTTGCTGGTAAAAAAAAAGATGACCTTGAAAACTGTTACACAGTTTTATATATAAAATTATCATTAATTTTATTATAATTAACGTAACTTTTAATGGTTATAAAACATCTAAAAAGTATCATTATTTTGTTGTGTATTTTGTGAACTTCGCCTAAGGCCAAACCATCGCAAAACATTTTTTTATTATATTAGAGCTTTTCCTACATTTAATCAATAACGATAGAGTACTTCACTAATTGCATGCGGTTGGAAACTGTGGTTGGTTTAAACTAAACCTTATTACACCTTGCCATCACTATAGAGAAGTGGAAAATTCTTTTTACAGTTAAAATACTTTTTACGTTTACAGCTACTGAGAATTTATATATACATATATATGTATATATATATATATGTATATATATAATAGTGTATACTATTATATTTATACGAGGGAACTTCTCGGCCCCAAGGGCCGGGAAGGGTCAGTTGTCACGTATGAGGTTGGCACCCACTCTATTATGTAGCCTGATTCAATAGCTCTTTTTTGATGTATTATATTACACATTATTGTGTGATTTGTGGGTGATAAGTGATGCGCGTGCATACAGAGTCAATTAGCTCGTTATTATATAGTAAGGATATATATAGTACAAAAAAAAATAGTGTATACTAAAACATCCGATTTCCTGTGAATCTATTGGTTACTCCTCAACCCTCCTTCACCTTCAACACCGTAAGGAATAAATATTTGTGTGATAAACAGTTTGTGGGTCCGTTCTGGACTTACTTTCTATGAGTTATTAAAAGAACCGAACACATCAATAAGAAACGGTAAATTTTCTTAAACTATATTTTAACTTAATCTAGATTTACATAAATACGAAATATTTATCTAAAAAGTTTCTGCGGTTAAAGATTATTTACAAAAACTGTTGTATTCACGTATATCTTTAAATTAATAATTAATCATTAATAACAGCAACATAAAAGTGTGCTAAAAGAACCAAAGTACAGAGAAGCGGTCTATTTTTATGTGACGTTACACCCGCTTCCTGAGTTTTATAATAGTTCTGGTCAAAAATATCCCCGAAAGGTCCTTTAGCAACATCAATATTTACAAACTTATAATAAAGATGTTATCATTTACCCTTTACTTTCGCAATTTTCAGGATATTAATATATTAAATACCAAGATCATACAGATCATGCCACAAACTTAAGGTTTACTATTATTACTAGATGTCATTGTGACTTCTGCACTGTTCATTGTTCTACACCACATTTATTATTCTTATTCTATCTTTCATAAACTGTGGTAAATGGTTATTGTACAAACTACGTTAATGTACAAACTACAAACTACATTAATGGTTATTGTACATTCCTTTTTTATTAGTAAATCTACCGCTCTGTAGCTATTACAAGGTAGGAAATATACCTGTCACTTTCTCACCCAGCGGTACTGTCTTGGCGAGGGAAGAAGTTGACACGTCTTTATCTAACATAGGCCTACTGGCAAAGGTATCTTTAGGGTTACCACAACTCCTTTAGTTGGTAATATTTTTACCAGGCCGTTACGATTGAGTACGGAAGCGATCCCATGACCTACTGGAGATTAGGATATCCGTTAGGTTTTAGTGGGTTTCTTTATATACGCAACTCTCACATAACGACCCCTGCCTTCTTCTAGCCCAGGCGCTGTTTATAAAAGATTTGTCAAAAAAATAATTACAACGATCATCATATATAGTTTTAACATTAGAAAATTATTTCTTACTCATTGCAAACCCCCAAAATGTATTAACTTAATTATAATCCCCATATAACAGAACTACTGATCAATTTTAAACTAGTGTATTGGCTTATTAATCTAATTCGGGATAAAAGGTACTTTTCACTCCGGAAAACTTTATAATTTTCAAAAGAAAACACGAATTTTGGATAAGGTTACTATTACAATATAATAAAACTATTAAGGAGATGTAAGGAGAGGAGTGATTGTGGAATATTTCATGTTAAAATTAAGAGTATTTTTCGGATTAGACAATTTTATGGAAATTGCATATATTTTTTAGTACTATACATGGATTTCTACACGTTGGAGGGGAAGAGGGAAAGGGGCAGACTAAGTTGCTGAAAATATCTAGTTTTAACTGGCAATTTCATTTTGTGTAAATAAATCCCAAACAAAGGAAAGTAATATATCAGCTGCCGGTAATAAGCGACTACAATATGTAAAAACTTTGTTGTTAACTTAATTCCTTATTTTGCAATGTTATGGTTATGTTAAATGAAATTGTTTTTATGTCTGCAAATTGTTTTAATAACTTGGAAAGAAGTAATAAAAAATATTTTAAAGAATCCAGGCAGAATAGATGCAGACGGTGACGTACCTACTGTGCGGTAATGAATCGTCCGCAGATATCAGATCGATATATCGGCTTTTTCTTAACATACTCTTAGTTTATTAGTCGAAAAAAATTAAACCGATCTCGAAATTTCCTCGAAAATGCTGCTAAAATCTTTTGAGTTATAACAAAACAATGTATGGTTGGATTATACCTCTTTAATAGATATACAAATAAATCCACGATGGTATTCGTATAATATATTCTTCCAAGGATAACCCACAATAACCATTTTTTGCTTTTACATATTATAATAAAATGATGGATTATTTACGAACCTATTTTTAACAATACAGTATTATTCTTTATACAATTATTGAAATACATTTAATGTCGATAAAAATTGCAATTTACACTACAAGAAAAAAGTATATATTTAATGAGTTATCGCAAAATAATAATTTCCGGGCGAGAAATTAAACATCGATGAAACGTAAGATGACGCTCACTTGCTATTGTCGCCCGAAAAAAAAAATAAGATACCTCCCCTAACCATGAAAATGGGGTTCATTTTTTCTCATAATAGAATACTGTGCGAGGTATCAGAAAATATTATGAGGTTTTATAAACCACATTTTGATTAAGGCAGCCGTTTGCGAAATTTTGAGGTTACAAGTATTATTTTTGTTACTGTCAATAGTCGGGAGTTCTAAAAACCCATTGGTTGTCAGTAGATATAAATAAAAACACTTAAAAGCTAACACATATAACGAAATTCAAAGGAAAACTATCACGGCTAGGTAGGCTTTACTAATTATAGGTTAACAGTAGAGTAACTTCGTAAAATATAAAATTGGTAAAGGAAAACTTCATATTAATTTCATTTGCGATATGTCCAGTCTGAAATCGTAAGGAATAAGTATGACTGACAAACTAACTAACTCACTGAGTGTTTAAGTCTCAACAAAACCCGGACGAAATCAGGGTGGGCTGATAGCAAAAATATGATATAATATGGCGTAAAGATTACGGAAATATTCGTTGTTAAAACCTATATTTTTTGCCTGCTTAATATTTGTTTAATGATTAGGAATTTGTATTTAAAACCACTAATGTA
Organism: Melinaea menophilus ssp. n. AW-2005; assembly: GCA_918358695.1. Lineage (NCBI taxonomy): Eukaryota > Metazoa > Arthropoda > Insecta > Lepidoptera > Nymphalidae > Melinaea > Melinaea menophilus. The sequence goes on along the minus strand of OU911045.1, from coordinate 19,077,910 downwards.
ATGTTAAAGCAGATACGTGTTCTATAATCGAAACTCACTGGAAATTTATAGTCCGTTATACATGCCCTAGCTGCAACTCTGGCGACAAGTGACTAGAATATGTAAGAACATTTTTATTATATATATATATATATTTAACTAAGGTATTAAGTAACCAATGATTACGTATGTACATCTTAAATGAAGGTAGTCAAAGATTTTCTATTTTTTTTTTCTTAATATATACAAATAAATGTGTCTCGAACCTTATAAACTCTCAAATCTTAATGAATAATATCTTAATAATGATAGTTACATTCAAATACTAATATTAAATATTTCATATTATAATATTTTTATTAACAACAAAGTTTTCGAAAATTCCTGAAAAATAGACAAGTTAACGCCCCTTGTGGGAGCCACTTACGAGTTATGCTATAAGTGCAAATTATTTTAATAAACTAAACTATGTTTTGGGAATTTTGTCTTTCACATACACAAATAGTGTCATATTTTTTTTCGTAAAACATACAAATATTTAATATATACTCGTACATTGTTGTGAATTAAAATTATATAAATATATAAACTTTTATATAATTTTATTTCACAACAATATCATTCTAAATATAATACAAATTTGGGTATTTAATATATGTTATTAATTAATTTATATTATAGCATATGTAGAACAAATATGTTAGTAATACATTATCTATTACAAAAAGAATTGTTATAATTTTTAGACTTAACCAACAGTTACCGCCAAACGACAAAGTAAATAGGTAACAATTAAACGTTATATAAATATTACTTCTGCTGGTGAAGACGACAAATCCCATTAACATTCGGAAAAGACCTTTTTGTCCTCATTCCTTAAAGCGACAATGACAATAGATCCTAGGGATACTAGACGGATAGCTCTAACAAATACAATATCAAAATTTTTTTTTCTTCTTTCAATCGAAAATGACGCAATTCATGATTAATAATAAATATTTCGGGCCTAATCATCAGAAAGCGTTTTGCCTGGCATTTCTAGATGCCTGGAACATAACACTTTAACATCAGAAAACTTTAAAGATAAAGAAACCAGAACTAGCGAAAGACAAATTACGGTATGTCGGATAGACTTACAGAACGCTTTCGGGTCGGTACGACATGAACTAATGATGTTCGCGCGAAGGTGGTATAACTTTACAACGGTAGTTAGTGGCATGATTGCATCATATTATTCAAAATTTAAATTGTCCATAATCATAATTATAATTACATTCCAAACCACTAAATTACAACATAGGTTTCTATCAAGTTGTTGTATTTCTCCAATTATATTTAACATAGTCATCAATATTTTTATAGATAAATGAATTAAAAACGAAAAGAAATGGGCTTAACGGTTTAAGTTTAACAATAAATACACAAAATCCATACTACTTTTTGCAAACGATCTCGCGATACTGACACGTAATCCAAAACAATGTCAGCTACTTTGAAATGTTGTGGAAAGAAATACTTCTGTGCTTGGACAGTCGGATTGAGGACAAAACCCATTAAATGCTACAGTCTATGTCTGGGTAGGCGGAACACTAGATAGACCTCTAACGATCCGGGTCTTATAATAGGTGGTAAGAGTTTTACTACGATTACCGCCGCAGCTCCTTTTTAGCTAATTTTTAGGTAAAAAAATCGATTGCCAAGTACTCCATCGTTGAGTATAAAAGTCGGTAGCTTTTTGAATGATGTTAAAAAGGTAGACAATCAAGCAATAAGTAACATCAAAAAGGTTTGGATATATTATAATTATTTAACATCACGTCTAAATTGGCCTTTCCTCGTTTAAGATATTAATAACACCCTTCTGTTAAAGTTAGAATCAAGCATCCGTAAGAACATTCAACATGAAGTCATGGCTGGGGTAAGCGCCTCAGCGGACTCTTCTACTTTTTTTGGAGACCGACACAATTTTGGGTTAAAATTAAAGAAACCATCGGAACTCTATAAACACCTAAGAGTGACCAAAAGACATATCATCTCAAAATCGAATGATGACACTGTAACATCTCTCCCAAAAGATAAAATTGCCACAGAACTGAAGCCACGACTTCAATTCCATAAACAATTTAAGATTTTTAAGATCTTGAGCACCTGCTCAAACAAATAAAGCATGGTTGGGAGCAAATAACAAAGAGCAAGACGTAGAAATAATAAAATCCTTCATTCGGCAAGATGAAAACGATAATTATCGGTTGCACGCAATGAGCCTAGAATCGCAAAATGAATGGATGACCATAGGAGATTTTAGTATTCCACTAGCTTTAAGATGGCGCACCCTGCTTCATGATTGGTCCCCAGCATTACTAAAATTTAATTTTAATGCATTCTAAATGACTCTCCCAGATCAAAGTAACTCAGTAAGATGATGCAAAGCCACCGAAAAATCTTGCAACATCTGCGGGGAAGCAGTAGGAACCGCGAAACACTTGCTAGTGGGGAGTAGGGTACTTTTAAATAGAGGTAAATACTCGCGTCGCCACCATAAAGTATTAGAAATCGTACGAGAAGCGGTTAGTCTCTCTGTAGCAAGAGCGCAGAAGGGTATAACAAACACCAAAATATCAGTAGAGTTTGTTAAGGCAGGTTCGTCCAAAAAACGTAAACTAAAACCTTATTCCATCTTGGACGCGGCTCCTGATTGGACTCTCATGATGGACACGTATGAAAGGCAATACAAAATCCCCGAGGATGTTTGTGTTTCGTCATCTAGGCCGGACTTATTCCTGTACTCAAAACAACTAAGGCGCGTTATACTTGTGGAGCTTACTGTACCCTGGGAAACAAACATACCCAAAGATCATACATTTAAGCTTAACAAGTATTACGAACTATGTAACGAACTGATCAGGAATAAATTTATAGTTAATTTGTACGCTGTAGAAGTAGGAGCGAGAGGTAGAAGTAGGAGCGAGATGTATAACAGTAAAATCTCTCCACAAATTATTTAAGGATCTCGGCCTTTCTAGAACGATCATCGGTTCATTTCTACAACGTATTTCAAAGGCGGCTTTAGTAGATTCTTATGATATTTGGTTAGGTAGGGAGAGGAGCGTGAGCGTGAATGCGCATAATAAAGGGGACCCCTTAAACCTACACCTGGGTCTCATATCCCAGGCATTGTTTGCGCTCCTTTTCTTGCAACGCGATGGGCCTAACACCCGCAAGATGAATCCATGGAATGCTAAGAAGCTTCGCCTCGTCTGTACACTATCCTTTAAGCATTATCGCTTTTATAACTACAATTTATTTATTTAATTTATAAAATGGAAAAAGGATCTAATAAATCCTAAGCCTCCTCCAATTTTTTTTATTGTACTCTGCACGAGCGCTAAGTAATTTCCTAAATTTGCTTTTAAAATGCTAGGAGTTTCATTTATCTGCCTTAAGTAAGAAATAAATTAATTAATTATGCCTAGTTTACGAATTTAATATTTTTTTTTTCTTTTTAAATTGATCCTAAAATTAAACGATGTACGTACATATAGTACATTTTTCTTATTAGTTTTTGTGTACGAATTTAATTTTACCATTAATATAGTGTATGTTTTTGAGTCAAACAGAATATTTTGTTATGAAATTTGATGATGAATAAATAAGGATATAAAAGTTTGTAATGTAGCATATAAGAAATATACTAGGTTAAGTTTAAATATTGTTCTTAGCCCAGGACGATACTAAGCTTTCTGGAAACCATATACTACATATTATTATACTATAAAATTATCAAGATTACCTAACTAAAATAGATTTTTTTTATTTATCTTTTAAACTTGGTTTTTTGCCTTAGATGAAACCACAAAGTTTATCAAAATTTAGGGATTTTGATAAACTAAACGACGAAATAATTGTAGAACATTTTTGTTTATTCAGAATATGATTTTCTAAAAATGTTTTAAGGTATAGGCTTTATATTTTCTTATAAATGAGTAAGTAGGGTTGAGTGGATATTAGTAGAACAGGAAAATGTTTTTGCAACTAGTTGTTACTTGGATTACTTTTTTGGGTCCATAACCCTTTGGTCCCTGCTCTTGTCTGTCCCTGTTCCTATATAGATTTACTTATATACTGTTACTATAGACTGTTACTGTGACTGTATATTACTTATAGACTTGACGCCATTCTTATTCTGTCAGGTAAATTTGCATTTCATATAACGTTTTTAAGTAACGGAATTAATTGTATTTAAGAAAAAAGATAATTTGACAGTAATAGTATGTGGATAATTATTCTCAATTATTTCTGTGGATAATTATGCACCATTAAAGCAGAATATCGAATAAAAGTACATTTTGAATTTACAACAACATTTATAATTTAAAGAGTAAGTATCTAGCACATGAATTAACAACAACAAGCCATGGAATGGTTGTTTCGTATCGGTGCATGAAAGTAAAACCACTTCAAAGCCCCTTAGCGATCCGCTTTTGATACACAATTTAGATGGAGGCACCCTAAATATCCCATGACATGTCGAAACAAGTCATAAGATATTTAGGGCGTTTGGACATGATATGAGATATTTTTCAATATCATTACCTTTCTGGTAATATACTGATATTGAAACCTTTGACAGTTTCTTGTATCGTAAATGTATAGATAAAAATTGTGTGTAACAATATTCTATTTCAACGTTATTACATTACATTACATTACGTAGACAATTTTAAAAATGACAAAATGTATTCAAGTATTTGTTTGTTCGATAGAAACCTTATAGTATAATTATTTATCCCTTTTTTGATGAAATATCAAATCTTTTACATTTAAATAGATAACCCTAATGTCTTCCAATCATGAAAACATTATTTTTATCTTGTATTTTCAACAGAATTAGCGTCTTATTTTAAAATCTCTAATAATAATAAAAAAGAAAACAATATATAATTATTTTTTGTTTCATATAAAACATTTCATAGTAGCAAAAACAGTAAATTTCTTGACTGTTTTTCATTCTAAATTAGTATTAGTATTAGCAGTCGAAGTACTATAAATATTATATAAAATTACGTACTTTACAAACAATATGCTTACACATATATAATACTACATTAGTATATATAAAACATATAAGTATTTAATATATATTAATAATATTCATTTATATAGTATATACTTTAGTACTAAACTACTTAATATATATATTATTATAAAAATAAATTAGATTGTATTGTATTAGTATATTCAAATGTTTTGTGCAAATCTAAATTTTTACTTATTTTATGTAGAATGTAATTATAATACTTGGGTAGGTCTTATTTGTTTTTATAATTAAAATGATGTTTTGATGCATTTGTATAACTGTGTAAGGACGCTATTCCGGACTGTGAGTTAAAAAAATTATCTAGGCGTAGAAATCGTTTAAGCAATATTTAGATTTTTGTTATAATACAATCTTAAAAACACCTTTCTAAGACGTAATGCACTATATCTGCAATGACTCACATAAAGATGGATGTATCTATATAAACAATAATAAATATATACTAAAAATTTAAATTATGTATCCAACACTTCATAATCTCTGTAACTACACAATCATCGACAGATAGACTTACATATATGGCTTGTGAATCTATCTCAAGACTATTCTACTACTCTTCCAAATGTCTAATTTATTTGAAAAATTATGCAATAAATATATTATATAACAATATTTCAATAATAGAAACTTGATATTTATATAAAAAGTTCCGATGTCCCTGAATTCATCTCTGGGAGATGGCCCAGAGGTATTGTCCCATTTTGGAATTATCATAGTTCATAGATCTGGGTGATCTGATTAAGGTGACGCTGTTTTTGAGGTTATGTAAACATTTGAACTATTTTAAATTATTATTATTTATTTTTATAATGTAATAAACAAAAAAAATTAAAAAAATTACTTCGATTTGTAAACATTTTCACAATTTTTGTACAATAAATTTTATTGCCCTCGAGCGACGTTTAAAGTAAAATCTTTTATTAAATGTTTCTAAAATTACTTGTATCGAGTTTTTCATTTTACTGGGAAATAAATATATTTTCTTTATTTAAATTGCTTATGAAACCGTGACTTTAAATGTTATCATTATATTTATAACATAACTGAGACAATTATTTGGCTTATTATTTACTGCTTCTTGTTTTATACCAAAATTAGCAGTCCTAGAAAAGTAAATAAAATGAAAATATTTATTGTGATATTTTAAATAAATGTACCAATAAATCTTAATGGCTCGTTTAAAAAGCTTATTTTCAGTGTGGTTAATTAACTTTACCAATTGCTTAATTATATTAGTAACACGAAATTATTCGTACCAGTGACCAGTTCTAATTTTATAAAAATTACACACAAGTTTGCGTGTTTACAATTTAAAAAATCCCATTTGACGTATTGCCGCTCTTCGAGAATAATCCCGGCATTACCTCGCCAAGTATCAGAGTAATAGGCCTCAACATTTCGAGCGACTGGTAGTTTCCTTGTTACCTGGCCAAGTTGGCCTCGATGATCATGAATTATAAAATAACCATTTTAAAAGGCATCTAATTTGATAACACTCTATGGATATAATAATAGGATTTTATGTACTGATTTTTGGAATGTACCTAAGCTTAATGCAGCCACCGTTTTACGAGTCATTAAAAGTAAGTGCATCATCATTATTTTCACAGTATGCTCGCCATAGCGAGGGAATAAACATAATAAATAACATCACAAATATTTTGGCCACTATTAATAAAAGTGATTGTTGCAGAATAGTAATTATAAAGATAACCATTTTATGATTCAGGGCGTATACACCAGCTGTCCTAGATAATAATAATTTACAGTGTTAAAAATAGACCAAGGACGTTATTTAGGAGTTCGCCAAACTTCAATGAGATAATTTGAAATACAGACAGCAACGATATATTTATATACAACAATGAAATGGTTCATAAAACCTAGAAGCGTATGTCGTGAATTCAAAATTAACTCGACTACTAAAACTTTATGATCTCATGAGCTAGGTCCCGAAACAATGATAGCTTATTATATAGTATAATTATTGCCGGCTTAGTAATATTACATTATGCTCATATTTAACATAGTAGTAGAGCTAGTTAAGTATGTTATGTGTGTTATAAATGAATAGAGTAGCTTGTGAGTTTACCCGTTACAAAAAACACAGAAAACTTTCCTCTTTATATTAGCATAGCTAACTGAAATTATTAAAAATAATATATCGCTATAAAAATGTTTATATCATAAAGATGTTTATATTTAAATTGATATTTGAGCTCAGATACTTTGTCAAAAATTCTTTACCAGACGTAAAGAATTTTTCAAACGTGATATATTTTCCTACTTTCGCTAACTTGATACTTAAAATTATCAATACATCGCTGAATCTTTTGTGCGGGTATTGATTTTTGTTTTTATTTTTGTGGTAGTAGTAATTAAGATATAGTAAACGCATTTCTCAAGTCAAAAGGTATAAACGATTTTATGATATTATTATAACGACTACTACATTTTAGTAATATTTTAATGTCTATGACATTAACGTGGCATATAATATAGGGATATATAAAGGTAGATATAAGTTTCAGAACACTTAAAATTATCTTCAAATTACTTTAGCAACATGCTTATTTAAATTATAAAGAAATATAAAATGAAATAATAATATTTTTGTATTTGGGAACGTAAAAAATGAGACTGATATATTTTAAAAATATATGTATTTTTTATTACAATATAAGTAAACTGAATACCAAACGTAAACCATTGCATCATATAAAAGTTAATATAATACTTCATTGTACTGTACTGTAATTTTTAGATGCTTTTTTTGTGTGAATTTATTGATAGCTTTTGTGTAGTTTTTATCAAAATAAATTAACTAGTGATTGTTGCGAAACGAGACAGCACCGATTACAATTAAAAGACAAAAATTCTCGGAAAGTTATTTTCTATAATACTAATAGGAAATAACAAATTGGGCAAAAATCTAGGGAAATTGTTTAAATTAGTTTAAATATATGGTTAAAATTTATTAAGATAGTAAATATATACTTATATACATTTTATTTCATTGCCTCAAATTCATATATTACTAAATAGGCTATTAAATAAATAATAAACTTGAATTGCAGTATATATATACAATAACTGTTACCAATGCATATTCTTTGTATTTTAAAATAAAAAGTACAACACTAAGTCTGAAAAACCCGAGTATTCTTAAAATACAGTATGTAGCATTTATATATATTTTTTTATTACTATTGTTGTTACGTTATAATTTAATCATATATTGGACTAAAGCTTTGTCCGAGTTTAATTCATGAACGCATTCAATATTACATTTCACATTTTTTCAATCTCAATTACCAAAATACAATTCTTTTATAGATATTTATTATTCTAGTAATAAATTCAACTTACTACGTATAATTTTATATTATCTATTTGAAATAACATTGTATAAGTTAAAAAGTTATTAAAATATTTCAGATACCATTTAGTTATATCTGTAATCTATATACTCGTTTATGACATATATATATATATATATATATATATATATATATAAATTTGCTGAAATAGTGTTTCTTCTTTTACTTTGACTTAGCGTATTCGCAATTTTTGATTGTTACTTATTAAAAATCCAAAATTTATTATTTTATTCCTTTACATAAGAAATATTTTTACTGAGTTTAATACGTTGTGTGATTTAGGATAAAATTACACAAATGATTGAATATTCCATAGCCATTACATACTACACTCTATACAAACTGAGCCGTTTCGTAGCATTAACGAGAGATCACTTTAAAGACCGAAGCACACAATTCAACGGTTTGTTGCGCAATTTAGGTTAGGTTAGCCTTTTAATATCTTATGACATTGGACACTATGAATAGTAGCTTCGAAACCTTATAGTGTACTTTTAACGCCGAAAATAGTGAATTTATGTTAATATTTTAAACACAATTTTAAAGGAAAAGCATGGAAATGGTTTAATGTAAAATTCATTCAATAACAAAATGTTCATAATGTTACATTAAAATTTCCAGATTTAATTTGAATTAGTTAATATTCTCCGATACGTTTAAATAGATTATAATTATCAATTCTAAGGAGCGGTTAGGATTTTACATGACAGCATTCCACTTAAAATTTTTTGATATGAATTAATAAATATATAACTGTAAATTAGTACCTTGTTATGGTACTGGTAATTGCAACAAATATACATTTTTAATAAGTAATCCGTAAGGACTAAAAATCCATAAATCATGGTTATACAGCACATGCTTAATACTATAACTGTACGATTGTTTCAAATAAATTATAATTTCATTTCAATTTGTCTATAAAACTGCAAAAACCATGTTATTTAAAAAGCTGTTGTTTTTATTTTAAATCTTACAATATCGAAAAAAGTATGTACCTTGTTATTTTTTTACACCTACCATCATAACTCCTCACAACTCCCAAAGTTTGTCATTGTCGTATTTTGCATATTAACATCATTAAAACATTAGTGGCCAATTTAAAACATAATAATATTATTATTTTTTGTCTTTTATAATTTTTATTCATTTAATATTGTACATGTCATATATTATATTTTAAGCCAGAAGGTATGATTAAAACTTTCCCGAGCGTAATACAGTAGTTTAGTAAAAGCAGGTAACCGTGGTTTTCAATAAATCCGAAAAGAAAGGACTCATTGTGTACAAAACCCGAAAGAAATAACAAAAGCGTATTTCCTAAGAGAAAGTCTACTCAAAAATTTAACTTCATATCCACAATGGCATCCATTGCAAAATCATTGATTAAATGTGTAATTTCAATATATTTAATTTTGCTATAAACTTCAAATATTTGTTGGCTATTTATTACAACTGTAATTTCCTAAGCCTCAACATTTGAAACCATAAAATACATGTTTTTTTGGTGAAATTATATTACATTTAAATTTAAATTCATTTAACTGAAGTCTTATAATATTAAATTACATTTATCCTTCAATGTCAAGTTATTTTGTTCTAATGATGTGGGAAAATAGTATGAATAGTTAAAAAAATTTTTAGGAGAGTGTATTGGCATAATTTTTGTATTATATTGACTATATGTATACCTTTCTGTTGTTGTCACAATTGAAAATAAGAACATTTAAAAGGTGCAAGAGGAGAGGGCAAGTAAGAAAAATATACGACTTACGGCTCATTAACAGTTCCTTATTATTATTCTTCTCATGCTTAATACATATAAAGCCAAAATATTGAACTTACCTCGGTGGCCTAAAAAACTATCTGGCGTACATCACTCGAATGGCATCAGCACGGGATGTCGTGTTGATGGTCACAGAATAATAGGTCTGCCATATAACATTTATTTGTTCTGTACCCTATCTATTGAGACACCCGGCGGTAGATAGTTTGCAGCTGAACTACGGGTCAGCTGTTAAGATCAGGGTATTACGGGAACCCGGTACCTAAGCCCTCCGGCAGCGACGCATGCACTTGCGCGTGTAAGCTGCCGGGTTACCGGTTCTGGTGTTGGATTCGCAGTGGTAATGTGGTTAGCTGTAGAGGTTCGGCGCTGTTCGTCTGGGTTCCCACAGTTGTCGGGGGCTCGTCGGATCTCGTGCGCAGCGAGAGGTAATTGACCAGCCTAAGGCGAAGGGCTGCTGCGGTCTTTTACGTCGGGGCTTGGAACGGTTCATAAGCAGAGATCCCTTCGGGGGTCCCTGCAGTTCGCGTAGCCTCCTGCTTAGAGGTTAGATGGATGAGCTAGCATCTATCCGGTCACCCGACTGTAGTATAGGGTAGACTTGCGGCCCGATCGCCTGTCGGGAAGTGAGCGTGCCGTACAGCTCCGGCACCAGCTAGGAAACTGGTAGTTGGCCTCTCTGACGATCTCAGCAAGTTATTGCTAGTGTGAGAAATCACACGGGAAGTGAGCGTGCCGTACAGCTCCGGAACCTTTCATGGAGAAAAGGTAGCAGGGTGGTCGCGATTGGACTTGTCTATGACCGATAGCCTTGCGAGCTTACTAGGCTTAATAGTGCCGTTGTCGGATGACTTCGGGGGTCAGATCTGCCGTATCAAGGATCCATGTGACCGGGGTAAACCTGGACCACATGTATAGCGGCTCAACCTTTATAACCAGAGGGTTGGTGGGGTTGAGATGCTATAAACATAATCATTAGGGCAGAAGTAGGCGAAGGAGGCGAGGGCGACTATGTACCTTATTTAGAATGTTTATATAACGAAGCTATATCTAAATAGTACTTTAAAATATTTCAGAAGTTTTTAATTACAGTGAAAAAATAAACTTAGTGCTGTTACGTGCTAAATCCTAGATGGTAGTGTTTTAATACTTAATACAGTAGTATTGTAGTATCGTCGCATGTATTATATTATATGCATTATTACTTACATATTGAACTTTCATGATATAATATTTTGTAATGTGGGTAATATAATAATATTACTGTTTATATAACTATTTAATTCTAGTAAACTAACTAATGTAAATGTGTTAAAGTGTATTGTTATTCTATTAATAAAATTTATTAATTTACAGTTAATGAGAATAATTGTTACTACTAAACACATTATAATAAAGTAGTAGTTATTAATTTTACATTTTGACAGATGTCATCTTTATAATAAAAATTATTATGTTTTTTATACTTAAAAATGTTAAACACAAATTTGTGATTTATGGTTGCTACAAATACATTCATGAATTAAGTATCATACAAAATAACTATTGTGTGCATTTAAATTTATTTCGTTATTGGTAATTGAGTAAAATTTTTTTGAACTTTTATATTATAGTAACAATAGCAAATAACATGATTAATATTATTTGGTATTGACTTTTTTCTTTGAAATATGTTGCAACTAATGTCTTTTTTTTATTTTCTTTGCATTCTAAAATGTATATATTGATTAATAGATTTTCTTAATTCTTCAGCCAACTTTTATTTGTATAGTATTAAATAAGCTAACACATGTAATGCTACTTTAAACTACCAACGCAATATAGTGGATCTGATTTTGTTTAGATATGATTGCTTGAATGACATAAAATAGTCATCAATATTTAACAATTTTAAACATTTATATAGTAGGCAAAGGCCAAAAATCTTTAGAATATGATATTATAAAATAATTCTTATTAAAAACTTGTATTGGGTTTGCTATATTTATAGTTAGCATATATATCTATATGATGGTAGAGTCATTTGGCTGCAGCTCGTATTGGGCTGGCTCGACCGAAGAAGTACCGGGTTACTGTCGACGCTCCGTTAGGGTCCTCTGATCATTGCTTGGTACGGAGTGTAGTGCCTATTCAACGTTTGTCTCGCACAAGACTATTACACTACACTACAACAACTATACTACAGTTGGCATTACAAGTCAGCGGAATGGGGTGGAATGCGTCTATTTCAATAATCCTATTTTAAAGACATAGTTCCGGTCTCATGGAAGCGTGCCCCATCCATACGGTTACAAAAAAGGTGATAGCTCAGACCCAGCTAAGTACAGACCTATCGACATTACCTTATTTCTCTCCAAAGTAATGGAGAGCCTCATTAACTAGTAGCTCCTAACACACCTGAAGGATCGCCACGCTAACCTAACATCAAATAATATTTATTCTATATTAAAACATTAGATTTTCTGTTGGTCTATTCGTTACTCCTGAACTTCTATCTTCAGTATACATACATACAGGACAAGTATTTGTGCTGCACAGGTTATTGGTCAGAGTTTATTCTTACTTTGTGTTAGTTATATTAAAAAAATGCCGAACACATCAATAACAATTCACTTCGGTCACTCGTTCGAAAACTATATTTTTATTTTTATCTACACTTACACAAATATTTATTTAATAGACTGCGTTTATAGATTTTGGATAAACACTGTTCAATTCAGGTATATTCCATCCTTCAATACAAAATTAATCACTAACAAAAACGAAATAAAGCTTTACTAAAAGTCCCAAAGTACAGAGCAGTGTTACAGTGTTATGTGACGTCACGTCCACTCCTTAAGTTTTATTAATATAAAAGTTTGGGTCAAGAGACATCCAACAATGGCCCTTTTATAACCTCAATATCCATAAAGTTAAAAAATTATGGAACAATTTGTCCGCCTTGTAGCTTTAGGGATTTTATCCTCAAATTGAACGATTTTAATACTTTGGTACGAAACTTAACATTTCGTATTAATATGCGACACTATTAACTTTTTAATTCATTGTTCAGTTAGTTTCCTAAATGAAGGCTATAATTATATTTCAACAAATATACTGCATAGATTTTAATGAAAACGGAAAACTAATTACTAAGTAGGTAATCATTTCTCTAATTTCCAAGGAGAAATGAAAATATTGGTTCAGTATAATAGATGAGTTACAAATGATAAAAATTTTGCAAATGTATGGATTATATACGTTTTAAGTGTTGATAAAAGTTTGTGACTTGGTTATGAGGGATGGAGGGAGAAAGGGCAGCAGACAACGTCACCGTGGACAATTGATTTGATATGAGATCTTAACTTTGTATAAATATATTTCTAAGGTTTATTATTAGTTTTTTTTTATGTTAGAGAAGGGCTAACGAGCGTAACAGTCATAGAGTCATAGATAATACGTTCTCACCACGGCCCTTCTTGGGCGGTGGTGATAACGTATTATATGTATTTTATACGTATTTTTGTATTTTACATCATCTGAGGACTCAAAAGATTTTGCCGGCCTTGAAGAAAAAAATACCTACATGCCTTTTTGAAAGGTACCCAAATCATATCGATCCGGAAAGTTCATTCTATATCTTAGTAGTACGTGAAAGAAAGTTACTTGAAACCCATACTTTAATTCAGTAAATATTACTTAATAAAGAAATATCGTGGGGATCTCTATATCTTAGAAGAAATTTTATGTCGGGAAATCCGCTAAACCACATTGGAACAAGTGTATTTAACTTCGAACCCCATTTCAAATGGAACCTTTGACCAGCTTTGAAACTTTTACAAGCTGTAACATAAAACTTTAGACAAGCATTAATTATGACTGAACTCAAATGGGGCGAAATTAACATCTTAATTGTGGGATGTTTGTATGTTAAATGTATCAATATAAGACGCGAATTGTTGGTAAGAAAAACTGTTTATATTATATATGCATGTGAGACATTCTTAAAAATATAGAGAACCATTGTATGCTATAAATATAATATTTCCTCAGAAAAACTTGATCCAACGAGATAATAAAGGATAGAAATCAGTTTCAGACCCTTATGACTATTATTACTTTAATTTACTACTGATATTACCTGGATGACAATAGTGGTAATGAATTATGACAGAACTAAGAAATTATTTGATAGATTACTGCATTTGGGCTACACATAAAACGAAATAAATAGTCTATAAAAAGGGCTTTAATTGTTATAGCATAAAAATAGACTGTTTTATTTTTTTTGAACAGCAATATATTTTAATTCTTATTTCCTAAATAATATAAATATATATCTAAAAATATAAAGTACTCTTTAAAACGCCTGTTATATTTTTCATTTTTCCACATATTTTGTTGATAAATAGAAGAAATATTTATTGAATCGTAATCTTAAACACTGACACCTAGAAAATCCCAGAAAGGCAGTATAGCTCATTCCATTTAAATATCAATTAAACAATAAAGGAAGTAATTCATAATTTTTATGAATATATAAATATCTAAGTGATTTTAATAATATTTCAAATTTTTTACGAAAAATAGAAGATTTAAAAACAATATGAAGTTTATGTGTGTAAATGTACTGTTAATGCATTTTTGCCACCCTTTTGTGATGCACCGTTGACATGGAATTACGCTCTATAAAATTCCTTTCCAATCATTATGCTACTGATTGAGTCTGGATGTAGGTAGAAAATTACGGAATCAGACTATAACTCATATACAAGCTTGTTCTCTGCCACGAAAAGGCAGTCAGCTTAAATATCGAGTGTTGGTAGCCATGCAATTTTATTTTATTTCAACAAGATGAGATGGATGGTAACGCGCAAATACAATAATTAATTATATTAAATACGGTTTTGTTTGCATTATCAAAAACTATGTTGACTATCCACAGTGTGTTATTTATTTTGAGGCATTGAGTAATGATGCCCTGGAATGAATTCATCTGGAACGACATTTGTTAACCAAAAACATTCATTTAAAGAGTTTAAAAAGCTTAAAACGCATGAAACTGGACAATACTAGTTCTTTTGCCGAGTCAAATCAATAACTACTTAAAGCTTTGGATGAGATTTCGTGGCTCATTAATAAATAAAAAAAGCATATTATTAGAGAAACATTCGTCAAACCTTGTATATTGAAAGCAGCTGAGATCGTTTTTATTTATTGGGTAATCGAACAGTGCATATATAATTTTAAAGGTACAATAAATATTATTGGCATAAAATACCAATAAGGACCAAAAAAGGACTACACTAATTAACAATACTATAAAAAGAAAAATTAAAACAGTTTACCAGAAAATAAGGAAAACTTGCAACACA
Organism: Melinaea menophilus ssp. n. AW-2005; assembly: GCA_918358695.1. Taxonomy (NCBI): domain Eukaryota; kingdom Metazoa; phylum Arthropoda; class Insecta; order Lepidoptera; family Nymphalidae; genus Melinaea; species Melinaea menophilus. The sequence continues at coordinate 19,062,313 of OU911045.1, read as the reverse complement.
TTTCACTTTCTAACAACACTAAAACGGCGCATTGACGACACCACTGAATATATAAAAAAATCAAGTAGTAGACGCCATGAAACAGTCATCTTTTCTTCAACACAATTAGATGAGAACACAGATATTGTACGATGTTTTCACTTATGAGCTTAAGTATGATATACTAACAATGTTAACACTGAAACAACTGTACAGGAAATGTTGTTTTCTACTGAGTTAACTACAATAACAAAGACTGTAGTCTCTTAATTCTTTGCCAAACATGAGCTCTTGTTAGGAAAAAATATAAGACGTCTGCGTAAATTGCGGTCCAGAAATGATTGGATATCGTTCAGGATTTATAAAGGTGGTTAAGAAAAATAACCCAATATTGTGGTGAAGTAATTAGTAGCATAAGTAGAAGTAGTCACCCAATTCCAACATCGTGATGAAGTAACTCTATTTATAGAAAACCAAAGTGAGTTGTACAACGAATTCAAAAACCCAAGTTAAACTTTTTAAATTTAAGACTCAAACATAATTTTTCATCGCTATATTGTCAAAACATTTGTTGAAAAGTTTTGCTTTGGGAAGAATCAGAACAATCTAATTGCTCATATTGCCCTAAATTATGCAGTAAGTAATAAAAAAACTTTGATGACTGAACAGTTTTTATTCTATTTGTATAATGATCTATTCAACACTATAATGTGACCATAGCAACTTTAAATTTATCATCCAAGTAAGATGGGCGCGACATGAATAAGTTAGCGAAACCCTTATACCATAGAATACCTTATACCATATATTGTGTCAGAATACAGTAGTTCAATAATAAATCACTGTAATTTTGTAATCTTTATATTTAATTTTTCCTAATTTATTTGAATAAGTTTAAATATTTTTCATGCTCCAGCCGCTACAAATGTAAGTAAATATGAATGAATTCCTAAAATGACCCTACTTACTCTTGGGAAGAGAAATATAACTCGAGCAGACTGCGGTTGCTACCAAACTAGAAACTGAGATTGTAATTCGGAGGCGAAACATTTCAACTACATAGTTATGATCTCGAAATTGCGCTATTTATTAGGTCGAAAATACATACGACTGAAGCGCGATAGAGCAGGCTTATTTAGATTGTTTTGTAACCTAAGTCTGTTAAATAGCAGGTCTGTACTTAACGATAGTTTATTAGACAGGTCTATTCAGCCGCAGTGGTCAATATAATTTTTTATCAGAAACATTTTAATCCATGAACCTCTATGCAGATTTGAACAATTTATATATATTTAATTAATGTCTAATAAGCTTTAAGTTTTCGACTTTAAAATTGAAGAATTCTATGCTCTTTAAAATATAAAGTTATCTTGCTCATACATTTTCTCGAACGACGTCCTCGTTGTCGACGTCGGTCGGTCGACGTTTCAGCAATGGCAATAATTAATATCAATAATTTTCAAAACTTTACTTACATAGATAACCATCGTTCATTTAAACTTAAATAAGTTATAAATTTCAACTTTTCAGAACAACTAATGTAGTTGTTAATGAACGAAGGCTGTACTTTGTGTTCATTGTGCTGTTAATTACCCGAATGTGCTGTAATTGAAATCGTCTTTTGCTTTCTATTCATTGAAGGCAGATATAATACTTTTTATAACCTGGTCGAGATTATATACAAACCATAAAAATTTAAATGGTTTTAATAGGATAACAGGCAGACAATATACAACAAAAAGTATATTAGTGTAAGTACATTTAACAATTCAGTCTAAAGTATTATTTCTTCTTTCTTAGTCTTTCTTAGTCTTATTTCCTCTATTCGGTATATGGATAAATTAACAACCGAAAATAATATCACGTTTTTTAACATCATCTCTAATAGAAAAAACAGATTCTTGTCAAATCAATAAAAACTGTTTTTCTCATTAAACATTAATTCTATTTATTCTACCACACTTAAAATGTTTTTTTTTACATTAAAGAAATACGCAGCATTTCCGAGTATAACAATAGAGCCTGTGATGTCTTATCCTTGTAGACATGTAACCATTAGTACTCTTATTAGGAGCAACGAGGCAGCAGCCCCTATCATGAGTTATGATGATAATATATTATACAGGACCCTTTGTTTCACTTCCTCCCAAACAGCTCTTATAATTATTAAAACAAAAGAAACTACATAGTATTCATTATAGCGGTTATTATGATACACAAATAAAGAATCTAGATTTATTTTTTCATAATAATAATTATATAATTAATTCCGACCAATAAATGTTTAGTATATAACTATTTACTTTGGAGCTTCATGAATTATTAATTAATAGGAATTCTAATTAAAATAAAACTAAGTTATCTTAATTAGTACGTACCAATTCAATAAAAATGAATTATAATATTTAAAGTACAACAATTAATTTTTTTTATGTAAGAGGCGACCAAACGAGCTGGAAGGTAACAGATGGTACGTGAATATCGCCGGACATGAACTCCTGCAACATCCGAGGATTCCCAAGAGCGTTGCCGGCCTTGGAGGTGGGAATATTCAAATGATCTTTTATCTTGGATAGTTATTACCATACAATACATGAACACCAGTGAGGTTCAAATATTTGATTATTGTTTCACGTTTTTGTAAAAAAAATATATATATAAAAATTACTTCATCTGAGAAGCGAAAATCAACTTCTATATAAGATAGCAATTAAATATATTTTTGTCATAGTGATTATCTTTACAAAATAGTATCAATTATTTTAAAAAAGATTTTTTTTTAACGATATTTTATTTTCAGCAATTTTTTTTATTTACTTACATAAAATATTTTCAACTTCATGACATCATCCTTTATGTGTGCTTCACATTCATTCATTAAATTTTTTCATTCATTCATTTCACATTCATTCGTTTAATTTTTTCATTCATTCAGAACAAGAGAAACGCAACGAAACTAATCAAATAGAGACTTAAAAATTATTATATAGATTTATATTTAGTCCTATGATTGTATAATGTACCAATTAAAATGATTATAATTTAAGAAAAAAAAGGATTTATTATCATATACAAAAGTACTCGTACTTTAACATCCTGACCAAACTTCCTTGCTTGAACAACAAAGTATTCATTATGTCTTATCACATCCAATTGGCGTTGTTAAAGCGACCAGCTCATAATTTGTTCTTTCAGAAGTCATATCTTTTGTAAACAAAGAAGTTTTCATAAGCTTTCATTTTAGATTTTACATAAATTTTGAAGAATTACTATATATAGGTATATGAGAAGACGTATAAATAGTATATATAAAGAATATAGTATATATAGTAATAAAGAATAGTATAGAAAAATATTATCAAGACAAAATTAGAAATATACTAAGATTAGCAAATGATGTAATATATTTTACCTACTATCAGTACATGAAATTTCCAATTAATTAAAAAGAAAATGATTTTTGATATATTGATATTTTGTTCATTTAACTATAATAGAAAACCCACTCCCTGATTAGTATATGTAAAAATTATACCTTAATCAAAATCATTTCTATTATAGGTCTATCATATCATATAATAATATAAAAACATTACACACTAATCTAATTAACTGTTACTTGCATTAATATTAACTAAGCTTTTGCTGTTGATTATAGTAATCGATCTTTGTGATTTTTGTTCTTTAACACATCCAATCCCATAGAACTGTTTCTTCTCATAATGCGCCCTTTTTTCACTAATTAATTTAATAAATTTAATATATATCATGTAGTATTCAATTGATCTTATATATAAATGTATATATAAAACATGTCTAAATTAAATAGGTCTGTATTTAGGTTTTTAATATAGGACATTCAGTTTTGCGTAAATTACAAAGGCTTTTAATTTGTTTTGAGTTTTTATTTACTGCAAAATTATTATAAGCAAAATTTTTTAGACCAATCGCATTGATATTGCGGTAATTTGTACGTTTAATAATTGCAATAAATTGCGAGTTTTTGTGTTGAAATAATACATCGCATTCTCCTCATTATAAAGTGGGAAACTAGACTTACTAAAGCTTCCAAATAATAAGTAATGAAATCATTTGATTACTTGAACTTTACAATTACAATTTTACCACATTGGAAATATAATTGGATTTATAAATAGCCTACATCATCTTACTTATGTATGTGTCTGGGTGTTAAGGTAATAGTCTAATATATAATAATATGTCGACCAAAACAAATCATTCTTGAAATTTTTTGTTCAACAATATAAAACACCGGCCATTTATCTTCGAATCAGATACGAGTATTATTTTTTTATTTTATAAAAGAAAATAAGGTATAACAGTTTTCTTTACTTTTATCTAAACTATGTAAACTCAGTACATAGCGACCGCTTTCCGAAGTCAGCTCGTTAAAATTAATGCTTAACGTATTCACGATAACATTTTATTGCTTAAATAAGATCAACACCCACTTTATTACAATTATAACCTTGAGGGGTTTCGATAATATTTGCAGTTTTCCTATTTAACGGTCCAATTTTCATCATTTTTAAATAATAATACAAATACCGATATAGATGTAACTCCAAATGAATAATTAATAGAACGAATTTTATAAGTTTATATTAAATTAAAATATATGTTATTATTTTTATCAGGAACTTCTTTTTGAAGAAATAATCCAATATTCTTTTATACCACAAGGATATAGAATAATTTGAGTCTTTCCTAACAGGTATATGAAAAAATTGGAAAAAAATCCGTGCCCGCAGGGGGACACGCGTGGGTAGACCTCGTGTTTAACTCGTTTAAAATGTAACTCACTACCTAAGAATAACACACGATGCCGTTGTTTACATCAAAAATTTTCAAGCAAAAAGCGGTTTTAATTTTTTTTCTCGGAAAAGGTATCTTTTTTGAAATACTTTTGATACATAAATTTAGAATAAAAAATAACCGTTCTATTAAAAATATTTGCGAGGAGGGAATGTTTACCAGAAAAAAGTAGCCGTGGTTTTACCTACCTTAAATTTTCAAGCTAAAAGTGGTTTTTATTTTTTTTCTCGGAAACGGTACCTTCTACGGAAAAACTTTTGGTACCTAAATTTAGAGTAAAAAATAACCTTTCTATTAAAAATACTTGTGATGTAAGAATGTTTACCAGAAAAAAGTTATGATAATTTTCCAAAAATTTTCGGGTTTTTTACCCCCACTCCTAAGTTGTTGAAGTTAGGTTTTCGGTTTATCTACATTAGTTATAGGTATTCATCAAAGACATCATATAATATGAACGCGATTGATCTACTTTGTATAGGGAAAAAGTTATGGTCGAAACACTGTAATCAGAAAAAGTGAGGCCCTAGCGCCCCCTGTGGCCGGATTTCTCTGGTTAACGAACTTGACCTTTAGTTTTAGATGGTTGATTTTTGTGCAAAGTTTGAAAGCAATCCGAGCGAAACTGCGGCCGCTATCGTGCTGACAAAAGTCGAATCTGGACGCACGCACGCATATATATATATAAACTTTTTGACCAATGGTCATTTCGGACTCAGGGAGTCATAAGAAGACCTCTGTGAAGAAATTTTTCCAAAATTCGAAAGTCGGGTACAAATGAATGGGCAGACCGAATTCTTCGATGTCTACCCAAAAAGTTACTGTGCTGTGTATCTCCTAAGGTGCCGGAACAATACGTTTAAGACTTTATAAACTTTGTATGAGAATATCTGATTCATGTGTTAACACTATACGGAACTTGATAGCATACGAGTTCAATAACTTAAAATAGCATACAGTCGTATTATATTGGCTTTGGCAGTTTACTACTTATAGTACGGGAACGCTTAACAAGCCTACGTTTGTTAAGCGTACCCGCTCTAACTACTCAGTCAGAGCCACAGAAAGAACATATTCTTATATTTTAAATAAAAATATAACAAATATATAGAAAAACAACATTTAGACATCCGTACCTCATAACAAGACTGGTTGGAACACCTTTACACATTATGTCAAAAATAACCTTATTTGAAAAAGCTTTAAAAGGAAAAATTAAACTACATACAAATTAATTAATGTATTGAAAAAAGCTTATTGTTACGTGTTTAGTTGACACAAAAGAATTTTGATAACATTTAGTATTTGGTTACTGCAAAATAAAAAATACTTCGTACTTGGCAAAACAGCAAATCCAATTTCAGATATACTAACAATATGAAATAAACTACTAGGTCTACTTATTATTTACTTTTATAAATTTTTATTTGAATCAATAAAGTAATAATTTAATTATTATGTATTGGCAAGAATAAACTACAAATGTAGATTTGTTGTAGAGACATATTAAGCATTATATTTCGTTAATTACGCTTAACCAAAAATACACTTACGCGTAATTCATTTTGATTGAATTCTAATAAATTCTAACTTTTTGTCTAAACCTCTAGTTCCCGACGGGAAACTAAACCAATGACGATTTTTTATTATCGAAATATTTTAGTGTCCGACCGAAACTGGTTTTTACGACCGAAACCGAAACTTTCTTACAAGGATCATATTTTAAGGGAAATAATAAAGAAAATATTGTAATAATTAGCCCATCTCTATATCTTTAAATGACATAAATATATATATATATATATATATAAATTGATGTAAATAAATATGCTGTCTTCGACATTTTCACTTATTGATAATCAACATAACATTTAAGGAAATGAAATATTAACTAAGACGTCAAAATATTTAAAATATTTGAGGTCTTTATATGAGTTGGTATTCATGAAGTTTTTATAATATTAAAGATGAAATTAATTACTTAAGTTGTTATATAACAATACCTTACACATTTAAATTATTATATCACAATAGGTATTCCTGTACTTTATATTTAACGATTAATAAGTGAATAAGACCCTAATGCAGTTTTCATTACGGCCATAGTTTCGGCAGATTGACCGCTGAAACCAAAACTAAACCGAAATGTATTTTTTTGACGAAATTTGGTTTAAACCTGAAACTGAACTTTCGGTCGGACATAAAAATATATATTTTTTTATATATTTATATTTTTTATGTTTAAATGAAAACTTAAAATAAATTCATTTGTAGAAGTTGTAACAATGTTATTAAGTCAGAATTGAATTGCTGTTAATGTAAATAAATGCTCCTAAATCTTGTTTTATACCATATAAGCAAAAAAAAATGCTTCCAACTTTTTCCTAAAAAAAAAAGCAATTACACTTGACAAGGCAAACAGTGTCGCAATAAACCTCATTCACCTGACCTGTCCTTGTTGAGTTCTATGTTAACATTTTGTTTTAAGGATGTTGTAAAATAATGTAAACAGCTTTTAAAGATTCAGATTTTTTTTTTTTTAGTGTTAGTGTTATATTCACTTTTTAGTAATCGTCGCATTGGCATTTACAAAATAATAGATAGTTACTGTTCATTGCTACAATTGAAATTAAGTATTAATTAGTATTTAAGTGACATGAGGAAAAAAGGAATAATGCTCCGGCTCTTTCACTTCGTATGTAACGAAGTTTTTGTTATACGATCTTCTAGTAGAGAGCACTCTTGTATCGCTTGAGTTATTTCACATGTAACATTATTATATTTACATGGTTCATACTTAAAAAAATAAACATTTTCTTTACGTTTACGTATCTTTATAACCTTATTCCCTTATAATTAATGCAAGTCACGTATGTTACAGTATATATGAGCTTCTGCACTTTATCAAGAATGATAGATATATGACTACATTTACTATTCATGAAGCAACAGTACTATAATAATTAACTTAAACTTAACTTGTTATATAATCTCTTCCCACTTGCCCAATTCGTTGTTAAAACCTCTAACTTAATTATAGAACCATACAAATAAGTCCTCCTACTACCAACATTTACAATATTTTCAAAAATTTTAAATATCTTTGTTGATTTTACATATTACAGGTAATTAAAATGTCCAGATCAGTTTTATTGTATTACTATTTCAATTCAAATCAGGTGTTGGTTTGTTGTAAAAGTAACAGAAATATAGAAACAGTAACCAAATACTAAAATAAAAATCTGACTGTGTTTTATACTGACGAAATATGGACTGATTTGGGAAAGCAAATATTATTGTATTGCATTATTTCGTTAATATTTGATATTCTGAAATTTCAAGGCTTTTCCCACTTAGTCTTTTTTGTCTAGTCATCAACTAAATGTAATTTTTGTCCTTTTTTTGATAGAGAGTTATTCTTTGCACATTTTTGGTTTATATTTTATAATATTATTTAGTACAACGTTTTGTTATTACGAACGACCTTCTAAGCTTTATTTTCTATACCTCGGGTATATTGGTGATCGGGATGAAAGGTTTGGTCCTTTTTTGTATCCGCTGACTATGCGGGTACTTAATTTTACGATGATCGGTTAAGCAGAAGCGAGAGAGCCTAACGGACAAACAAACTTTAATTTGCATATATATTATTAGTAAGCACATGTATTTTTTAACAGTTAACTACCAAAACTTTAATAATGTACAGATAGTTTCTACGTTTTTATAAGTTATTCAGTCCATATGCTATAAAGTACATAGTATCGGCATACAAACAAGATATCCTTGTACATGAAAAATCTTAATTATTATTGTTATCCTCAATAAAAGGTATTGTAATAATTTAAATTCGCGGACACCGAGACATCTCCACGTAATTGAGCACCAACAATGAGGACATTTTTACCTTGAATGGGCTTGAATAATGGATTACAATCGTAGAATCGAATCGCAGAAATGAGATTTTAATTCATCATTTATAAATATATAATCTGTACACTAATAATTACTCTAATTTACAATATATTAGATTCTAGAGCTATTCAAATGCAATAATAAATATGAATAAACTACTTTAGTTCTTTATCTCTAAGTAATTAAATACGGTTTCTTGAATTCGCAAAAAAATTAACAAATAAATAATTAACAACATTTTCGAAGGACTATTAATTCAATATTAATATTATTATAATTATCAATTATATTAAGATAAGACAATAACTTAACTAACTTTTGGGTGACCGATTCACTAGTATTGTATTAATATTAAATTATTTTGTTTAAGGTAGTCTAAGTGGTTGGTTGCTAATCAATATATTTTAAATATTAAAATATTAAAAAGTCATACACCATGCATAAAATTTTTATCGTAAAATGAAAAATTTACTTTTTATGTACATAATTTATTATTTTCTTTTCATTTTTATGACATTATTAATTTATTATTGACCCTTTTCCCCATCACTTATCAGGTAGAAGTGCGTTTTTTTACATGGTGTCCCATATTATTGAATATTATTGGATATTATTGAATATGAATATGGAATATGGAAATAGTACATGGAAATAGATAAGGCTATTAATACTTATAAGATAAATATAACTTGGCCAAAGAGAATTTAAAAATAATATTATTAAATATTTTGTGCTTATGCTAGTCTTTGTAGTAACTATATTCATATACATTTTATATATTCATAAAAAGTGAGTGCTGCGGCTTTCATTCGGATCAAATAATAATCAATCATAAAAATTTCCTTTCTATATTGTATTTTTTTTTATAAAAATGTTTTTTTTTAACAGATGGATGACGATCCTACTCGCTATATTTCACTTCGAAAAATGTTCAATTATTTGACAATAACTGTATTCACTGGAAGGCAAAATGTAGGTGTTTGTGACATATGATTCTGTGAAAAAAGTTTCCACTTAAACAAAATGTTTTCCAAATAGTTATATTTCATATAAACTCGGTGTTTCAGTTAACATGAGTATTTAACATCGGTATTTAAATACGTTTACCTAATATAAATAAACATTTGAATCCTATTTTTATGCAGTATATAAAATTATTTTTTACGATTTTAACTTTAATATTTTGGAGTAACAGATAATGTTTAAATAAACCATTTCATACAAATAAAGAGTATTTACTTTCTGTAATTACCATACAAACATAAATAATGTGGAAACAAGGAAAAAGAATAACCTGTCTCCTTAGCATTGAAATATAATTAATTAATATAATTAGTCACTGGTAATATCACCAGTAATTCATTTGTACGGATGTAATTATCTTTATAATAACAATATCTAAGGAAACGCAAACAAAGAAATATTATAATATTTTTTGATTAAGGTTTTAGAATATACTGGTTATATTACATTTGTGAATAAGTGTTCTTCTTGAACCTTTACATTCCGTTTTATGATTTAAATTTTGGCATAGTGTTATCTGTATACAACTGAAATTGCGATAAATACCAGAATCTATCTACAATTAAATTTAAACTATAAAGGAAACTACATTTAAGAAGAAGTTATACTTCGCATCAGCTTAAAAAATATCGTCTTGTATTGTGTGTTGTCTTAATACTTAATACTGATACATGATGAATATTTAATATTTGTGCTCAAAGCTACTTTTTAATCTTTTTGTTTTTTAATTCATATTAGTTATTGCAAGCGATCTCATTTGTTTATTTGTCCTCCGTTTAAAAAATATGCCATATATTTTTTATCAAATTGCTACAAACTCTGAACAAGCCTTATTAATATTACTAAATCCAAAATGACAGGCATCTTATAAGTTGCCTCAGGAGAATAAATATCACATTATTTTCATAAAAATTTGTAGTCCAACAATAAATATATTTATCAAATATTGAAAGAATCGAAAGAAAAAATCCAGTCGTAAAATCGTTTGTCGTTGTCGTTTGAAGTAAAATGATTATCATTTGTCACAAAAAGAGATGAAATTGTGCAAAGTGGGTCATTATAAAGTTAAGAGGCCGGCAACAATTAGGATTGGGTAATGCTTGTCGTAATTGTGGACTCAGGTAGGAGGGCCTATACATTGTTTAAATTACATTTACGGATGTACCGGTACTGGTACTGGTGTTCAATAGAAGTACTAAGCAATATATAGTTCTAAGAGAATATCCAACAATTTATAAATGTTATGCTGTCCTTATAATTTATTCCAAAATTATTTTTTTTAAAGACAAACGTGCAATAACATCAGCCAAGCAAAACTAAGCTAATGACATCAGTATACACAGAGTATCGATTCTCCAAATCATGTTTAAAGTTATAATTAATCATATAATAAAATATCTTGACATAAACATTCACAAAGATTTTATAGTCCTAGTATACTAAAAAGATCTAAAATGCTATTTCCAAAGCGCGCTACAAATTCATAAAGTACATACTTGCTTAATGAACTTTATAATAGACTCAATATTCTCTTTGAGAGAAAACTTGAAGGCAGTATTGCAACTATGAATGGAGAAGAAAATAAAATAATCGATATTCTAATAATTACTGTCATCATAATATTTTTTTGAATATTTCCTTTATTGAAAGTATAAAAATCTAAATTAAAAAAACTATTCTTAGATTTGGAATGGATTTATCTTATCCAAAAAGTATAATGAAAAAAAAATATATCAAAAATATATTAGCAAACCCCGATAAATATAATATCTCCTGTTATGGGATTTTTTTGGGGCTGTAAATATGTTAATAATCAAGGAATAGACAAGAGTAGAAAGTATTTAAACTTATATAATTTAAAAAGAACATATAAAACGAACTTTCTAAGGTAATTGCTATCAGATATAAATTAAGTTGTAGGATGTTGTACCTTGATTCATTCTATGGAATTATAATAATAATGTGTAAAAATAGATCATAATTACTTACAAAGTATCGAAATTTCAACATTCACATAGTTAATTATATTATTAACATTACACACGTTGGTAGTTGTTGTTAGACAATGCTTTATGAAAATATCCAATTTCTTTATAAAATACTCAATCAGAATATGATATGTATTATTTATTAAATACACGCTTTGTTTACAGTTTTACTAGCTTTGTTTATTTCCAAATCACTTATTTGTTTATAAAATATATTATAAGTCTTAAAGTGTCATGGATAATGAGATCAAATGATTTCAATATTCATGTGTTGGAAGATAGAAGTTGGTAGAAATTTATTTACGCCTTCTTTAATAAGGGCTTTGATGTCATGTAATATCGATTCAGAAACCGTAATGCAATGCAATTAAGGTACAGAAGGAAAGCTAATAAATAAAATCAACATATCAAATAAAATTTTTATTTATGTTGTAATTTATTCCAAACTGAATTTTATACATTAGAAGATTAAATACTAAATTATTTAAATTCGTTACATATGTTTCATTTACAAATAAGATAAATCAAATAATAAATGATACGCATTGGTTTAATAGTATTAATTAGTGACAAATTGAGTAAATTATGAGATAAGTGAAATTGTGATAGATCGGGTGCGTTAAGTTACACGAACCACAAAGATCAATCACTAGATATAGATTAGAAAATAGATATAGACTAGAAAAGAAACAATTAATTATATTAGTCTATAACATATTAATATAATAGAGATATAACAAAAACAAGAGATAACTAGTATTGATTAAAAGTGAAATAAATAAATAAGCAATGATAGAAATGACCTTAAGTAATCATGTGGATGAAAATGTATTTAAATATATGTATGAAAGTATATATTGGTAACATGAATACTAATCGAGTAGTTTTCTGATGGTTTCTATATTTTACAAGTACGTATTCAAATAATATGTTAATATATATTGTTCATTAAAATAATTTTGGTACGTGGTTCTAATACTTTGGTGATATTATCCTTACAAAGTTGAGAATACGAATTTATCTCGTCTTCCTTTACGGATGCTATTTACGAACATCGAAAATTGAAACGAAAAGATCTATTTGATTTCCCAAGTGTTCTTTTTGCTTTACTTCTGTACTATTCTTGGGATCACTTATTAAATATAATTTAAATAAATAATCGTATCATACATATAAGTAAATATAATGGTATGTTTTAAGAATAAGAAATATATTGTCGTAATAAGTTTCGTTGAGTTTCTTTTGTGTTGAAGTGCTTTATAACTAAATAATGATGACGGAAATATCTTTTATCTTTTGTAACTACGAAGCCTTTGCTGAAAATAAAATATCAAAAGGAAAGAAAAACTATCATTAAATTAGTTTTTTATAATAATTGTTATTTTTTGCACGGATTACTATGATAATAAAATTAATCTAAGTAGTAAAAGTGATCGATTACTTTATTCATCATTCGAGATACATGTATATATATAAAATCTTCATATAATAGTTTTTTTTCCTTTTTTTCGGATGAAATAAATAAATAAATTCCTATAAATATTTACAAAAGCGTTAAGCGTAATTAAACCGACAAACCTCGCGCTGGTGGCGGTTATGCATTGTATGGTGATAACTATCCAAGATAAGAGATCATTTGAATACTTTAAACTTTGAATATTTCTTATTCAAATATTATCACATTATGTTACTATAAAGTAATTCTTTAAACGAAATTTGAGTAAAGTAAGGTAAGTAATTGAGTGAGTTTCAATGATCAGTAATTTTGATTAAATCATATACTAACATATATATTTCTAGAACAAATATAAAAATACCACTAGTTTATCATGTATGATTTTAAGTCATGAATTACATAAATGTGATATTCGATAGTAAAATTACTAGGGCTAATGAAAACCTTAAAATAAATTGTTGATGACTAATATACCTATTATAACATATACGCCTTTTAAAACTACCTCGGTTATCTTGATTAGAAGGCTTAAAGTTTTGTTCAGATTATAGTAAATATTACATAAAAATCCAATGAATAGAAATTGACCAACCAACTAAATAACAAAGCGATTACCATTGAGATGATTGTCATTGAAAAAAATATCGATTGTCATTCCAGTAATTAAAAGCTCACTGAACACCGGATCGCATAATCATGTTAAAAGATTGTGTATTAATTTAATTAAGAGTCAATTAAGGATTTGTTAATCATCTAAATGAATGAATGAATAAATGAGCGGACCCTTGCTACAGGCTGTAAAGCCAGCCTGTGTGCGAGTAGGAGCTGGCATGTCGCCCCGGTTTGATATCCAATCGGGTGTTAAGCAAGGTTGCGCTATGTCAGCTTGGTTGTTCAATTTGTATTTGGATAGTTGTCTCCAAGGCGTGAAAGACAGTGACATGGGAGTGAAAGTAGGTGACCTTAAGGTCAATTGCTTGCTATATGCAGATGATGCAGTGCTCATTGCATCATCAGAATGCGATCTGCAGGCATTGGTCACCACTCTGAAAGATGGGTGTGAAAATAATGGTCTAAACCTGAATGTAGATAAGACGAAGGTTCTGATATTTAAAAGAAATGAAGAAAAAACAGAACGTAAGATCAACGTGAATGGTAAGATAATAGAACAAGTGAATGAAGTGGTATATTTGGGAAGTATGTTTAGCAGAGACGGAAGATATATAATGGATGTGGAAAGGCGTATTGCTGCCGGTAACAGAGCCAACGGTGCTTTGGCTGCATTGATGAGACGCCGAAACGTCAGCATAGCTGCACGTTTGGCTGTACACCATGCGGTTTTGCTACCGATGCTGTTTGTTATACGGCAGCCAAACGTGGGTAACACAGAAGAAGAATGTAAGAAAGATGATTGCTGTGGAGATGCGATCTCTTCGCAGAATATGCAGAGTCAGTCTACCTGACCGAATCCGCAATGAAGAGATCCACAGAATGGTAGGTACCAGCGAAGATGTTACGGTGAAAATGAAGAAGAACGTGCTCAGGTAGCATGAGGACTCCCCGGAGGGCATGTATGAAGAGGTTGATGTCTGTGGCCGAGGCGAAAGAGGTATGCAGGGACCGTAGCGTTCGGCGCTCTGTCATCTCTGGCTACCCTGCAAGGGATATGGCGTGAAGGTAAATAAATATAAATAATATATATATATATAATATAAATCTGAATAAAGTTTTGAAAATTGTTATTTAGTGTTGTCATTGAGGCCACGTCGACCTAAGATATCAAATGTGTACTTGAATCTTTAAGTATTTGATAATTCTATTTCTAATCGCATCTATTTCATTTCCTTATTATTAAGAGAAATATTTTTATAAAACGAATACTTCAATTGAAGATGGGAAAAGTAATAAATTAAATAAATTAATCAAAGAAGTAATCTAAGTAAATCATTTTTATGTATTCATTCATAAACTTAGACAAAATATAAAAAATTTGTTGAACTTGCCTCATGTTTAAAAAATTGAAACAGTAACTCGAAAACGGGATTATCATTTGTGATGTCTTAAGTATTAACTATTATATATATATATATATATATATATATATATATATATATATATTGTAATAACGTTATATAAATATATATGTATCGTTGGCTGCACATCTGTGATGTGGTATCAATTCATTTTTATTGTTAATTTAAATCATTCCTAGGCGATATTATGCTTATAACTTACAATGGTGTTCTCAAATATTTTTCTTCTATTATTCATAAAACTGTCTTATTAAAATCAAAAGGGTAAAGAAATATATACCAGCATGTAAACATTGCTGACATACCATAAGCTATAGTGCTACCCTAAATAGGAAATGGTACAGATGGAAAACATACCACGTAAAAGAGATTCACTAAAATCAGTCCTACATAGGAGATGGAATTGACACCTGAATAAAAGAGGTATAGAAAATGTGTAATTATTTTTGTAATATAAAAATGTCCAACGCTATTATGAAGCTTGCTAGGACCAAATCTTCACAAAACGTTGCTTATTTATTTTGGGTCTTTTTTTTTTGTGTGTCTCTGCTGTTAGCCCTCCTGGCCATGACAGCGTCACCGGTGGAATGGACGGGTGCAGAGACGCGCCCTTGAAAAAGGGGGACCTGAAGGGCCCCAGGAAAACGCGCGTCCTGAGGGCGCCTCCTGTGAGGCTCGGACCACGGCTCAGGACGCCGTTAGGTGGGAAGCGAGGGTTGGATGTGGGTTAGGATTTGACACTAACGTCCTCCGACGGCAGAACGCCGGAGCAACGTGCTGGGATGGGGGTCTCGTCTTCGCCGGCGAAGACGCTGTGTGTGTGTGTATGTGTAGTATTTACGTTCGCTATGCCGCTTTTACGTAACGTTCCCTAACGTAATCGCGTCGTCCGGATCGAAAAGTACCGACTTGGGTCTTCTCTTTCTGACCTTAGGAGTCTTACGGGCCGTGTAGCCTGTAGCCTTCACCACCAGCTGGTTGGGGTGTCCCACAGCATTGTCAAATCAGCTTTTGGAGAGCCCCTTGAAATACTGTGCAATCGTCGGTAGGTTATTTTGGGTCGATATATACTCTACTCTACAATTGCATGTAATTGGAAACTGTGGTTAGTTCAAACCACACGTTATCACATGTTGCATGAAAAAACACAAAACGAAACAAATCTTACGAACATATACATAATATAAACAGTTAATTTTTATTTACAGCTTACACATTGGTGGAAATAAAATACTAAAGTCAGTATCAACTTTCTTAATATTCACTCTCTGTTGTATAATATAATCAAAACAAAAACTTCTCAACGAAGTAAATACCGAGTGACGAAAGCGAATCCACTGACAAAACTCCTGATATGAATTTTGCGACGAAAAAAACCACGAACATTTTTATTCACAAACGTAAACAAACACAGAAAATGTGAATGTGTTCGGAACGTTGCCAACTTGCCTTGATCAATCTAATAAAATAAAATCAAAAATGCAATTTGTGCAACGTTTCGAGCACATTCACATTTTTTGTTTGTATTTTTTTTTGTTTGTTTGTTTGTTTGGCAACGTTCTCGTGGAAATAAGTGATTTTATACTGGTGAGGAGCCAAAAACTAAATTTTAGTCTCATTTTTCAAACGGTCGTAGAGGTGAGGCGGTGGGTATATTGCTAAGTGTAAATGCATTTTCTGGGTCTATGGGCCAAGGGCTTTCTAAAAATACCACACTCATACCAGAAGGTCTCTTGTTTAAAAAAATCGATATTGCGCGTATATATACAGAGTTAGACTTTCAGCATTTTGGGTGCTTTCGTCACTCTGAGCTAGCTTACGCCCACTTTGATACATTTACTTTTATAGAGTATTTCAATTAAAGACTTCGAATATTTGTTTTACAAAAAAAATATATATTTATTAAAAAAATCTTTTCTTCGACGTTTTAATACTATTTTATTATTATATAATATATAATAAATATATAATTCTATTTCATTATTATAACTTACGTATCATAAAACAATGTATTACAATTTTTTTTAATAATCTGTATCCAGTAAATTAGAAACTCATTACGTTACAACAAACATCCCACAATTAGGATATTAATTTCGCCATATTTGAGTTTAGATATAAATAATCCTCATCTAAAGTATTATGTAACAGCTTGTGAAAGTTTAAAAGCTGGTCATGTTCTCTTCTAAATGGAATACAAACTTAAATATATGGTTAAGGATGAGATAAAAGATTATTATCAGAATAATATTTCACATTTTCACTACTAGTCATTTTTAAGTACATGATAATACTAATAAATAAATTAAAATTTCGATTATTTTTTAAAAAGAGACAAGGAGCACAAGGTCACTGTATGAATCCTCTTTTCACGAAGAACTTACCCACATTTATGTAGTTATATTCCGAATATAAAAGAATAAAATCTTTATCTTGTTTAATCATTGTTTGTCCTTTTCCTGACACTTCTACTGAAAAAGACGGTAAAACACCTTACAGTGATATTTCAAGTCTTTCCAAAAACTTTTAGTGGGTAAGATTTAAGAGAGCTACAGAGACGTCGAGTTTAAGCCTCTATCGGTTCAATGTTTTATTCTGTATAGATTCATTGTTTGCATACCTATATCTGAATCTTTAATTCTTAATATTTATTTGTAGAAACGTGAAGCGAATCATGGTGATAGTGTAATCAAAATAAAGCTTCTGAATTAGTTTCCGGACGATGGACAGTAGCGTCCTCTGCGAACCATAACACCACACTGCGATCGGCAAACCACCTGCCAAGCGTGGCAATTATGGTATATTCCCTCATAGATGATGAAGAAGAAGATATTAAAATACATACGAGTAACAGCGTTCCGTTATTGTGTGCCGTCACGTCTGCTTCCTGAGTTTTTATATTAGTTCGGATCAAGAAACATCTACAACAAGTTCCTCTAATAACACCAAAAAAAACTTTAAAAATATGTAACAATTTATCCTTTTTGCAGTTTTGAGGATTTATATCTTCGTATATAAAATATTAATATCATGCAGATCTTAGTATTTTGCTATAAAACTTGAGACAAATACAACTAAGATGTGGAACTTCCATCGGCGGTATTTTTATAAATATTAATATGAAATGTTTATAATGATCTGGTTTTATAAATTGGATAGTTGATAGGGTTGTAGTAACTATTCTACAAAGAATTGGGAAAAAAATATATAATGATAGGATTTCACCAATGCCAGCTCATGTTTACAGTTTACTAACATTAGAGTTTTTAAATAAACATAAAGTAACTCCAATAATATTTTGATATGAATTACGTCGGTCACAACCGGAGGATCCAAAAGAATACAAATTTATTGACTTAAAATTTAATCATTATATTTAAACTACAAACTACGTGATCCTTGCTCAAAGTTGGAGACAAGAATGAATATAATAAAATTAAATTATAATTAAAAGAATACAGAGAAAGAAATGGAACAAACAAGGGTTTCAGATTTACATTACATTCTGGGATTTTAATATGATACAATGCACCTGTGTCTAATCAGCGTTTCCACGGTTTGTGAGAATAAAATAAATGTAAATATAACCATTTTATATCAAATAAGAATATAAGAAATATTTAATTAATAAACACAAGTATATAGTAATATAACATGTGATGTGAAATCTGTGTAATTACAGATTGCATATCAATAACTTGAAAGTATAAACATAACTGACTTACAATATTGTTTAATAATTTTATTTTATATGAAAAGAATTTAATTAGCACACTTAGAACAGACTCCAATTGGATCCGGTTATTGTAATCCTGTGGCTCAATAAATGTTAAAGAATCTTAAATATTAACTTTTTCATAATCTTTGAACTTGAATTTGTATATTTATTTAATAATACCTAAAACTGCAAATCGACTTTGGAAATAATTTTTTGCATAAGATGATAAATTTATTCGAAAGTTATAAGAATATAACATAACCATAAGACATTAACAAGCATTGGGGATTACTGATTGGGGATATTGGGGAGTGATTTTTAATGAAACCCTTTAGTGTTAATAATTTAGCTATAAATTTAACAACAAAACAACAAAAAATATAGATAATATAGAAAGGAATAAAAACAATCAACTATACTTTTTGGTATTAGAAGATACAATAAAGAAGGGAACCAATATAGTTGTGCAGCAAAATAAAAACTTTGTATATGTTTACTTAGACGCCGTTTTTTACAATAAGCAAATTACATGACATGCCTTCGTCGTTATTTATGTAAAAAGTTATCATCTGAAAAACACAAAGCACAATAAGCGAAAACACAAAAGCACAATAAGCGAAAACTAAAACTTCATGTAAAGCAAACCCTAAAGACCCTTGTTGGCGTTTTTTTTTATTTAAAACTTTCGCATTTTAGTTAATGACGAAACACCACAACAAGATTTTTATCGATAAATCTTTGTCGTTATTATCAAAAAGAGAATTATATCCCGTCAACCTAATTACGGGTAATATTTTCAGTAACTAATTAGATTTATTTGTCATGTCCCAATACTAAGAAAACAGGTCATTATTGTACCTTTCTTCATTAATATAATTTATGTTTGTATGTAGTATGTATAAATATAGTAAAGTGAAGATTTGTTTATCAGAAATAATAATAATGATAACTACAATTTTGTTTGTAATTATTTAATAAAGGTAAAACTTATATGTACAAAATAGGTTTCAGATCATAAAAAAATTATAATTTTAATGCATAAGATGTTTTAAATCAGTTTAAAACTTTGTCAAGCTATTATATACATACTACACCACTGTTTATATTTCTCCTTGAATGATCTCTCTCTTATTATTAACAAAATATTAAATATTAATGTAAATCTTTAACTCAATACTCGGTATCTGAGAAACCAAATAACTAATACTAACCTCCAATTGTTGCAAAGCATTCTAAACATTGCATAAATTAAATATATATTCGTCAAAAACACGAACTCTGTTAAATTATAATGTAACAATAAAATTTGAATGTACTAATGATACAATATATAGAAAAATATATTTAAAATGTTTATTTATATTCACTAAATGTAAATAAATACCGATGTTAAACACTCATGTCAACTAACAAAAAAATAACAAGTTTGCTTGTTTTGAAATAAATGTTGGGCCACTATTTTGTTTGAATAAAACCTTTTTTTCGTATTTTGCAGCACACGTGTCACAAACACCTACGAGTACATAGACTACATGTAAAAAAATCTGGTAAATATAATGTTGGTAAATAACACAGGCACACAAAAAAAAAACATCATGAACCAGAAGGGAGACCCCATTATTCTTAAGTTTTTGGGATCACCGAATATGACAATAAAAACTAATTTTAATTGCCCGTTTTCCCGCTAGCACGCCCTTACTACATCTTAAGGGGTGAAAATTGAAATGTTTGTATAAAATCAAGATAGATGTGTATTTCTACGTTTTTTGGGATGCTGAAACCGAAAATGATAACTAAAAATTAATTCAAGACCTCCATAACAAATTAACACTCTCTTACTACCCTTTATGGAGAGTCAAGTTTTCCATTTTTGTATAAAATGAAGATGAATGTGTATTTCTATGTTTTTTGGTATGATGAAACCGAATATGACAACCAAAAGTGAATTTGATACCTCTTTTACTCCTTACAATTCCATCCCCTAACCACCCCTTACGGGGGGGGGGGGGGTAGTTTCAATTTTGTACAAAAACAAGATGTATGAAGAAATTTTAACGATAAATGACATATTTATCAAACTAGTTTGAGGTTACTCTTAGCTCTTATATTAGAAATTCAAATGCTTTATCGATCAGAAGTATCTGATATTTATTCATGATTTAATTCTACTCTTAGCGTAACCCAGGAACAACGGCGTGGACGTAGTAGATTTCTGTTCCCTTTTGGGATGCTGGATTAAAGTGAGTCCCCTCGCCTCTCACTATCCGGGGTGCTGGATTAAAGTGAGTCCCCTTGCCTCTCACTATTCAGCGTCTACCTGTTTCTACGATAACGAACTCTCTTGTTTTCAAAAGATTTTCTAAGTGGTTTCCTTTTATTGGCTCTTTTCTGTTCTGGCAAATCTCTTTTTAAATTCCAACAGTAGTCTGCTAACATACTGACATCCCAATTACCCTGATAGCGCTGTTCTATTGTCTTAAGATCCTGAAGGAACCTTTCACCTTGCTCCTCACTGTAGTCTCCAAAATACGAGTTTAAAATAAATGTTTATTTTGATATTCTTTGGATAATATTGGAAAATTAAAGCACACTTTTACTTTTCAATCTTCAGGGTATTTTAAAATTCAATAGTTTCAAAGTTGTCATACAATTCTTTGTTTGTAAGAAAATTGTATACTCTTTATAAATTAAGTAAAATCTCATTCAAGTCAAAAGCAGGATCTTGCGATTGTAAGCCCTTATTCAAGCTCATCCAAAGTGACAATGTCATTGTTTTTGCCCATTTTCGTAGAGACGTCTCAGTGGCCGCGGATAAAATTTAAGACTTATATATTCTATTTCTAAGAGTAACAGTAGTTGTCCTTGATTTCGTTTGCTACTTAATAAACAATTTTACATCAAATTAAACATCTATTAATAACACTGCTATCTAATAGAAATGAATTCATTTCTTTATGTATAAAAAACGACAAATTCACGTTTAAAAAATTAAATTATTAATCGAGAAGAAAACTATCATGTCTTTTAAGTTGAACCAAACAATAGATATCAATCAGAATTTATTGAAACTGCTTCAGTTTTTTTTAAGGATAGTGGAAACGTTAAGTGTATATCTCCATATACAGGTTTAAAACTTGGAGAAATGCGACAATTTTAAATCAGTTGGGATAGGAATTCCTTAAAACCCGTTCTTAGTGGACGTCTACGTCACAAAAGAAGTAACTATGTAAAATTTAAGTTATTCGGATAAAAAATGCCCAAACGATCTTAAACGATAATAAATAACAAGTTCTGTTTGTTTTTCTTTTAATATTTATTTGATTCGTAAACCAATCTTTCATTACAAATATTTTGTTTCTCAAGGATTTTGCTTTTCTTTTTGGAAATTAGTTAAGTGCATCAAATATATGAGCTTGTCTGTGTGTAAATATGTTAATAACAAGTCTATACGAAATTTATTTCAGATTTTTACAGTTATTTCTAAGCAAACAAAAATAATAATAATAATAATTTTTGCCCTCGAAAAAATTTTCTCATTTCTTATTTTGTTATCTAATTCTTTAAACGACCTTTCCATGAGCAATAATTCAAAATAACAATACACTTACTAGAACCATGCTCAGTATGTAACCCGTGAACATTGTGATCTTATGTATAAAATAAATTAATATTAATAAAAGCAACAAATCTCTGTCAATTAGTTATGTTAATTAAATTGTGTAAATGACAAATTGAAGAAAAATAAATCATTGATACTAAATAACATGCGAGGTTAATAAGTTAAAATAAATGTATTTATTATTCTTAACCGCAATTAAATATAAATAACATTTAAATTAAATATTGTAATATTTCGTTGAGCACAGGCTTAAGATTCATGGGCACAAATTGACTCATGACTTATTAAATAGAAGTTACTTCACTAATTTTGACTCTGACTGCTTGTTAGATATGTGCCAAGTCATGACCAATATTCATCAGTCTCTTTCATATAAAATGAAAATATGTCTCATAATTTGTTTTTGCAAGTTATACTATATCTAAAAAAATCAATAGGTCTTGAAAGAGAAATCATTTTTTGTATAAGTAAATAATATTGGTTGTGTAAATACTTTTTAATTATCTTGAAAATTATAAAGAATAAACATAGTTCTTACGATCTGATAACAAATAGGATTTTCTTTATATTTTCATGATGGATTTATTAGATATTATACTATTATACTTTTAAAGCAACAGTAACTTAATAGATTTCAAATTAGAAGCTATTTTGATCTTTAATATTATAATTAATCGCCATATTAAATAGTACTACTTAGGTTGCTATTAGTTTCTGGTTTAACCAAACTGCTGTAGCCAACTTCTAACTTACGACAACGACATTTTACCGCATTGCGGTTCCTACACAAAAATATTACTTACTAAAATATTGTAACTTAGCAATAAATTAAAATCCAAATTAATTCCTTGTCAGTTGAACATTCTAAGTGAAATAAAAATTAAATATTGTACATATTGATTTCGCTAAATGAGAGCAATCTATAATGTAATAAATCTACATATATTTTTTTTTTTTTTTATTTATTTCATTTTGAGGATTAATCCTAAGCATTTACGACATACATACATACTTTGTGTCATTTAAACTACTTATATTTATAACCTATCTTTAAGTTAATCATATATTCTGATTCTTAGTTTTTAAAATACAGTTTTGCTTAAAAACAATATATTACAAAAGTACATCAAAATATATATTTTTTCAGTATCTACAATGCAATAAAATGAGTGTCCAAAATTTTACCACAATTTAAAACGCGGCCCTTGAAGTAATTAATTGTTCTTTCATGTCTTTTATTATTTTTCTATATACAATACTATTAAACCTTTATTTGTTACCATAGATGCTTTATTTGCTTAAAGATTTTGCTTAGAATCATTTCATTTCAAATCACCAGACACACCAAGACTATTATTAAGTAACAATTATTTTGTTATTGATTACTTTGTATAATGGTTATTATTTAATTATAAAATATTTTCTGTCCTCGTTCAGGAAAACCTCAAATAAAAATCATGAGTAAAAGTTAATTCTAAAACTGTTTTTTAAATGACCTCTTACTTGTAACTTGTTACTATGTAAATTGTACTTAGTTCATTTTAATACATAGAAATCTTATTATTATTATCACTATAATATTTATCATAATATAACAAATTTTATAACAAATAGTTTTAATATTCATATAACAGTAATAGTAACAGACAAATACAGCGAATATATACATCTGGCAAATAAAGTTACAAATAATTTTGTGAAGAATGATAACTTCAAAAATAATATTCTATTAGATTAGCAAAACTTTGAAATTATTTGCAGCAAATACTGCACATGTTTTGTATTATAATACAGATCTTAGTCTGTTGCAGATTTGACTTTTGGAAAGCAGCTAAAATAAGATCTTACAAAACAATTTTATAATAGTTTTATCTCATAAACATTAATGTTATTAGAACAAACTCCTAAAAAACATTGCTTAAACCAAAATTATTTAACTTAGGTTACGAGGGAGCAAAAGGACGACAATGAAAAATTTTATGACCAGTTAAAAAGATACGGAGGAAGGTGGGTGTAGTACAATATGAAGATAAGTATGTATGTTTTTTTTGAAGAAAACAAGATTGATCTATTAAGGTCACGAGGAAATCAGAAGTGTTTATTAATAGTAATTTTTATATTACTTTAAGCTTTAAAATATTATTTGTACCATAAATTCAACCCCATTTCCAAAAATATAGGTACAATACAATACGCCGTTTGTGTTTTCCATTGGACACTCTACTTCTGAACCTAATAAACATAAAATATAAAAATTGTAACCGGAACTAAATAGCGTAACAAAGCGTTGACTAGTTTGCTTCTGGCTTTAAAATGACTCTTGTTAATGCACCAAAATGGGTCAGTCGAGTTCTTTTTTTTTTTTTTTTTTTTTTATTATGTAAGAGGAGGGCAAACGAGCTGGCGGGTCACGGATGGACGTGATCACCGCCGCCCATGAACTCTTGCAACATCCGAGGATTTACAAGAGTGTTGCCGGCCTTGTAGGTAGGATAAAACGCCTTTTTTGAAGGTACCCATGTCGTACCGATCTGGAAATACCGCCGAAGGGAGTTCGTTCCACATTCGAGTGGTACGTGGAAAAAATGTCCTTGAGAACCGCACAGTGGAGGATCGCCACGCATCCAGGTGGTAAGGATGGTATTGGAGGCGATGGCGCGCTGTGCGGTGATGAAATTCGGCGGCAGGCATCAGATCGAATAGTTCTTCGGAACACTCCCTGTTGTAAATGCGGTAGAAGACGCACAAAGAAGCCACGTCTCTACGCAATGCCAAAGAGTCCAGCCGTTCGCAGAACACCGGGTCCCCGACAATTCGAATGGCTCTCCGTTGTACGCAGTCAAATGGTAGAAGCTGATATTGGGGTGATCCGGACCAGAGATGAGAACAGTACTCCATGTGTGGCCGGACCTGCGCCTTATAGAGCGCAAGTCTTTGGCCAGGTTTGAAGTACTGCCTCGCTCTATTGATCACTCCCAATTTCATCGAGGCCAACTTGGCCTTGCTCTCCAGGTGACCACGAAACTGACAGTCGCTCGAAATGTCGAGACCCAGTATTCTGATACTTGGCGAGGCAATGAGGGGAGTGCTCTCGAAGAGCGGTGATACGACAAATGGGGTTTTCTTAGTGGTAAACGCGCAAACCTGTATCTTTAGGGGATTGAACTGAACGTGGTTCAGTTCACCCCACTCAGAGACCATCCCCAGGGAGGTCTCTATTGAAGACACAAGTTTCTTTCGGCACTCGTCGACGTTTTCCCGAGTGAGACCTGCACGGCCGGAATATACCGCATCCCCAGTACTGTCATCCGCATAACAATGTATGTTGGAGATATCCAACGTACATTGTTGGATATCTCCAGTTGTTGTTAGTTTAATTCTAAATTGCTGTAGAATTTTTTTATCATTTACTAACTTCATCACAGTTTATACAACGGTATCCTAAGCTAAAATATATTAGAATGACGAAAGTAAAAGATGTAAAAACACAACATCCTATCCTTAAAAATAGAATTCATATAATGATAGGATTATATTCTCGATTTCTACAATTTTTTATGAAAGATTTTTTATAACAATAATGGTTTAAAATAATTATCTAACAAGATACAATAAAAATAATTTTGTACATACTACTTTATTTTGGGATAAGAAATAAAACATCGAAAATTAAAAGCGAATAATTCTAATGAACACGAGTGAGAGTGGACGAGTATCCAGTACTGAAAAAGTCTTCTGTGAAATAGTCAGCTTCAAATTCTTTTCAATTCGCGGTCAAATTTAAGAAATAAATGTGTATAAAAAACATATGGTGCACGATAATATTAAATATTATATTAATTAGTAACACTTCTAATACTTGTAAAGATACGACAAAAATATAAAGAAAGTGGAAAAAGGGTCGATAATAAATTATAAATGACATAAGAATATTAATAAAATTATAAATTATATGAATAAAAAAATATGTAAAAAAAATTAAGCCTAACTACCGTTTGTTTTATTGTATTCTCACGAGTCCTCAAGAACCCGCTCAAATTTAGGGGCGCTGTAAAACAGTAAATAAAAAAAATAGTTGTTATTTAAATTATTTGCTGAAAAACTTTTTTTTTTATAAAATTCTCTTTTTCCATTACACCTTAAAAAGATTATAGGTTTAGGGTTGTAAATAATTTAATTAGCTACAAATAAAGTTCGGTAAAATTTTCTGTAGGATACGTAATTTACGAGATAACCTTCTATGTATTTCCAAAATGGCGGTCAGGACCAAGGGTGACGACCCCACAAAATTGAACTTCAGCTTATACTGACTCCACTATACATACAAAATAAATAAATTGCGTCCTCTGAAAAACGCAACCCTAAATGTAACTTTGCAATAGACTTTATAATAATTAAAATCCAAATCCCATCAAAAACCCACATGTAAAAAAATACCAAGTCTCGCAAAGTCGTAAAAAGTTATGAAATCTGATGTAAACCAGTTAACTCAGTATAATTATCTATGGGATCAGGTATCGAACCACTTTTTCATAATTTATACTTTGTTAGTTTACTAACAACATTTTATTATAACTGTAACAAGATTAACTTTTTTACATCTTGGAGTACGTACACGGCAAAAGACTATACCATTTATATTATAAATTCCAAAGTAACTCTATCTGTTTCTTAAACCTTTTACAAATATAAGCCACCAAACGGATTTTGATTAAATTATAAAATTTTGAATTATAATATTTTCATATGAAAAGAAACAAATAGGATAACTCTATCTTTAAATTGAATTATGTGCATAAATCGTTATATATATTAATTGAAATTAAAATAATTATTTAGTAATGTAAATAATTTTTAAACTTATTTTTATAATAAATGTTCTACGAGTAAAAAGTCATATCGAGTGTTAAGGAGATGTAATTTTGTGCTTATTGGCAGGACATGGGAGAAATGGAAATGGGAATTGGTGACGCGACCTTATTTAATATTAAATGAATCAAGGGATCAAGGTTTATTTTACTATAAACTAGAGGATTACAATCATAAAATATCTGACCAATTTATTTACATAAGAGTCAAAGTTTAAAAAAACTCTTACAGAAAATTAATAATTAAATTAAAATATGGTATACAGAAATGGTATATCGTTTTAGGAAAGGTTAATAAAGTATAATTAAATTGTAAGTTCGCGCAAGTGGTGTTTTGTGTCACTACAATATAATTAAACATTTGGTAAAATTAATTGACCAAACCGAAAATACAACCCTTTTTTTACTAAGTCATTAGACCCCTTCTCTAGATTTATTGTTCATTTATTATATATAAAATAATTAAAATATTATTCTTTTGATGATTGTGTTTTAGACTTTTAATTTTATGGTTGTTTACCATATAGGAGGATAAATTTGACTTTCTCGTATTGCTTAAGTAATTAAGAGAAAACATATTTATTCCGATTATCACATGCGACTTCTTTCTAGTATAAATAAAATATCATTAATCTTCTTTGTTCGATTCGTTTCATTTTTAAAACACTTCTTTTTTTCTATAAAATTTATAAGTGAAATGAAAACCATTTTCAAATAGTTCAGAAACATTTAGTGAAAGATTTAACTTCAAACGTGGCTCTAGGAATATTAAATTTTGTTGCATAAAATTCAGTAAATGTTTACAAGTAACAAACAAAGAAACGAAGTATTTCAGCATTTAAGTATTTATCGGTTGATCGGTATTTGACTTTTGGAGCTGACACCAATCGTCTTATAATAAATACTTTGAAGAGGGTTATTGTAGAAAGAGCTTAAAGCATTATATTAAAAGTAATTATCCTTACTCCATGTTTTATCAACATTTTATTTTAAAAAAATCTGGATTCTTTATGTCCTTATTATTTAATTGTAGGGCTTAAAAACACTTTGTACCAGTCAAGAATATTAAAAATATTAAAGATAGAACCAAATCGCTACACACCTTAAATAAATAAAAAAGTATTTTTTTACTAACTCCGATATTTAATAATATTTTAATTGTTTGTTTTTCGTTTATATTATTTTATTACTTTAATTTATTACGCGAATAGCAATGATGTTATAAAGGATGGAGGATTTTAGTAACATGTTTAACTTTCAAACTTATCTTAATAATAAGATAAATATACAGCAGTATTAAATATTACATTCAACAATATTGATTTTGAACATTTTCGAAACCTCAAATTCATGTTTTAGTGAATCCATTCCATGATAATAATTAAATTTTGTTGGTAAACACTGGTTAAGAAAGTTTAAGCTACTAAATTACACAAACGTTGCAAAAAACAATTTTTGCATTTTTCCATGAAAATTAATACATGGTAACAAACCAATATCATAGCTAAATGTTATTTATATTTGTTCAGTAGTTTTATAATATTAACAAATTTTTGAGATTTGGCCGTGAATTTGTTTTTTTAAAGTTAAAATATTTATGCATATATCTATTAAAGTGTAAAAACTTGCAGAGAAAATGTCTGCATTGCCCCATAAAAGAATGACAGACCTTTTGAGACGAGTAGCATGCAAAGCGATCTGGTGTTTTTTCCTCGTATTTATTTGTATCGCTATGGTAATCGTTAATCGCCAATTGTTCGATTTCTGTTTGTTGGAATAAGATATAATGCTTACTATAATCCAGTCGAGGTAAATTTAATAGATATAAATTTTCTACATGTTTTCTTAGTAACTGTGCTACCTTATCCTCGTTTACATGAAGTTATGTAGACAATATATTATCCAGGCTCCTTTGTTTGGCTTCCTCTTAAATAGCTCTTATAATTATTAAAAAACTATATAATAAGTCTTTTATAAACAAAGAAAATTTTAATTCTATAAATGTGTAATAATTGTGTATAAGAATACAATATAGCTTTTTCTTTGGAGCCTCATGACTTAATAAATGAATAGGTATTCTAATTAAAGAAAACTACGTTATCTTATTTGTTATTTGTTTCTTTCTTTATTGCTCCAAGAAGGTTCAATGGGCGGACATAATGCTAAAATCAATCTCTACCAGTCAACCCGGAAACAAAATTAATACATAAAAATATAAAAGGCATTAACATTTGTACAATCCTAAGGTAATTTTTATTTAAATTACTAAAAGTATTACAATGTTTTATAGATATACAATAGATAGATAATACTTACATTTTGTTTTAAATGGCATTTCTATAACATAATTACATATCACTACAATGAATAAATACATATAAAATATAATATAATATACATAAACATAAAAATATAATATTAGTGAATAAAAACAACATACTAAAAAGAAAAAGGATACTTTAATTATAATTAATAATTCAGCTATTGCTTGTATATGTAGATATTTGATTTATTTTTTATGGCCACTTTGTTTAGAGAGCGTCTTATGTTTTCAGGAAGTCCGTAGTTTTGTTGCGTTAACTGTAAAAAAAACTTAACAAAAACCCGATACCCGATGTAGAAATAAATAGATTAACATTTAAAGCAGTAGTATTTGAAATTTACGTTTTACGTACTGGGGAGAAAGAGAATTGTTAAGTATAGAGAACAACTGATACAAGTATCTAAAAGATCTTTGCTGGCAGAAAGGTAGCCATTGCAGTTTTGTATGATAATATTAAATATAGTCATATTTACGGAATCAGAAAATAAAACGAATGCAGCTGTTAAGAAGACGATCTAATTTATTGTATTTGTATGACAATTAGTTTTTTTGACGATAACAAATCTCTGTTTGGTATTTTCGTATCGGTCAAGTTCATCTTCCATGGGAAATTCTCATTTAAAATTTACATATAGTATTAAATTTTTGGTAAAATTAAATAGATATAACAAAAACTTTTATTTTAACTATGTAAACTTAAAAAGGTCACAGACAACTGCTTTTAAGAGCGTCCGCTTTCCTAACTAACATCATTAAAATCAATACTTAATGTGTTCACTATTAAATATCATCTCGTAAATAAGACAGTCCCCCAGTTTATTCCAATTAAGTATTTTTGGGTACTTTTCTCGTAATAATTACCACCAAAATAGTAACTACAGTTAACATATAGGATTATATTTATTTCTAAAGTGACAATAATATATGAATATACTCGTATTATTATCTCTTTAAATAAACTTAGTTGTGATGTACATATGTAAAATACTTTTAAATATTAAAATATTTATTTTATAAGAGTAAATATCTCATTTAAGCAAGTTGACTAGAGAAGTTAGTAAAAAGGAATATATTCAAAGGTCGCTACTTCGTATGTAATTGCTTCAATATGGCCCACAACTTTAGGGTCGTGTCAACGAACCGTGTAGTGACATGTATCCTTAAAGTTTTGCCAACAAATGATCAAAAAACGACGTATTTGGAGCATACGCAAATCATTCAATAAGGTGTAAAGACAAAAAATATTGAAATCAGAAAATAAATTATTGCGTTAAAAATAATTAACACAAAAGTCTTTTTTTTTGTAAGTTTTAAAGTTTCCTACAAGAGTTCCTTTGACATAAAATTCAAGAACTTGTCCTGTTTATTCTTTGTTAAATATAAAATAGCGATTATTTATTATATTAAAATTATTTATGTCACACATATTTAACAAATAACTACATACACATATTGTATACTTACAGCTCGACGAACATTTTTTATGATTACCTTACGAAAATAACAAAGAAATACGTACCGTGTAAACCGAAATGTTGATTTAGGACCTTTCGGATAATGTTGCAGAATTAATCCAGCCTCCTACGTTCGTTCCAAGAGCAGTATCGTTCCAATTCCCGAGGATTATCTCGCTTCAATTTCTTAACACAAGAAAATAAATATAATATTTATCTGCAGATTGTATTATGCTTATAAATGATAGATTACAATGTTTTATGTAAGACAAAAACTAAATCCAGTGATTATAATCCTTTAATCAAGGTAATTCAAAGTGAAAGTGTCTTTATTGTGTGGTCAATATATATGTATATAATATAATAAACCAGTTTTTACAGTATTGTACGAGTAGTTGTAAACAAATTTTTGAAATGCTTTTCACTAATAAGAGTTTACTTAATTCTCTAATCACTTCTCAAGTTTCAACTTGGGTTGAGCTAATGTAAATCTTGAATTCTCTTGTGTTTAAAATTTACATTGACATTGCCTCGCAAACGTTGAATTTTTCATGAAACGTCCCAAAAGAAATAATTGAAGTAAAAAAATATACATACATAAAGACGTTACTGATAATACCAGTAATTCGAATGTCCGGATGTCATTATCATTTTAATAAAAAAATCAAAATATTTATTAATTGAAAAATACTAATTAAGAAATTCTAATTTTGAGAAAAGACTCCCACAAGAGCCTAGGGGTTCTGATCCACATATTACTTTGTCCGTTTTTAGACTTCAAATGTTGAATTTCTTTAAACGATAAGTCTTTACCTCAATACAGAGATAAAAAGATAACGCATTATTAAGCATTCATACATACATATAATTGTATATTCATACAAAACATACACAAAATTGTAACGAAAAAACAATTGTTCAATTGGTGTTTAATGAGACTGATAAATTCGTTTTAGTTCTAAGAAGCCATTCAACAACTTACAAACGCTAAAACTGTACATTAAATTTATTCCAAAATGTTATTTTATAAATTATTAGCGTATAGCAAAAAAAATAAAAAAAACTTAAGCCGTTAACATAAGCATTCAAAAATATTTCAATTCTCTGAATGATGTCTATAATTCCAATTATTAATATAAATAAATATTATTCAGTAATTAATAAAGTAAGGTAAATATTCCCAATTAAATTATTAAGGTCTTAAATACTATTTTCAAAACACTTTAGAGCTTTCAATGCGGACATGGTTGTTTAATGAATTTTCTCTTCGATTCAATATTTTCTTTGAGAGGAAACTTAGAGGAAGTATTACAACTTCGAATGAAGGAGAAAATATATTGATTCAGTGTTAAATTATTAATTTTTTTCATAATATTTTGTACTTTAAAATATTGTATTTATTCAAAGTATAAAAATCTGAATCAAAGAAATTATACGTAGAATATGATAGTAGTCATTAAAATATAAATTTAAAATTTCTCCTAAATTAAAAGTATATTAGCAGCAATCCAATGACGGTAAAAAGAAAAAAACATTTTAAAGCAAAATAGTACTAGGAATAAATGCAAGAATATATTTTCTTCTTGGATTCGTATATTTTCTCTTTTAGTATATTTTGGGTACGTAGTTGCTTTATTATACACATTAAGGACAAATATTTTATTTAGGACAAGTAAAGACAATAAAAAGCATCACTAGGGGAGACCGGGGATGGTTGACCAATTTTCAGTTTAAAAGTTAATATTTTTATTGCTTTAATGATTATTTTTGTGAAAAGCAATTCCATTGATAGTGTCACTATTCAGCTCTAGAAAGAAATTACAATAAGCTCGATACCTATTAAAACATAGTATATAGCCTCGATTTTATAGAACGGGAAAAACTAGTCAACCTACCCCGTGCCTGGGGCAGGTTGACTTGTCACTAGGGGTAAGTTGACCTAAGAAGTAATGAGTACCAAGACTACGAAGGAACAAGATTTAAATACTAAAGTAAATGCAATCATCATTTTTAAGAACATCTTCAACAACACTAAACACCGTTAAGAACCTATCGGTCCACCTCCAGTCTAAAATAGTCTTTGATAGTCCTTTAGTCTAAAATAGTCAAAATAGTATTTATAGTGAACACGTGGGAAAACGAAGAACGGAAGGACCATATTGCTGAGGCCGTGATAGCAACTGCGACTGTCACCAGCGAAACCTCGGTCAGCAGTCGTCATTTTTCCCAATTTTTTGGTGCCAAGATGAGCTATTACTCTATCAGGAATGTGAATCGTTGTCAGTCCTGTTTCATCTACATTCGAAATATATTCAGGGCTTACATTTAAACGTAGGTAAACTTAGGTAATCAAAGAACAACTGCATGTTTTTTTTGTTGAAAGAAGTGGCTCGAAATAAACTCGTAGCTTGAGGAGATCGAATAGAGAGAATAGGATGACGTTTAAGCAAACTATCTACCAAATCTTTATCAGCAATCTGTTTTTTATCCCATGATTCAGGAATAGCTTTTTTTTTTTTTTTGCAAATTCATATGCAAATTTTCGGAACTCGTAAGGCGTTATAATCCATATATCCATAATAAACATCAGCAGCTCCCTTATGGGCAATTTTCTGATGCATGCTCTTCCTTGTCACTGAATATTTGTCTATTTTTTATGTAGCCAACGCTTTCCAAGGTCAATTAAAATCTAGACAGTCCGGGAGTGCATTCTTTTGTTTTCATATTTACTACACGGCGATATTTTATATGGTATAGCAAATTCTTTTGCTGGAATTGATACTTCGGCGAAAATAACTTGTCGACATACTCTCTCCAGTATGTCTTTACGTCGATTTGACTTTCGTTTATAGATTCGCATCGTTCTAAACTGGAAATGTTAGGTTAAGAACAATAATTTTTATACCAATTTATATCTAGTATATCCAAAATTGTATGGGGCAGGTTGACTAGATAGTCAACCAACCCCTTTATAAATGAGTCAACCAGCCCCAAACGACCTAGTAATTTTTAACTACGTGCCAAAACCTTAAAATGGTGTCGTAATTAAAAATAATAAGGAAGCAAACAAAGTCCGGAAATCAAACATTCGTATTAAACAGTTTGACAAGCAATCAAAACAAAATGAAAAGAGTTATAACAAATAGAATTAAGGCAAAAATAGTTACTTAAGTGTCTTGTTTTTGAACAATAGGCTCTAGCTGACAAACGGTTTGGGTCTGCTCCGCGGTTTTTCTGATGATTGTGCGCGGGGGAATAATGGATACGCTCACCTAGTCGATCTTTGCAAAAAGTTTGCCTAACTCGCGTTTTTGACAATTAGTCTACCAGCCCCTAAGTCAACCAGCCCCGGTCTCCCTATACAAAATAAATTTTGTACATTAGAAGCTTAAATACAGAATTATCTAACTTAGTTACATAAATTTTAGGATTACATTTACAAATAAGATAAATCAAATAATGTATGATATATTTTGGGTTAATTGAATAAATTAGTGACAAATTGAGTGAATTACGAGATGAGAGAAATTGTAAGGGATCAGATGTGTTTAGGTACACAAGTCCCAAAGATGGATCGCTATAATATAGGTTATCAATATATAAAGATATATCTAATGCTCGCAGTTTGTTTACATGAAATATCAATGCAAGCAACACTTTATTATAACATATTAGTCTATAACATTTTTATATAATTGTGATATAACTAACGACAGAAATAACATTAACTAGTGATGGTATCGTATGAAAGTATCTTTTGGCTACAGTGGGAGAGTAGTTCTCTGGTACTTTCTATATTTTATGATTTAAATTTTAAAAAAAATCATTTACTCTACATATATATTAACTTTAATATCTACAAATTTAACAAGAGTTTCAACAAACATTATCAGATGTTATTGTTAGAATACTACAAACGCATTATTGAGGGTAGCTCTTAACCCACTTACGGTTTAATTTACCTGGCCAAATATGTTGCTCAATTGAAGCAGCAAACGTCTGAATGGTATATTAAATTAATAAAATGGTTTATTAAATTGTAAAATCATTTATTTTTATATATTAATATTAGTTATATTGATTCGTGTACATGAATTCAATTTCACTGTGTTCGGGTGCAGCAGTGATCACTGGTATTGATTCAAAGTGAAATGATAAAAAAAAAAAGTTTAATACAAGAGTAATTCTACTTTAGTAATATTATCCTTATAAGGTTCACGTGCTATTTTATTTTATCATCCTTTAGGGATTTTCTTTGTATCGATTTCTTAAAATGAAAAGTTCTATGTGATTTTTCAAGTACTATTTCTATATCACTACCTAACTAGATATAAAATTATTTATTTAAATATAAAATTAAATTGTTATTAATATATCTATCGCCAGTTTCCAAGTATTAACATAATAAATAAACATAAATATCATTGCTACTACTAATAATCATATATATAATCAAAAAAATCACTGCTACTATCATCAATGTGGAGTACCACGTCCATAAAAAATATTGTAAAATCTAAAATGAAAGCTTATGTAAATTCTTTTGTTTACTAAAGATACGGCTTCAGAGAAAATATATTGTGAGCAGGTCGCTTTAATATTGCCAAGTGGTTGATAAGGCATAATGCGGCTTCTCAATAGCTCGGAAACTCTTTGTTGTCCGAGCAAGGAAGTTTTGGTCAGGATGCTAAAGTAACTCTGCTTTTATGAATGAAAATAAATTCATAGTTCGAACTTTAGATTGACTATGAGTTTAGTTATACATATAATTAATATTGAAATCTTAATCGGTTTATCGTACAAATATAATATAATATACTTTATATCTTCTGATAGTTTACGATAAAGATAATATCTGAATGTCAAGAAAAAGAGATTTAACAATTTTTTTGACTTCACTCTTATTGGTCTGCTTTGAGAATCTGATCCCGACAAAATATATCTTACATTTTTGCAGGACCAGTTTCGCGGAGTTTCTTTTTTGTTGAAATACTTCATGACTAAATAATGATGCCACAAATATATTTTGTAACTATGAGCCTTTGGTGAAAATAACAATAACAAAAATGAAATAAAAATTCTTTATGTTATATAAGTTTTATATAAGGATATTAAAAGTTATATATAAGGATACTTAGTATAACAATGTAATTATTATAAATAATAAGAGTAGTATTTTTTTACAATAATATCAAAGTTTTTCCTTTTTTTTAGACGTAGAAAGGTTTTTCATGAAACTATATTTAAAAACTAAGATAATATATTTATCTTTTAATTAGATTGTTTTTATTGTGCCAATTAATTTATAAATTGAAAAATTTTTATAGAAATATATTTTATATATAGTAGAAAATAATAAATGCTTAGAATTAGTTTCATAAACCCATGGATCATCATAACTACTGTTAAAATGCTTACTGAGTTGTTTTTGTTTTAATAATTATTAGAGCTGTATGAGAGGAAGTGAAACAAAGAGTCCTGGATATTATATTATCATAATAACTCATGTTAAGAGCTGCTCCTCGTTACTCCTAATAATTACTAATGGTCAAATGTGTATGAGAATAAAAACATCAGTTGTAACATTATTATACTTCGATATGTTCTTCACTTCGTTATTTTAGTAAATAAATAGAAATAAAAATAAATAAATTGAAATTATTGATATTCCAGCGAAAAATTATAACAATAAGCCTTTTGCTGGTAAAAAAAAGATGACCTTGAAAACTGTTACACAGTTTAATATATAAAATTATCATTAATTTTATTATAATTAACGTAACTTTTAATGTTTATAAAACATCTAAAAAAGTATCATTATTTTGTTGTGTATTTTGTGAAATTCTCCTAAGCCCAAACCATCGCAAAACATTTTTAATTATATAAGAGCTTTCCCTACATTTAATCAATAACAATAGAGTACTTTACTAATTGCATGCGATTGGAAACTGTGGTTGGATTAAACCAAATCTTATTACACCTTGCCATCACTATAGAGAAGTTGAAAATTCAAGAAAAAATACATAAAACAAAAATGAAAACAGGTAATCAAT
This sequence comes from Melinaea menophilus ssp. n. AW-2005, assembly GCA_918358695.1. NCBI lineage: Eukaryota > Metazoa > Arthropoda > Insecta > Lepidoptera > Nymphalidae > Melinaea > Melinaea menophilus. The sequence goes on along the minus strand of OU911045.1, from coordinate 19,025,054 downwards.
TTTAATGTTGTAACCAAAATTTTTCGAATAAATTCATAGCATACATAATTAAAACAATTTATAATTAAAACCCATTGCTGAAAATAAATAGTGAAACAAGTATTAACTTTCTAGATATTCACATTTATATTTATTTATACCTACTCGTAAATTCTAAAAAGAGAGGGATGGCACAAGGTCATTCTATGGAACCGCTTTTCATCAAAATGTACATACATTTATAAATTACATCTCATAACAAAAAAGAAAAAGATCTTTATCTTGATAAATCAGTGTTTGTTCCTTTACTGACACTTCTACCGAAAAGACGACAAAAACCATTCAGAGATACTTGAAGTCTTTCGGTAAACTTTTAGTCGGTAAGATTTAGGAGAGTTAGAGTGTCGGTGTTTATGCTACTTTCGATTAGGTTACTCCTCAACCCTCCTTCACCTTCAACACCGTAAAAAATAAATATTTGTGGGATAAATAGTTTGTTGGTCCGTTCTGGACTTACTTTGTATGCGTTATTAAAAGAACCGAACACATCAATAACAAACGGTAACTTTTTCGTTAACTATATTTTATCTTAATATAGATTTACATAAATACGAAATATTTATCTAAAAAGTTTCTGCGGTTAAAGATTTTTTACAAAAACTGTTGTATTCACGTATATCTTTAAATTAATAATTAATCATTAATAACAGCAACATAAAAGTGTGCTAAAAGAAACAAAGTACAGAGAAGCGGTCTATTTTTATGTGACGTTACACTCGCTTCCTGAGTATTATAATAGTTCTGGTCAAAAATATCCCAGAAAGGTCCTTTAGCAACATCAATATTTACAAACTTATAATAAAAATGTAACCATTTATCCTTTATTTTCGCAATTTTCAGGATATTAATATATTAAATACCAAGATCATACAGATCATGCCACAAACTTAAGGTTTACTATTATTACTTGATGTAATTGTGACTTCTGCACTGTTCATTCTACACCACATTTATTATTCTTATTCTATCTTTCATTAACTGTTGTAAATGGTTATTGTACAAACTATTCTATACTATACTATTCCTTTTTTATTAGTAAATCTACCGCTCTGTAGCTATTACAAGGTAGGAAATATGCCTGTCACTTTCTCACCCAGCGGTACTGTCTTGGCGAGGGAGGAATTTGACACGTCTTCATCTAACATAGGCCTACTGGCAAAAGGCATCATTTGGGTTGCCAGTACACCTTTAGTTTGTAATATTTTGCCAAGCCGTTACGATCGAGTGCGGAAGCGATTCCGTGACCTACTGGAGATTAGGATATCCGTTAGGTTTTAGTGGGTTTCTTTATGTACGCAACTCTCACATAAGGACCCCTGCCTTCTTCTAGCCCAGGCGCTGTTTATAAAAGATTTGTCAAAAAAATAAATACAATGATCATCATATATAGTTTTAACATTGGAAAATTATTTCTTACTCATTGCAAACCCCCAAAATGTATTAACTTAATTAAAATCCCCATATAACAGAACTACTGATCAATTTTAAACTAGTGTATTGGCCTATTAATCTAATGCGGGATAAAGGTACTTTTCACTCCGGAAAATTTAATAATTTTCAAAAGAAAATACGAATTTTGGGTTAGGTTACTATTACAATACAATAAAACTATTAAGAAGATGTAAGTAGAGGAGTGATTGTGGAATATTTCATATGTTAAAATTAAGAGTATTTTTCGGATTATACAATTTTTTGGAAATTACATATATTTGTTAGTGCTATACACGTTGGATTTCTACACGTTGGAGGGGAAGAGGGAAAGGGGCAGACTAAGTTGCTGAAAATATCTAGTTTTAATTGGCAATTTCATTTTGTGTAAATAAATTCCAAACAGAGGAAAGTAATATATCAGCTGCCGGTAATAACAGACTACAATATTTGGCTTATTACTTACTCCTTCTTGTCTTATACCATAATTAGCAGTCCTAGAAAAGTAAATAAAATGAAAATATTGATTGTGATATTTTAAATAAATGTACCAATAAATCTTAATGGCTCGTTTAAAAAAGCTTATTTCAGTGTGGTTAATTACCTTTACCAATTGCTTAATTATATTAGTAACACGAAATTTTTCGTACCAGTGACCAGTTCTAATTTAATAAAAATTACACACAAGTTGCGTGTTTACAATTTAAAAAATCCCATTTGACGTATTGCCGCCAATCGAGAATAATCCAGGCATTACCTCGCCAAGTATCAGAGTAGTAGACCTCAACATTTCGAGCGACTGTCAGTTTCCTTGTCAACAGGTCAAGTTGGCCTCGATGAACATGAATTATAAAATAACCATTTTAAAAGGCATCTAAATTGATAACACTCTATGGATATAATAATAGGATTTTATGTACTCATTTTTGGAATGTAACTAAGCTTAATGCAGCCACCGTTTTACGAGTCATTAAAAGTAAGTGCTGTCATTGTCACAGTATACTCGCCATAGAGAGGGAATAAACATAATAAATAACATCACAAATATTTTGGCCACTATTAATAGAAGTGATTGTTGCAGAATAGTAATTATAAAGATAACCATTTTAGGATTTAGGGCGTATGCACCAGCTGTCCTAGATAATAATAATTTACAGTGTTAAAAATAGACCCAGGACGTTATTTAGGAGTTTGTCAAACTTCAATGAGATAATTTGAAATACAGACAGCAATGAATATCATTGCTTTATGTACAACAATGTAATGGTTCATAACACCTAGAAGCTTATGTCGTGCATTCAAAATTAACTCGACTACTAAAACTTTATGATCTCATGAGCAAGGTCCCGAAACAATGATAGCTTATTATATAATATAATTATTGCCGGCTTAGTAATATTATATTATGCACATATTTAACATAGTAGTAGAGCTAGTTAAGTATGTTCTGAGTGTTATAAATTATTAGAGTAACTTTTGAGTTTACCCGTTACAAAAAACACAGAAAACTTTCCTCTTTATATCAGCATAGCTAACTGAAATTATTTAAAATTATTGATATCTGAGCTCAGATACTTTGTCAAAAATTCTTTACCAGACGTAAAAAATATTTCAAACGTGATATATTGTCCTACTTTCGCTAACTTGATACTTAAAATTATCAATACATCGCTGAATCTTTTGTGCGGGTATTGATTTTTGTTTTTATTTTTGTGGTAGTAGTAATTAAGGTATAGTAAACGCATTTCTAAAGTCAAAAGGTAAAAACCATTTTATGATATTTTTATTATCACTACTATATTTTAGTAATATTTTAATGTCTATGACATAAACGTGGCATATAATATAGGGATATATAAAGGTAGATATATATAAGTTTCAGAACACTTAAAATTATCTTCAAATTACTTTAGCAACAAGCTTATTTAAATTTTAAACAAATATAAAATGAAACAAAAATATTTTAGAATTTGAGAACGTAAAAAAATTTTACCTCTATATTTTTTAAATATATGTATTTTTTTATTGCAATATAAGAAAACTGAATACCAAACGTAAACCATTGCATCATATAAAAGTTAATATAATACTTCATTATACTGTAATTTTTAGATGCTTTTTTTGTGTAACCTTATTGATAGCGAAGTGTGTAGCTTTTGTGAAAATAAATTAACTAGTGATTGTTTCGAAACGAGACAACACCGATTACAATCAAAAGACAAAAATTCTCGGAGAGTTACTTTCAGAATACTGATAAGAAATAACAGAATGGGCAAAAATCTAGGGAAATTGTTTAAATTAGTTTAAATATATGGTTAAAATTTATTAAGATGGTAAATATACATTACAAAATAAAATGTATATAACATTTTATTTAATTGCCTTAAATTCATATATTACTAAATAGGCTATTAAATAAATAATAAACTTGATTGCAATATATAATTGATATTATTGTTAACAATGCATATTCTTTGTATTTTGTAATAAAAAGTACAACACTAAGTCTTAAAAACCCGAGTATACTTAAAATACAGTATGTAGCATTTATATATATTTTTATTACTATTGTTGTTAGATTATAATTTAATCATATATTGGACTAAAGCTTTGTCCGAGTTTAATTTAGGAACGCATTCAATATTACATTTCACATTTTTTCAATCTCAATTACCAAAATACAAATCTTTTATAGATATTTATTATTCGAGTAATAAATTCAACTTTACTACATATAAGTTTATATTATCTATTTGAAATATATTATACATATATACATATAAGTGAAAAAGTTATTAAAATATTTCAGATACCATTTAGTTATATCTGTAATCTATATACTCGTATATGCATAGATATATATATAAATTTGCTGAAACAGTCTCTCTTCTTTTACTTTGACTTAGCGTATTCGCAATTTTTAATTGTTACTTATTAAAAACTTCACATAAATAGAAAGAGATATTTTTATTGAGTTTAATACGTTGTGTGATTTAGGATAAAATTACACAAATAATTGAATATTCCATAGCAATTACAAACTCCACTCTATACAAACTGAGCCGTAGCATTAACGAGAGGTTACTTTAAAGCCCGAAGCACACAATTCAACAGTTTGTTGCGCGATTTAGGTTAGGTTAGCCTTTTAATATCTTATGACATTGTACACTATGAATAGTAGCTTCGAAGCCTTATAGTGTACTTTTACTGCCGAAAATGGTGAATTTATGTTACAAATGTACATAATTTTATAATTTAGGATTTAACATGACAGCATTCGACTAAAAATTTATTTGATATGAGCTAATAAATATATAACTGTAAATTAGTACCCTGTTATGTAAAATAAAATCTAGTAATTGCAACAAATATACATTTTTAATAAATAATTCGTAAGGACTAAAAAATCCATAAATCATGGTTATACAGCACATGTTCAATACTGTAACTGTACGATTGTTCCAAATAAATTATAATTTTATTTCAAATTGTCTAGAAAACTCCAAAAACCATGTTATTTAAAAAGCTGTTGTTTTTATTTTAAATCTTACAATATTGAAAAAGTATGTATGTACCTTGATATTTTTTTACACCTACCTTCATAATTTCTTACAACTCTCCAAGTTTGTCATTGTCGTATTTTGCATATTAACGTCATTAAAACATTTATGGTCAATTTAAAACATAATAATATTATTATTTTTTGTCTTTTATAATTTTTATTCATAATATTATACCTGTTATATATTTTATTTTAAACCTGAAGATAAGATTAAAACTTTCCCGAGCGTAATACAGTAGTTAGTAAAAGCAGGTAAGTGTGGTTTTTAATAAATCCGAAATGAAACGACTCATTGTGTACAAAACACGAAAGAAATAACAAAAGCATATTTCGTAAGGGAAAATGTACACAAGAATTAATCTTCATATCCATGATGGCATCCATCGCAAAATCATTGGCTAAATGTGGAATTCACATATATTTCATTTTACTATATACGTGAAATATGTCTTGAATATTGCTACTGCAATTTCCTCAGCCTCAACATTTGATACCATAAAATACATATTTTTTTGGTGTTGCCACAATTGAAAATGAGAACATTTAAAGGATACAAGAAGAGAGGGCAAGTACGGAAAAGATACGGCTTACGGCTCATTAACAGTTCCTTATTATTATTATTTTCATTCTTATCTTAATATATAAAACACAAAGACACTCACTGACTCACTGACACATTCATCGCTCTACAGTCCAAACCGTAATACCTAGAAAGCTTAAATTTGGACACAAGACTCCTTACATATTGAATAGGTGCAATAAGAAAGGATTTTGCAAAGGTCCAAACCGTTCCAAAGTTATAGCTAAAAAACTGTAAAAAATATAACGTTATTGTTAATTGTTGGTGTGGAAATTCAAACAAAATGTTTGATCACTTTCGCTGTCCGTTGCGAAGCATGGGTAACCTGCTTGTTACGAATAAAGCCAAAATGTTCAACTCAAGGTAGCCAAAATAATTATAGCTCGTATGGATGGTATTATCACGCGTCTTCACATTGCCGCCCACAATAGTGGCATTAAGTGGGAAACTTACTTTTTCGCTTGAACTACCTTACATATAACATTTATTTGATCTGTATTTTATTTGGAATGTTTATGTAACGAAGCTATATCTAAAATGTACTTTAAAATATTATAGATCTTTTTAATTCCAGTATAAAAATAAATCTAATGCAGTTACGTACTAAATCCTATACGGTAATGTTTTAATATTCATATAATAGTATTGTAGTATCATCGCATGTATTATATTATATAAATTATTACTTACATATTTAACTTTCATGATAAAATATTTTGTAATGTGGGTAATGTAATAATATTTTTGTCTATGTAACTATTTAAATCTGGTAAAACTAAGAAATGTAAATGTGTTAAAGTGTATTGTTATCCTATTAATAAGATTTATTCATTTACAATTAATTATAATAATTATTAAACACAAATGTGTAATTTATGATTGCTACAAATACATTAAGGAATTAAGTATCATAAAAATAACTATTGTGTATGTATTTAAATTTATTGCGTTATTAATAATTGAGAAAAAAAATGTGAACTTTTATATTATATTCAGTATATTTTATACTTAGAAAAAAATCAATAGCAAATAACATGTTTAATGTTATTTGGTATTGTTTTTTTTTCTTTGAAATATGTTGCAATTAATGTCCATTTATTTATTTTCTTTGCATTCTACAATGTATAAATTGATTAATAGATTTTCTTCATTTTTTAGCCATCTTTATTTGTAAAGTATTAAATAATCTAACACATGTAATGCTACTTCAAACTACCAACGCAATATAGTCGACCTGATTTTGTTATACAATTTAGATATAATTGCTTGAATGACATAAAATAGTCATCAATATTTAACAATTTAAAAAATATATATAGTAGGCAAAGGCCAAAAATCTTTAGAATATGAATAAAAATATTATAAAGTATTTCTTATTAAAAACTTGTCTTGAGTTTGCTAAATTTATAGTTAGAATAATATATCTATATGGTAGTAGAGTCATTTGTTGCAGCTCAAAAAACATTAAATTTTCTATTGGTCTATCAGTTACTCCTGAACCTCTATCTTTAGTATACATACATACAGGAAAAATATTTGTGTGCTACACAGGTTATTGGGCAGAATTTATTCTGACTCTGTGTCCGTTATATAAAAAACATGCCGAACACATCAATAACAAACGGTCACTCGTTCGAAAACTATATTTTTATTTTAATAGACTGCGTTAATAGATTTTGGATAAACACTGTTCTATTCATGTATATTCCATCTTTAAATTTACAATTAATCTAATAAAAACGACATAAAGTTTTACTAAAAGTCCCAAAGTACAGAGCAGTGTTACAGTGTTATGTGACGTCACGTCCGCTCCATAAGTTTTATTAATATAAAAGTTTGGGTCAAGAGACATCCAACAATTGCCCTTTTATAACCCCAATATCCATAAAGTTAAAAAATTATGGAACAATTTGTCGGCCATGTAGCTTTTAGGGATTTTATCCCCAAATTGAACAATTTTAATATTTTGGTACGAAACTTAACATTTCGTATTAATATGAGATATTATTAACTTTTTAATTCATTGTTCAATTAGTTTCCTAAAAGTAATTAAGGCTATAATTATATTGCAACAAATATACTGAATAGATTATAATGAAAACGAGTATGATGATGGCTAATTACTAAGTGGATAATCATTTCTCTAATTTTCAAGGAAAAATGTAAATATTGGTTCAGTATAATAGATGAATCACAAATTATAAAAGTTGAAAAATTTATGCATATGCATTTTAAGTATTGATGTCTAAGTTTTTGATTTGGTTATGAGGGATGGAGAGAGAAGACAACGTCACCGTGGACAATTCATTTGATATGTGAACTTCACCTTGTAATAAATTGTTGTAAAATATATTTGTAAAGTTTATTATTAGACTTTTTTATATTCGAGGAGGGCTAACGAGCGTAACAGTAACAGATGATACATTATCACCGCCGCCCATGAAGTTTTACATCATCTAAGGACTCAAAAGAATTTGCCGGCCTTGAAGGAGGAAATACTTACACGCCTTTTTGAAAAGTACCCAAATCATATCAATCCGGGAAATTCATTCTATATTTTAGTAGTACATGAAAGAAAGTTACTTGAAACCCACACATTAATTCAGTAAAAATTATTTAATAAAGAAATATCTCTATATCTTAGAAGAAATTGTATATCAGGAAATCCATTAAACCGCAGTGGAACAAGTGTATTTAACTTCGAACCCCATTTCAAATGGAACCTTTGACCAGCTTTGAAACTTTTACAATCTGTTACATAAAACTTTAGACAAGCATTAATTATGACTGAACTCAAACGGGGCGAAATTAACATCTTAATTGTTGGATGTTTGTATGTTAAATGTATCAATATAAGATGCGAATTGTTGGTAAAAAAAATGTTTATATAATATATATGCATGTGAGACATTCTTAAAAATATAGAAAACCATTGTATGCTATAAATATAATATTGCCTAAGAAAAATTTAATCCAACGAGTAAAAAAGGATAGAAATAATTTTCAGACCCTTGTGACTATTATTACTTTAATTTATTACTGATATTACCTGGATAACAATAGTGGTAATGAATTACGACAGAACTAAAAAAATATTTGATAGATTACTGCATTTGGGCTACACCTAAAACGAAATAAAAAGTCTATAAAAACAATGGCTTTAATTGTTATAGCATAAAAATGGACTGTTTTATTATTTTGGAACAGCAATATATTTTAATGCTAATGTCTTAAATAATATAAATATATATCTAAAAATATAAAGTACTCTTTAATACGTCTGTTATATTTTTAATTTTTCCCCAAATTTTGTTGGTAAATAGAAGAAAAATTTATTCAATCGTAATCTTAAACACTGACACCTAGACAATCCCAGGAAGGCAGTATAGCTCATTCATTACCAAAAATTATGTTGACTATCCACGGTGTGTTATTTATTTTGATGATGCCCTGAGATGAACTCATCTGGAACGACATTTATTAACCAAAAACATTCATTTAAAGAGTTTAAAAAGCTTAAAACGCATGAAACTGGACAACACTAGTTCTTTTGCCGAGTCAAATCAATAACTACTTGAAGCTTCGGATGAGATTTCGTGGCTCATCAATAAATAAAAAAAAAGCATATTATTAGAGAAACATTCGTCAAACCTTGTATATTGAAAGCAGCTGAGATCGTTTTTATTTATTCGGTAATCGAACAGTGTATATATAATTTTAAAGGTACAATAAATATTATTGGCATAAAATACAACCAAAAAAGGACTACACTAATTAACAATACTATAAAAAGAAAAATTTAATAATAATAATAATAATATTCTTTATTGCACACTAAAAGAAAAAAAGTAACAAAAAGAAATTAAATAATAACAAAACAAAAACAATAACAAAAATAGAAATTATACATAACAAATTCAATTAATGTACAAGAGGCGGCCTTATCGCTAAAGCAGCGATCTCTGCCAGGCAACCTTGGGGTATAGAACCTTGTATAATTTAAAAACTAATGTTTGCGAGTAGGAGTGCACCAATTAAATAAAATTACAATACAATAAAAAGCACATACATCATAAAAATACATACCTACATACATAAATAAATTTATTAATATACATATATATCCATACACATATACATATATATATATATATATATATATATATATATATATATATATATATATATATATTACATATAATAAAAGTAACCAGTGAGGACGAAGAGGAAAAAAGGACAAAGTTATATATAAAGTATAATTTATGGACATTGGGATGAATAGAAATCAGCGACGAGTTTCTTAAAAACAGCAAGAGATTTTGATTGTCTAATTTGTAAGGGGAGGGAATTCCATAAACGACAAGCTTTTACAGAAAAGGAATTGTTAAAAAAAGTAGTAGAATGTGAAGGAATTTTTAAAAGGAAATTGTTATCAGAACGTAAGGATAAAGAATGAGAATTAGTTAAAAATTGAAATTGTTGTTTTAAATACGGAGGAGTAGAAGAATGGAAGAGCGTACAGTACAGCAGGTTAAGAATATGTGTATTCCGGCGGAAGCGGATAGGGAGCAACTTGAGATGTTTACGAAATTCAGAGATACGGTCATATTTACGTAGTCCAAATATGAACCTGATGCAAAGATTTTGGAGTCTCTCAAGTTTATTTAAATGCTCTTCTTTTAAATCTAGATAACACACGTCAGCGTAGTCAAGTATAGGCAAGAGAAGGGATTTAGTGAGCGCTATCTTTGTGGGAACCGGAAGAAAATTACGTAAACAACGAAGAGATCCGATCGTGGCAAAAATCTTTCTACTGACTTCGCCTATCTGCGGAGTCCAAGATAAATGGTGATCGAAAATGATGCCCAAGTTTTTTACTGTTTTACTGTAAGGAACCTGGACACCATTTATATAAACTTGTGGAAGACAAGACCAGTTGATTCTCGATATCAATCTTTGACTACCTATAATTATCACTTGCGATTTTGAAGGATTGATATTGAGTCCAAAGGAAATACTCCACTGATGAATACTAGTAAGTTGGGCATTTAATGTGTTTATAGTTTGCGGGAGTTCATCTAATTTAGAATTTATATAAATTTGTAGGTCGTCAGCATACAGGTGGTAGAGAGAAGATATTGATTTGCAGATAGTATTCATAAAAATTGAGAAGAGGAGAGGAGACAACACGCCACCTTGCGGGACACCAGCATGCATTAGGGACCACTCAAAATAGGAATCATTGATACGAATGCGTTGCCGGCGTCCAGACAAGTAACTATGAAACCAGCCAATTACTTCAGGAGATACGTTAAGAGAACGTAATATATTAAGAAGAATGTCGAAATCGACATTGTTGAAGGCACTTGAAAAATCCAACAAAGACATTATGGTTACTTGTTGGTTATCCATGCCCAGTCGGATGTCATCAGTAATCTTAACCAGCGCAGTAGTCGTGCTGTGACCAGGGCGGAAGCCGGATTGCATAGGATTAATAATTTTATTACAGGAAAGGAAACAACTTAACTGATTATGTATAAGTCGTTCCAAGACTTTTGACAGGAAAGGAAGGATGGAAATTGGACGATAGTCAGAGAAAGAGGTAGGATTCTTTTTTTTAGGGATAGGAATAATTTGTGCCTCTTTCCAGACAGAAGGAAATTGATTGAGATGAATAGAACTATTGAATATTACAGTAATGACAGGTGTAAGTATGTTGATAAGGGGAATGATCATTTTCCGACTAATGCAGTCAGAACCGATGGCATCCGACTTAACGGCAAGTACGTTCCTCTTAACATCACTTTCAGAAACTTGACTTAAAGTAAAAAAGATACTGCCAGGAGTGGATAAGCTTGCGAGTTGATTTAAAGTGTTAAGTTTAGTCAAACCATCTATGGTAAGTTGAGGAGAAGTGCCGGTTAAGGTCATTTAAGTTAATATTAGAAAAATTTGCATGTTCCTGAGATCGCCCAACTCCAAGAGACTTAAGAAACATCCCAACTTTATCTGGATCTTCCTCTTCGACTACAGATCGGTGAATATGGCGTCGTCGTGAATCTCTACACACCGTGTTGCAACGATTGCGTGCTTTATGGTATTTTTCTTTGTTTATATCAGTAGGAGATGTTTTAAATTTCAATTTGGCCAAGTTCTTTTTCTCCTGCAACTTTTTAATTTCATCAGTGAGCCATGGAGCAGGGAGATGTTTCATACGAACTGGCCTGATCGGTGCGTGTTTGTCATACAACTGAACAATAAGGGAATTGAATGTTGCAATTTGTTCATCAAGAGTATCACAATTAGTTATCTGCAGCCAGTCTATATTAGAAGCATCATGACACAATTTCTCAAGATTCATTTCTCGAAAATTACGCTGTAGAAAGATTTTTGGCTTTGCTTTAGGTGGTGTAAGTTTATACAATAAATATATAAGATCATGGTACGAGAATGCTGCAGCAGTACATTGGCCGTGTTTTTCTACATGATTCAAAGATGACACAAGAATTAAATCTAGAAGTGAGGGGGCACAATTGGGAAAAACGTGTGTAGGAGATAATGGCAGGATGTGAAGGTTGGATGAATTTACCAGTGTATTAAGTCGGCTTGATCTATTATCATTTTTTAAAAGACACGTGTTGAAATCGCCCATAATTAAGGTATGTTTATATATCGGAGAGAATTGTTCCAGAAGGTTCTCAAATGATAAAAAATAGTCTATCGTCATAGATGGACTATAAAAGACACCAAGAAGTATTTTACTGTGGGAGAAGACTACTTCGACAAATAGATGTTCAGCCTCGTCTCGGTGTTGCGTTAGCGATTTACTTTTAATAGAGTAAGGAATATGAGGACGAAGATAAATAGCAACGCCTCCACCAGATCTCCCAATACGGTCATTGCGTATTAGACTGAACCCGGGCAATAAATATGAAGTTGAAGAGTGGAAAGACTTGAACCATGTTTCGGAAATTAAGATAGCATGAATATTTTTACTGTCGAAAGAGGATAACAAATCAGGATAGTGTGCCGGAATACTTTGAGCGTTTATATGAACTATGTTGAAGTTTTTCTGTAAGTTTAAAAAATGTGAGTTAAGAGATTCTTTAAGGGAAGGAAGACTATGGAAACTGCTACCACTGCTTGATTCATCGGATGAAAAAGAGTAAAAACTATCATTTGGGCTACCATTAAAAGACATCTCAAAAAGATCTAAATATAAAATAAACTGTGTAGTTAAAAAGATATAAATAAAAAAATAAATAAAATAATAAATAAAATAATAATAATAATAAATAAATAAAAAAAAAAAACAATAAAATAGAACAAAGTAAAGCTACTTAAAACTGAAAAGTATAAATAAAATAATAAGATAAATAAAGTAAAAAATAGTAATATAATAATAAAAATATATATATATATATATATATGTATATTATTAATAAAAATATTAATAATAATGACAATAGTAACAACAATAATAAAAAAAAAATATAAAAAAAATAAAAATAAACAGATAAATTTCCAATATGCAACAAATACGTAACCGCCAGTTGCTAAAAAAGTAGATTCTCACCACAAAAATCTTTACAACAAAAATATATATAAAAAAAACAATAATAAAAAAAAGTTAAATTAAATAATAATAAAAACAATTTAAAAAAAAAGATAGTGAAAAATAATTACTTAATTTAAGGAACAATATTATCTATGGAATTTAATCAATACATTTCTAAACGTTTCACAAACATTGACATTTAACAATAAACATTTGTCAAACGTCAAAACAAACTAAAAACTAAATTGAAAAATTAAAAGTAGAGTAAATTTAATAAAATTAGAGTAAATATATTAATAAACTGAGTAAATTACACCACTAAAGTTACTGTTTCCTTACGGCTCCTCTCCTAGTGCGCGAAGAAGCTGCCACGGGATCTTTATTCTCAGTGGTTATAGGAGGATGATCAGGAGATATTGAGTTCGGTATACAAATACTATTAAGGTCGGCGAGACATTCTATTCGATGGTGGGATCCGTCCGCGGCAATAACATGAATGCACCCTTCCCGTGTCCAGCATTTACCAACGCCGTAACGTTTTCGAGCTTCAAGAAACACATTGTGACGACTTTTAGTAAGAAACTCGGATTGAGTTATGCCGGTGCCCTTCAAGTTGGTTTTTGTAAACCAAACCTTATCGCGGATAGAAGCATCTGTAAACATAATCATGATAGGCCGAGGTTTATTTTCGGATGCCCGGCCCAGTCGATGGGAGTATTTAATGCTTGCTGTATTTAATGTTGCTTGATAAGTTCTCAGCCTTATCCTCAGCGACACCATGTAAAAGAAGCATTTTCCTTCTACGTTGCAGCTCTTGGCGATCAATTTCCTTGGCTAGAAATTCAACTTGCCTTTGCAGCCCGTTGAGAGCAGATAATATAAAGCTTCTGAATGTAGTAAATTCAGTTGCAAGGGAACTTGAAGAAACTGGTGATGTAGTTTTTTGAAGGTCTTGCTGAAACTCGTTCATCCTACTATTGAACATATTGACCATGGCATCAAGAGAGTCTTTGATGGAATCCATTTTGCGGTGACTTGTATTGAGATAGTGATGAAGTTGTTTAAGATAGTGATGAAGTTCAAATGGAGAGATATATAAGGATTTTATGCACTGGTGGGTAGATTAATTCACATATATAGAAATTAATTACTTTGTTTAGGAAATTTTACACTTTAACTATTTAAATTAATTACACAAAGATGTAAGGCTCAAAAAACGATGTTCACTTTTTTCACTCCTACCCACAAAAAACAGTTTACCAGAAAATAAGGAAAACTTGCAACACATTTCACTTTCTAACAACACTAAAACGGCGCTTTGACGACACCACTGAATATATAAAAAATCAAGTAGTAGACACCATGAAACACTCACTTTTTCTTCAACACAATTAGATGAGAACACAGATATTGTAGAATGTTTTCACTTGTGAGCTTAAGTATAATATATTAATAACGTTAACACTGAAACAACTCTACACGAAATGTTATTTTCTACTGAGTTAACTACAATAACAAAGACTGTTGTGTCTTAATTCTTTGCCAAACATGAGCTCTTGTTAGGATAAATTATAAGACGTCTGCGTAGATTGCTATACAGAAATGATTGGATATCGTTCAGTATTTATAAAGCTGGTTAAGAAAAATAACCCAGTATTGTGGCATTACACTGTTTTCAACAAGCATTGGTAGCAAAAAACGCAACCCAATGAACAGAATAAAGTTTTCAAATTATATATCAATGTACCAAATTTCATAAAAAACTGCTTTAATTATCGACTTTTTAAAGCGTTTTGTGAAGAATTACAAACCAAGCGTAAAACTTTATAATTTCAAACCGAGGTGTTCCGGCTCTCTAGTCAATACGCTGGCAAGATTATTCCAACATCGTGATGAAGTAACACTATTTATAGAAAACCAAAGTAAGTTGTACAACGACTTCAGAAATCCAAGTTAAACTCTTTAAATTTAAGACTCTAAAATAATTTTTATCGCTATACTGTCAAGATATTTGTTGAAAGTTTTGCTTTGGGAACAATCAGAATAATCTAATTACTCATATTGTCCTAAATTATGCAGTAATTACGATAATTTTCGTTATAAAAAGGTATTTGGCAATATTGAAACCAAAACAAATATTTCAAATTATTTGCAGCCCCTTACTGCTGATTTTCACTGCTACTTAACATGTGTGATGATGACTTTTATGGATTAGGGACGGATCCATTCCATGTTAACATAGATGCGCTGGCAGACACATCACAAGAGGAAGCATTGGAAATAAATAGCTTCGCTATTGTTTCGGGTGAAATATTCCAATACTTATCCCAAAATGCCATTTCCACGATGAAGCCGAGAATAGAAAACTTCGTGAAAATATGCAAACTCATCCATCATATCCGTATAATTAAAACATATTGTTACCTAGTTATGTAGTCTTCGGATTTTTTTTGTAAGTAATAAAACAACTTTGATGACTGAACAGTTTTTTTTCTATTTGTATAATGATTCTATCTATCACTATAATGTGACCATAGTAACTTTAAATTTATTATCTAAGTAAGTAGGGCGCGTCATGAATAAGATAGTGAACCCCTGCTTTAGATAGTTTACAACGATGTGTCATAGAATACCTTATATATTGTGTCAGAATACAGCCATTCAATAATAAATCACTGTAATTTTGTAATCTTTATATTTATTTTTTCCTAATTTGTTTGTATAAGTTTAAATATTTTTCGTCCGCCATCTGCTACAAATGTAAGTGAGTATGAATGAGTTCCTAAAATGACCCTACTTACTCTTTGGACGAGAAATATAACTCGAGGAAGACTGCGGTTGCTACCTAACTAGAAACTAAGATTGTATTTCGGAGGCACAACATTTCTACTACATGGTTATGATCTCGAAATTGCGCTATTTATTAGGTCGAAAATAGCTATCACTGGAGCGCGATGAATAGGCATATTTAGATTATTTTGTAACCTAAGTCTATTAAATAGCATTAGGTGTGTACTTAACGATAGTTTATAAGAAAGATCTATTCAGTCACAGTGGTCTATATAATTATTAATCAGAACCATTTTAATCCATGAACCTCGATGCCGATTTGAACAATTTATATATTTAATTAATGTTTAATAATGCTTTCATCGAGTTTAAAATTGAAGTATTCTATACTCTTTAATATATAAAGTTATCTTGCGCATACATTTTCTCGAACGACGTCCTCGTCGCCAAAGTCAGTCGGTCGACGTTTCAGCAATGGCAACCATTAATAACAATAATTTTCAAAATTTTACTTACATAGATAACAATTCGTTCATTTAAACTTAAATAAGATACAAATTCCAACTTTTCAGAACAACTAATGTGGTTGTTAATGAACGAAGGCTGTATTTTGTGTTCATTGTGCTGTTATTAACAAATATGCCGGCCGTAATTGAAATCGTCTTTTGCTTTTTGGCCAATTTCTATTCATTGAAGGCAGATATAATATAACCTGGTCGCGATTATATATAAACCATAAAAATTGAAATGCTTTTAATAGGATATCAGGCAAACAATATATAACAAAAAGTATATTAGTATAAGTACATTCAACAGTTCAATCTAAAGTCTTATTTCTTAGTCTTATTTACTCTAATATATGGATAAATTGAGAATTGAAATGAAATATGTATCATGGTTTTTTAACATCATCTAGTAGAAAAAACAGATTCATGTAAAATCAATAAAAACTGTTTTTCTCATTAAACATTTACTATTCTATTTATTTTACCACATTTGAAATGTATATTTTTTTGTACATTACAGAAATACGCAGCATTTCCGAGTATAACAATAGAGCCTGTGATGTCTTATCCTTGTAGACATGTAACCATTAGTACTCTTATTAGGAGCAACGAGGCAGCAGCCCCTATCATGAGTTATGATGATAATATATTATACAGGACCCTTTGTTTCACTTCCTCTCAAACAGCTCGTAAAATTATTAAAACTAAAGAAACTATTTAGTATTCATTATAACTGTTATTATGATACACAAATAAAAAATCAAGATTTATTTTCTCATAATAATAATTATATAATTAATTCCGACCAATAAATGTGTAGTATATAACTACTTACTTTGGAGCTTCATGAATTATTAATTAATAGGAATTCTAATTAAAAAAAAACTAAGTTATCTTAATTAATACGTACCAATTCAATAAAATTGTATTATAATATTTGAATTTGAAATATTTAAAGTACAACAATTTTTTTTTTATGTAAGAGGCCGTTAACAACGCCGCGCATGAATTCATGCAATATCCGAGGATTCCCAAGAGCGTTGCCGGCCTTGGAGGTGGGAATACTCAAATGATCTTTGATCTTGGATAGTTATCACCATACAATACATGAACACCAGTGGGGTTCAAATATTTGATTATTGTTTCACGTTTTTGTTAAAAAATATATATGTAAAAATTACTTCATCTGGAAAGCAAAAATCAACTTCTATGTAAGATATATAGCAATAAAATATATTTTTGTCGTAGTGATTATCTTTACAAAATACTATCAATTATTCTAAAAAAGATATTTTATTAATGATATTGTATTTTCTGCAATTTTTTTATTTACTTACAAAAAATATTTTCATCTTTTTGACATCATCCTTTAGACGTGAAGCAACAAACAGTCAACTTAAAACAGTTGTTGACACTAAATTGTAAGAAAATTTAAGGTATTTTTTAGATATATATTTTTGTCCTATGATCGTATAAACTTAATATAGTGAAATTCATAAAATGATTATAAGAAAAAAAAAAGGATTTATTATCACATACAAAAGTACTTTAACATCCTGACCAAAGTTCCTTGCTCGAACAACAAAGTATTCATTATGTCTTATCATCCACTTGGCGCTATTAAAGCGAACAGCTCACGATTTGTTCTTTCAGAAGCCATATCTTTAGTAAACAAAGAAGTTTTCATAAGCTTTCATTTTAGATTTTACATTAATTTTTATAAAGTACTACATATAGGTATACGAGGAGACGGTACGGAGACGGAGACAGACAGACGGAGATTTCGGTACTCCTACCTTAAAGGCGTAGTCCCGGTCTCATGGAAGCGTGCCCTTGTCCATCCGATCCCTAAAAAAGGTGATAGCTCGGACCCAGCTAACTACAGACCTATCGCCATTACCTCTCTGCTCTCCAAAGTAATGGAGAGCATTATCAATAAACAGCTCCTAACATACCTCGAGGATCACCAGTTGGTCAATGACCGGCAATATGGCTTTCGCCATGGTCGATCGGCTGGTGATCTTCTGTTATATCTTACGCACCGTTGGGCAGCTGTTATTGAAAGTAAGGGAGAGGGTCTGGCAGTTAGTCTGGATATGGCGAAAGCCTTCGATCGTGTATGGCACAAGGGGCTTCTTTCGAAGCTACCTTCCTATGGGCTTGCCGAGAGTTTATGCAAGTGGATCACCAGCTTCCTCACTGGGCGGAGCATACAGGTCGTTCTCGACGGTTTTTGCTCGGACCCCAAGCCCGTGAACGCTGGTGTACCCCAAGGCTGCGTGCTATCCCCAACCCTGTTCCTCCTGCACATCAATGATATGTTGGATATCTCCAACATACATTGTTATGCGGATGACAGCACTGGGGATGCGGTGTATTCCGGCCGTGCAGGTCTCTCTCGGGAAAACGTCGACGAGTGCCGAAAGAAACTTGTGTCTTCTATAGAGACTTCCTTGGGGATGGTCTCTGAGTGGGGTGAACTGAACCACGTTCAGTTCAATCCCCTAAAGACACAAGTTTGCGCGTTTACCACTAAGAAAACGCCATTTGTCGTATCACCGCTCTTCGAGAGCACTCCTCTTAATGCCTCGCCAAGTATCAGAATACTGGGTCTCGACATTTCGAGCGACTGTCAGTTCCGTGGTCATCTGAAGAGCAAGGCCAAGTTGGCCTCGAAGAAATTGGGAGTGATCAATAGAGCGAGGCAGTACTTCAAACCTGGCCAAAGACTTGCGCTCTATAAGGCGCAGGTCCGGCCTCACATGGAGTACTGTTCTCATCTCTGGTCCGGATCACCCCAATATCAGCTTCTACCATTTGACCGCGTACAACGGAGAGCCGTTCGAATTGTTGGGAACCCGGTGCTCTGCGAACGGCTGGACTCTCTGGCATTGCGTAGAGACGTGGCTTCTTTGTGCGTCTTCTACCGCATTTACAACGGGGAGTGTTCCGAAGAACTATTCGATCTGATGCCTGCCGCCGAATTTCATCACCGCACAGCGCGCCATCGCCTCCAATACCATCCTTACCACCTGGATGCGTGGCGATCCTCCACTGTGCGGTTCTCAAGGACATTTTTTCCACGTTCCACTCGCTTGTGGAACGAACTACCTTCGGCGGTATTTCCAGATCGGTACGACATGGGTACCTTCAAAAAAGGCGTTTATTCCCACCTACAAGGCCGGCAACACTCCTGTAAGTCCTCGGATGTTGCAAGAGTTCATGGGCGGCGGTGATCACGTCCATCAGTGACCCGCCAGCTCGTTTGCCCTCCTCTTATATAAAAAAAAAAAAAAAAAAAAAAAAGACATATAAATAGTATCTATAAAGAATATAGTATATATAGTAATAAAGAATAGTATAGAAAAATATGATCAAGACAAAATTAGAAATGTACTAAGATTGGAAAATGATGTAATATCATAGGTCTATCATATCATATCATAATAATATAAAAACATTACACACTAATGTAATTAACTGTTACTTGCATTAATATTTTTAAACTTTTGTTATTC
Organism: Melinaea menophilus ssp. n. AW-2005; assembly: GCA_918358695.1. Lineage (NCBI taxonomy): Eukaryota > Metazoa > Arthropoda > Insecta > Lepidoptera > Nymphalidae > Melinaea > Melinaea menophilus. The sequence continues at coordinate 19,005,073 of OU911045.1, read as the reverse complement.
GTTATAATAATCGATCTTTGTGGTTAGTGTTCTTTAACACATCCAATCCCCTAAGAACTGTTTCTTCTCATAATGCGCCCTTTTTTCACTAATTAATTAAATAAATGTAATATATGTCATGTAGTATTTAATTGATCTTATTTATAATTTTATATGTAAAGCATATCTAAATTAAATAGGGTTGTATTTTGGTTTCTAATATAGGACATTCAGTTTTGCGTAAATTACAAATGCTTTTCATTTGTTTAGAATTTTTTTAGAGCAAAATTTTTAGACCAATTGCATTGATATCGCGGTAATTTGTACGTTTAATAATTGCAATATATTACAATATTTGTTTGTGTTGAAATAATACAAGACATTCTCCTCATTATAAGTGGGAAACTAGACTTATAAAAGTTTCCATATAATAAGTAATGAAAACATTTGACTACTTGAAAATTTACAAACAAAAAAATTATACCACTTTAGAAATAAAATTGATTTTTTAAATAGCCCACAACATCTTACTTATGTTTGTGTCTGGGTGTTAAGGTAATACTTACATATATAATAATATGTCAACCAAAACAAATCATTCTTGACATTTTTTCTTCAACAATATAAAAAACCGGTCATTCATCTTCAAAGCAGATACGAGTATTATTTTTTTATATTATAAAAGAAAATGAGGTATAACAGTTTTCTTTACTTTTATCTAAACTATGTAAACTCATTACATAGCGACCGCTTGCCGAAGTCTGCTCGTTAAAATTAATGCTTAACGTATTCACGATAACATTTTATTGCTTAAATAAGATCAACCCCCACTCTATTTCAATTATGTATTAAGACTCCTCTAATAATTACCATTTAACTAGTAACCATAGTTAACATATGCAATGACACTGAAACTAGGTGTTTTGTACTAATATACTGTAATACGCAAAATTTTAAATATATATAATAAATAAGTATAAACTTGACGGATTTCGATAATATTTGTAGTTTTTCTTTTTAACTGTCCAATTTTCTTCATTTTTAAATAAAAATACAAACACTGAGATAGATGTAACCTGTAAGATCTTCTTTTTGAAGAAGCAATCCAATATATCAATTGTTACGTGTTAGTTGACACAGAAGAATTTTGATAACATTTAGTATATGGTTACTGCAACATAAAAAATACTTCGTACTTGGCAAAACAGCAAATCCAATTTGAGGTATACTATCAATATAAAATAAACTACTGCATCTACTTTTTACTTACTTTTATAAATTGTTAATTGAATTAATAAAAATAATACTTTATTTATTGTGTATTGGCAAGAATAAACTACAAATGTAGATTTGTTGTAGAAATATATAAAGTAATATATTTCGTTATTTTCGCTTAAATAAAGTCTGTTCAAAAATACACTTACGCGTAACTCAAACAAAATTATTAAATAAATAAAATAAATAAATAAATAATTCCAAAGAGTTTGAGTGTTAGTGGTTTTTTCTATGAGGTTATTTATATTTATTTTATAAAAACACTGATGCCCGATACTTTAAGTAACGCTACCACTGCATTTATTAAATTCATGAATAAATAATATTGTAAAAAAATATTTCACAAATAAAATTTCCAAACTTGACGTTAATTAATTGTTTATTTAATATTTCAGCACTTTTCCATGATCACTCTTTGCGTCTGCGAAATCATTTTTCTAAACTTTGCTACTAAGCTTTTAAGAAAATTAAATTTATGCCTGTTAAATAATTAAAAAAAATAACGTATATAAATTCGAATTATCTCGTTTATAAATTTTAACTTTATGTCTACTCTTCTAGATCCCGAAGGGAAACTAAATAATTGGCAATTTTTTACTATCGAAATATTTTAGGGTCAAGGGAAACCAAAACCTCCTTCAAGGATCATATTTTGAGGAAAAAAAGAAAACGTTATTATAATAGGCAGTATTTTTTATCTTTCAATAACATGTATGCTATCTTTGACATTTTCACTTATTGATAATCAACATAACAACCTCTTGTTTAAGGAAAAAAATATTAACCAAAGCATAAAAATATTTAAAATATTGGAGGTCTTTATATGAGTAGGTAGAGTTATGATTTTTTTATAATATTAAACACGAAATTAATTATTTAAGTTGTTACCTCACACATTTAAGTTGTTATATCACAACAGGTACCCGTGTACTTTATATTTAGCCAACAAATAAAAGAATAGACTCCCTAATGCAGTTTTGGTTTCGGTCGTAGTTTCGGCAGGTTGGCCGCTGAAACCAAAACCGAAAGTTTTTTTTTGCTGAAATTCGGTTTAAACCTGAAAATGATCTTTCGGTCGGACATTAAAATATATATTTTTTATATATATTTATATTTTTTTAAACCATAAAAAGTTTAATATTTATATCGAAACTTAAAGTATATTTATTCGAAGAAGTTGTAACAACAACAAGTTGTTATTAAGTCAGAATTGGACTGCTGTTGATGTAAATAAATGCTGCTAAATCTTGTTTTATATCATATAAGCAAAAAAAAATGCATTCACCTTTTTTCTGAAAAAAAAAAGCAATTACACTCGACAAGTCAAACAGTGTCGCAATAAACTTCATTCACCTGACCTGTCCTTGTTGAGTTCTATGTTAACATTTTGTTTTAAGGATTTTGGGAAATAATGTAAACAGCGTTTAAAGATTTAAAGATATTTGTTTTTTTTTTTTATTTTAGTGTTATATTCACTTTATAGTAATCGTCGCATTGGCATCTGCAAAATAATAGATAGTTACTGTTCATTGCTACAATTAAAATTAAGTATTAATTAGTATTTAAGTGACATGAGGAAAAAAGGAATCATGTTCCGGCTCTTTCACTCATATGTAACGAAGTTTTTGTTATACGATCTTCTAGTAGAGAGCACTCTTGTATCGCTTGAGTTATTTCACATGTAACATTATTATATTTACATGGTTCATACTTAAAAAAATAAACATTTACTTTACGTTTACCTTTATTAACTTATTCCCTTATAAATTAATGCAAGTCACGTATGTTACAGTATATATGAGCTTCTTTATCAAGCACTTTATCAAGAATGATAGATCAGTACTATAATAATTAACTTAAACTTAACTCGTTATATAATATCTTCCCACTTGTCCAATTCGTTGTTTAAACCTGTAACTTAATTATGGAACCATAAAAATAAGTCTACTCCTACCAACAGTGACAATATTTAAAAAAAATATATATTTTTGTTGGTTTTACATATTACAGGTAATTAAAATGTCCAGATCAGTTTTATTGTATTACTATTTCAATTCAAATCAGGTGTTGTTTTGCTGTAAAAGTAACAGAACTATAGAAACAGTAACCAAATACCAAAATCAAAATTCGACTGTGTTTTATACTGACAAAATATGGACTGATTTGGGAAAAGCAATTATTATTGTATTGCATTATTATGTCATTATTTGATATTCTGAAATTTCAAGGCTTTTCCCACTTACTCTTTTGTGTCTAGTCGTCAACTAAATGTATTTATTTACATTTTTTTCATAATGGATTATAAGACAAGTCTTGTTATGTCGAACGACGGTCTAAGCTTTATTTTGCTATACCTCGGGCATATTGGTGATCGGGATGAAAGGTTTGGACATTTTTTGTATCCGCTGACAATGCGGGTACCTACTTAATTTTACGATGATCGGTTAAGCAGAAGCGAGAGCCTAACGGACCAACAAACTTTAATTTGCATATATATTATTAGTAAGCACATGTATTTTTTAACAGTTAACTACCAAAACTTTAATAATGTACAGATAGGATTTTACGTTTTTATAAGTTATTCAGTCCATATGCTATAAAGTTCATAGTATCGGCATACAAACTAGATATCCTTGTACATACAAGACGTGAAAAATCTTAAGTTTTATTGTTATCCTCAATAAAAGGTATTGTAATAATTTAAATTCGCGGACACGAGACATCTCCACGTAATTGAGCACCAACAATGAGGACATTTTTACCTTGAATGGGCATGAATAATGGATTACTATCGTAGAATCGAATCGCAGAAATGAGATTTTAATTCATCATTTATAAATATACAATCTGTAAACTAATAATTACTCTAATTTACAATATATTACATTCTAGAGGTATTTGAATGCCATAATAAATATGAATAAATTACTTTAGTTATTTATCTCTAAGTATTTAATACGGCTTCTTAAGGGCGATAAAAAGATGAACAATTAAATAAATAACAACATTATCGAAAGACTCTTAATTCAATATTTAGATTATTAAGACAATACAATAAATTAAACATGAAACATTTGTAAAATAAATAAATGTAGTATTCCAAAAAAATACTATTCCATCGCTTTAATAAATATTATATTCACTCGTACTTTATATTGATCAAAGGACAAACGACACAATATAAATTATAAATTTAAGGAGCTCTTGTCGGAAATTTTAAGACTCTCAGAGGGGTTTTACTAGAATTCAGATTTTTGTTTATGTTTCTTTCTACAATAATATGCTTTATAATATATTTAATGTATTAAAACGAAAAATATTTTTTTTGTCGTTTTGCACCTCTAATTCGAATGCTTTGCAACTGCATTTCTTAAGCTCCGAATGCGTTTGTTTTGATATTTTCTTGACAATATTTTTAGGATACGCATCAACACTTGATCCGTTGACAAAACCCTTGTTGAAAAGAATGAAGACTTTCTTCTTTTCTTTTTACAAATTATAATGTAGACTACAGATAATTATAATTATAATTATAATTATATTATATATAATATTATATATAGCGAGGCTGAAAATGTATAATTCAATTTCAATATTTTATATTCAATTGTCTTTTCTTTTTTGTAAAATGATTATATCAATAAATTTACATGATAAACATGTCACAAACGCGTAAATATTTGGTAATCTACATAAGTTTTTTTCCAATTATTGTTTGTATTATAAATTTAAGTATATTTTATTGTTTATACATATGTATTTAAATATATATATATACTTAAGTTTATTTTCTTATAAATCTTTCTTTGATGAGCACATAAGAGTCTAATGTTCCTATACCTCTTGACTTCAAATTCATTTCAATAACAATCTTTCTTCTATTATCAAGTATATTTTTATAATAAATGAATTATACTAAGACATACTAACATTCCAACGATTTTGTGAAAATGACATCAAAATCACCTATGAAGACCCCTGAGCCGGCATCTAGCTATGTTTGCACGCCCATATTATAAGGATGGAAACAATAAACTTCTGTATGAAAAACCCAGTAGTATTGTATTAATATTAAATTAATTTGTTTGAGGTAGTCTAAGGGAATGGTTGCTAATTTATATCAGTTATATTTTAAATATTTAAATATTTAAAAAGTTATTCGCCGTGCATGAAACTTGACTATTATATTTCTATTATATATATATAAAAGATATAAAAGATATAAAATGAAAAATATATAAAAGAATTTAAAAAAAAATGAACAAATTTTATTTTGGGTCTGATACTTTTATTGGTAATTTTATAATAGAATTACATGAGAGCAATATTATAGAGGGTTTTTGAAATTATAAATTTTCACTATAAATTTATTTAATTTTATTAATTTATCTAGTTTTTACAAAGCTCCGAAATTAAGCAGGTTCTTGAATACTCGGAAGAATACAATAAAAACAACCCATAGTTAAGCTTACTATTCTATTATATACTTTTTACGTATATAATTTATTATTTTATTAACCTTTATGACATTATTAATTTATTATTGGCCCTTTTCCCATCACTTATCAGGTAAAAGTGCGTTTTTTGGATATGGTATCCCATAGGCATTACATGCAATTGTAGAGTAGAGTATATATCGACCCAAAATAAATAAGCAACGTTTTCTGAAGATTTGGTCCTAGCGAACTTTATAACAGCGTTGGACACACTTATATTAAAAAAATAAATAGACATTTTCTATGCCTCTTTCATGCAGGTGTCAATTCCATCTCCTATGTAGGACTGATTTAAGTGAATCTCTTTGACGTGGTATATTTCTCATCTGTATCATTTCCTATTGAGAGTAGCACTATAGCTTATGATATATCAGCAATGTTTACATGCACTTATATATTTCTTTACCCTTTTGACCTTAAAAAGACATAGTTTTATAAATAATAGAAGAAAAATATTTTAGAACACCATTATAGGTTATAAGCATAATATAATTTAAATTAACAATCAAAATGATATGATACTATCATAGATGTGCAGCCAACGATACGTATATTATCATATAACGTTATTACAGAATATATAGATATATAATATTTAATAAATAAGACATAAAACATTGCAAATGATAATCTCGTTTTCGAGTTACCGTTGCAATTTTTTTAACTCGTTGCAAGCTCGACAATTTTTTTACACTTTGTCTAAGTTAATGAATGAATACATAAAAATGATTTATTTAATTATTTGTTTGATTAATTTATTTAATTTGTTCCTTTTCCAATCTTCAATTGAAGTATTCGTTTATACTAATATATTCACTGGAATACACAATTTTAGAATCGTAAAAATATTTCTCTTAATAATAAGGAAATGAAATAGATGCGATTAGAAATAGAATTATCAAATACTTAAAGATTCGAGGTATTCATTTGATATATTTGGTCGGTAGGTCGACGCGGCCACAATGAGAACACTAAATAACAATTTATTTAGATGATTAATTTAATTACTATTCAATGGATTTTTAGCTAATATTTACTATAATCTGGACGAAATTATAAACCTTCCAATCAAGATAATCCAGGTAGTTTTAGAAGGCATATATGTATATTCGTCATCAACAATTTATTTTAAGATTTTCATATTCCCTAGGAATATTCCTATCAAATATCACATTTATGTAATTCATGATTCAAAATCATACATGATAAACTAGTGGCATTTTTATATTTGTTCTAGAAATATATACATTAGTATATGATTTAATCAAAATTACTGATCATTGTAACTTACTCAATTACTTACCTTACTTTACTCAAATTTCATTTTAAAAATCACTTTATAGTGACAATGTGTGATAATATTTGAATAAGAAATATTTAAAATGTAACAAAAGTATTCAAATGATCTCCGATCTTGGATAGTTATCACCATACAATGCATAACCGCCTCCGGCCTGGGGTTTGTCTATTTGGTTATTGTTTCACGCTTTTATTAATATTTGGGGAAATAATTTACTTCATATGAAAAAAAGAAAAAAAACTATTGCAGAAATATTTTACATATATATATTTTTTATATGATATCAATAAAAGAATCGACCACTTTTACTATTTAGATTAATTTTATTGTCATAGTAATCCGTGCAAAAAACAACAATTATTATAAAAAACTAATTTAATGATAGTTTCTCTTTCACTTTTGATATTTTATTTTTATCAAAGGCTTCATACTTACAAAAGATATTTCCGTCTTCATTATTTATAATGAATATTGAAATGTCGTTACTTTTATAAGTAATTATAAGTTTTTTTACATGTTACTATTATGTTTCTTTGTAATGAACCGACCAGTAGAACATCTCACAACTGTGTAGCTTATATTTCAAATAGCAATTACCTTAGATATTTTTTTTTATATTTTCTTAAAATTAAACAGATATAAGCACTTTCTACTCTTACCTACTTCTTGCTGTTTAAAATATTTACAACCAAAAAAAATCAGATAAAAATAAATATTATATTTATAAGAGCAGTATTTTGGTAATATATTTTTAATACACTTTTATTTATCATCTTTTGGATAAGGTAAATTTACCAAGAAGATTTTTTTAATTTCTATTTCAGGTATTACCATCATAAAGTTTCACTTGCACTTTCTTTAATTCAGAATTTTTTGATAATGAATAAGTGAAATATTCAAAATATTATAATCACAGTAAGTATTTGAATATCTGATTATTTTATTTTCTCCTTCATTCAAAGTTGTAATAGTGACTTCTAGTTTTCTCTCAAAGAGAATATTGAGTCTATTATAAAGTTCATTAAGTAACTATGTACTTAAAATATTTGTAAATGTTTATATTAAGGTCATTAGCTTAGTTTTGCTTGACTGATATTATTACACGTTTGTCTTTAAAAAATATATTTTTTTAATAATATATAAGGACAGTTGGATAGTCTCTTAGAACTATATATTGTTTAGTACTTCTTTTGAACACCGTGTAGGTACATGCGTAAATGTAATTTAAATAATATATAACCCCTCCTACCTGAGTTCACAATTACAACAAGCATTACCCAGACCTAATTGTCGCCGGCCTCTTAACTTCCTTAATAATGGCCCACTTTGCACAATTTCGTCTCTTTTCGTGACAAATGATCATCATTTTACTTCACATAACTGGAATTTTCCTTTCGATTCATATTTTAAAAATGTATATGAATGTTTATGAAAATTATATGATTATTTATTTTGCTGAGGCATTATATAAGATGCCTGTCATCTTGGATTTAGTACTACTAATAAATACTCGTTCTAGAATTTGTAGAAATTTGATAAAAAAATTAAGGCTTATTTATAAATGGAGGTAAAATAAAAAATGAGATCAGTTGCAATAACTCATATAAATTAACTAGGATCCGCCAACTGTGCGCGGCGGGTGTTGTGCTTAACCTCTCTCCTTTCTTCTTTTCTTCATAACTTTTGAATGGCTAAACATTTTTTCAATCTGTTTGCTATAACATCCGCTTTCGGTTCAAACAGACAAGAGAAAAATTTTAGCTAATTATCTCGTCGCATTCTGGAGACAACTAAACCCAAAAAAAAGGTCTCTCAAACGCTTAAGAGCTTCGAGCTTTGGGCTCAGCTCAAAAAATAGGAATATTAAAAAGCCATAACATTTGAGCACATATATTAACTCTAATGTAGAAGTATGTCAACTATGAACATAAGCGGGATCGCAGAAAATCTAACTTACCAACATCTCCTTTCCAGAGTAAGCTCGTTAACATTTATATTCAACATGTATCAATAAAGAATTAGGACAGCCATTAATCTACACAGTCATTAAACTACACACAGCCATTAAACTACACACAAGACGATATTTTTAAAGCTGATGATGATGATGATGAAGCTATACTTCTTTTTAAATGTAGATTCCTTTATAGTTTCTTGTTAAATGTAGATAGTACTATTTTGGTAACTATTGCAAATACAATTAAATACAGATAACACAATGCCAAAATTTAAATTATAAAACGGGATGGAAAGGCTCACGAAGAACACTTATTCATAAATGTTATATAACCAGTATATTCTAAAACCTTAATCAATAAATAATATAATATTTTTTTATTTGCGATCCCTTAAATATTGTTATTATAATGATAATTACATCCGTTCAAATGAATTACCGGTGATATTACCAGTGACTAATTATATTAATTAATTATATTTCAATGCTAAGGAGACAGGTTATTCTTTTTCCTTGTTTACTCATTATTTATGTTTGTATGGTAATTACAAATAGTAAATACTCTTTATTTGTATGAAATGGTTTATTTAAACATTCAGTGTTACTCCAAAATATTAACATGAATATAATAAAAAATAATTTTACATACTGCATAAAAATAGGATTCAAATGTTATTTATCTTAAGTAAAGATATTTAAATACCGATGTTAAACACTCATGTTAACTGAAACACCGAATTTATATGATATATAAATATTTGGCGAACATTTCGTTTAAACGGAAACTTTTTTTATAGAATCATATGTCACAACAGTGAATCATGAAGTACATTTTGCAATCCAGTGAATACAGTTATTGTCAAACAATTGAACATTTTTCAAAGTGAAATATAGCGAGTAGGATCGTTATCCATCTGTTAAAAAAAACATTTTTATATTAAAAGAAAAACAATATAAAAAGGTAATTTTTATGATTGATTATTATTTTCTTCGAATGAAAGGCACAGCATTCACTTTTTATGAAAATATAAAATGTATATGAATATAGTTACTACAAAGACTATACTAAGAAATATTTTGTGGTTATGCTAACCACAAAAAATATTAAATAATATTATTTTTTAATTCTGTCTTTGGCCAAGTTATATTTATCTTATGATTATCGCTTTTTCTCTTTCCATATTCAAATTCAATATTATCTCTCCTAGAAATTGCTAGTATTGAAAACTGTGTTTAGTTCAAACCACACGTCACATGTTGCATGAAAAAATACAAAACGAAACAAATCTTACTAACATATACATAATATAAACAGTTAATTGTTATTAACAGCTTACACATTAATGGAAATAAAATACTAAAGTCAGCATCAACTTTCATAATATTCACTTTCTACTGTATAATAAAATATATTTACTTTTATTGAGTATTTCAAATAAAGACTTCTAATATTACTTTTACATAAAATTTCATATTTATTTTTAAAAAATCTTATATTTCGACGTTTTAATATTATATAAATATTATAAAATAAATACTATAAATAACTTACGTTTCATAAGACAATGGATTACAATATTTTTTTTAATAATATGTATACAGTAAATTAGAAACTCATTACGTTACAACAAACATCCCACAATTAGGATATTAATTTACATATTTGAGTTTAGATATAAATAATCCTTATCTAAAGTATTATGTAACAGCTTGTGAAAGATTTAAAGCTGGTCATGTTCTCTTCCAAATGCAATATAAAGTTAAATATATGGTTGAGGATGAGATAAAAGATTATTATCAGAACAGAATTCCCATTTTCTACTACTACTTGTAATTTTTAAGTAATAGTATAGTAATATAATAAAAATAGTAATAAATAAATTAAAATTACAATTGTTTTTTAAAAAGAGACAAGGAGCACCAGGTCACTGTATGCATCCTCTTTTCACAAAGAATTTACCCACGTTACCCACAAAGAATAAAACTTTATCTTGATAAATCATTGTTTGTCCTTTTACTGACACTTCTACTGAAGAAGACGGTAAAACACCTTTCAAAGATACTTCAAGTCTTTCGGAAAACTTTTAGTGGGTAAGATTTAAGAGAGCTACAGAGACGTCGAGTTTAAGCCTCTATCAGTTCGATGTTTTATTTTGTATAGATTCATTGTTTGCATACCTATATCAGAATCTTTAATTCTTAATATTAATTTGTAGAAACATGTAGCGAATAGTGGTCATAGTCATGGTGATAGTGTAATCAAAATGAGGCGACTGAATTAGTTTCCGGCGGATGGACAGTAGCGTCCTCTGCATACCATAACATCATACTGTCATTTTGTTAACTTTTATCTTCGTATATTAAATACTAATATAACGTAGATTTTAATATTTTGCTATAAAACTTGAGGCACATACACCTAGGATGTAAAACTTCCATCGGCGATATTTCCAGATCGATACACCCTTAACCCTTAAGATAATAACATAGTTGAATTAAATTTGTTAATCTTGTTTTAGGTCTTATTTAAATAATACATTTTTAATTAATGAATATTCATTATGAAAAGACAACGACAAAGTAAATAGACTACCATTGATATTTAGCTGTCAGATTTTTAATTGTATTCTGCAACTATATTAAGTATTTTCCAAACTTTTGTTTTAATGATATTCATCAAAATTGGCATTGCTGTAGCTCTTGTTGACGGGCTTCTACAAAAAAAGATTGATAATAAAGTTATGGTCGAAAAACTGAATCCCCATAGACTTAAGCTTAACTGTTCTCGCATGCGCTTGCCGTTTGTCTTCCTCAAAATGAGCTGAGTCGCTTGATCACATGAAAACTACTCGTGCGATGTTAGTCAGATTTGGCACAAATTTAGAACTAATAAATAAGCATCTACAGAAAAAAACAGAACGAAAATACCTTGATTAAATCAAAAGTTATAAAGAAAAAAACCAAGAGACTCGTGATTGTGTCGCTCGTAGTCTAACTTTCATGGCGACAAACTTTTTCAATTAATTGTTTATTATCGTTATTAAATATTTATTTCCTTCTATTTTTTTTATGGATTTTCCTGCGCTCAGCTCAATTCAGGCCACGCACGATGGGTGGATCCTAATATTGTTCCTAGTCCAGTAAGCTGCGTCAGCTGTGTGTAATGTATTCGTTTCATGTTATGGGCGCAACTAACCTTTTGGGAAACCATGTACAAAATTTTATTACACAATAAAATTATCAAGATTACAAAGAATATAGTGTCCCATTCCCTGTTTCTCTTCCTGTCCCGTAAATATACATAACATATACCATTTTATAAGAAAATCTGCGTAATCTTAGTCGAGTTTAAAATATTATATTTTTAATTATAAGAGCAATAGTAATATAATATCGTTCTTCACCATATTAATGGACCATAAAAGTAGAATGTTGAAACTCATTTTCTATATATTAAAAATTCCATTTCAAACAATCAATTCTGCTTATCAAATATACAAGTAACTTTAACAGTAGCATTAAATACGACGTCCTATATGATGGTAGTCTTGTATCGCTGCATGAAAGTAAAACCACTTCAAAGCCCCCTAAGCGACCCGCTTTTGTTACACAATTTAGCTGGAAGCGCCCTAAATATCTCATGACACGTTCAGAAATAAAATGATATTGAAACTTTCGACAGTTTTTTGTTTCGTAAATCAAATCTAACAATTATTGTTTCTTCATAAATGTCTTATAAAAAGGTTGTTATTAATGAAATGTCACGCAATCTGTTTTAAATTAAGGATAAAAACCTATCAATAGATGCATTTTATATGTTTTATTAACATATTTCAGGTAAGAATACGACTGTGTAAACTGGGAGTCAACAGATGATCAAATAATCCACAGCGATTACAAAATACACTCGATGCAAATACTGAGTCGTTTCGTTCCATTAACGAGAGGTCACTTTAAAGCTTCAAGCAAACAATTCAATTCTCTGTTACGTATTTAGTTCAGGTTAGTATTTTAATATTTTTTACTCTTAGGGTCAGAAATAGTTACCATTGGAAAGCTTTGAGAGCTGAATTATATTGTACTTATATTGTCGAAAATAGTATTGAATTTTTAGTATTGAAATAGTAATAATAGTGAAATCTACAGAGCGGTCAGGATTTTACATGAGAGCATTCCACACTTAATCTGTATTTGATTTGAACTAATAAATATAAGTATAAATTGGTACCCTCTTATGAAAACTTAAAGCTAAAAAATGCACCAAATGTACATTTGAAATAAATAATCCCTGAGTCTTCAAAATTCATAAATGGTGTAATCACCATTTAGGAATTTTGAGGCTACGCTAGTACTACTACACATATTTCATACTACATTTGTGTACATGTAAGATTGCTCCAAGATGTAATTTATTTAAATTTTACCTAAAAACTGCAATTCTAAAGTTTAAAGCGTTTTACATTTTTTAACAAATCAACAAGAATTGCCCAGAAGGGTTAATACAAAATATATCTTAATATTACGAATACATTTGTCAAAAACCTTTTATAACGAACTTTGATTCTTTTCAAAATATTAATAGAAAATAATTAACGAATGTTGTGTCAACTTATAAGCTTTATATGACGTAAATTATCAATAATTTTCGATAAGTTCACATTTCTTTGCAACAGATAACTGACGATTAATTTTTACAAATAAAAGATCATTTATTATTAGAAAAAATCGTTCGCTAAAACAAAATAAACCGAATAACAGAAAATACCGACGATATATTTATTAATATTTTATTCACCTCCTTAAAAAAATGGCACACCAACTAAACCTTATTGTAACGAATTAATTCATATAACTTATATTTTCTAGTTACCTTCAATGTTATTATAACGCGGTTGCACTGTAATATATATTGTTATTAATTTTTATTTTTGTTATGCATAAAATACTGTACCTCTAGATTTTATTTCGTACCATAAGATATAATAAAAGCTTCCTCGAGCGTACTACAGCAGTTAGTAAAAACAGGTAACTGCGGTTTTCAATAAATCCGAAATGAAAGGACTCATTGTGAGCAAAAGACAAAAGAAATAACAAAGGCGTATTCCGTAATGGAAAGTCTACTCAAAAATAAGACTTCATATCCACGAAGGCATCCATCGCAAAATCATAGGTTAAATGTGTAATTTCATTATATTTCTTTCTGACATAAACCTCAAATATGTGTTAAATATTATTACTGTAATTTTCCATGGCATCTATGGCAACTGTCCATACTATGATACAATAAAAAATACCGTTTTTTATGGTGAAATAAAATACTGCTTATTAAAATTCTCAATTATGTGTTCTAATATTAAGTTACTTTTTACTCTTCAATGATTATGATGAATAAATATAATTCTTTTCTACCAAAGTACTTAATAATTACTGCATATTTTTTCTGATTAGTAATTAATATTGGTATTAATTACTTTTCAAAATAAAAATAAATAAAATGCAAGTTTGTACCAGTCATGCTTCGTCGCTTTGTCCAAATCGCAGAAGACTTCAGAATCACTTGTCGACACACATTGCAAACATTAGACTCATGTTATAGAATAAATAGATTGATCAAAGTTACTTCTCGATTGAAATAACTAAGAATCTTGAGCATATCAAGACCCTACTGAACCAAAATTAGAAAACACTTATACAAATGTAGCTCATTCACTTAAGACAAGTTTATAATTAGAATTATTTTCAAAACGTAACATAATATCATATTCGAAAACTGTTAAGCCTTTGGCTATATATAGAGGTTCAAAATTGTTAAGAATTGAATATTATTTTATGTTATTCAAGCAACGTATCACGAGAGATATAGGTCGCTTGCCGCAAAATTGTGTTACAAAATCCGATCGTAAATTGCGTGGAGACTTTCAATAAGCATTATATGCGATGATAACAGAAATCATATGGAATTTTAAATGTTATCATACTTTATTAAATTTATTTAAAACATACATGATACGCAAAGATAAGCAATCAATAGAAATACGCAAGAAATAAAGATTATAAATAATGCTAAAACCATATTAAGAATTGAAATACTAATATTTATAACGTAACTAGACGAGGTTTATTGTTTTTCACTGGAATTAAAAACGACTACAATATTTTAAAACACTTTCTAGACATCACTTTGTTTGAGATCCTAACTAAGGTACAAAACAAATAAATGTCATATGTAAGATAAACACGAGAAATTACGTTTAACAATTTCATTGACATATGAAGTAACCTATTAAGCTGTGGCTGGTAACGCGATGTTGCGTGATGGTACCTAGTTAAGTTCAACATTTTGCCTTAGTAATAAACGAGTTAAGAATGAAAAGTATAATAATAAAAAGCTATGAATGAACCGTAATTCCGATCTCTTCCTCACCTCCCTTTGTCCTTGTATGTCTTGAATATTTCCATTTTCCATTGAAGAAACGAATGGCAACTATTTTTATTTTTCAGTTGCCTTTTAAACGAAGGTCATAACTGAATTAAATAATAAAATATACTGGCTTTTCTAAAAATTTTATTAAATAATTTATATTATTTCCCCACATCCTTAGAACAAAATTAGTTGATATTAAACTCAACCAAAAGAAATTTAAATACTCAGATGAGTGAGGTTTATTGCGACCAGTTTGAGTTGTTAAGTAAAATTGCTTGTTTTTCTTTTTTGGAAACATGTAAAGTAAAATTATATTTTTAAATATGAAATAAGATATCCCTTAAGTAATATACTTGTTATGACGAATAATAAAGCAGCATTTCAACTTAAATATGATATCGATTGTCGATTATTCAATTATTGACGAATATTACAAACAATTATACTCCGAAATAACCAATGTATTGCATTAGGATTTTAGTCAATGAAAAAAAAGCAAGTCAGTGTCTACCAGAGATAATAAATTGTATATTTATTTACACATTCAGATACAGTATACGCTATAGTTAATATTCTTCTAAGTAATTATATATTTTTTAACCTTTATACTTTTCTTCTGAGTACTAAAATGTACATATTTCCCAAGACGGTGAACGGCGTCCATAACTTGAAATGAATACATTACACACAGCTGAGGCACTGTAGCAGGAAAATTATTAGAACTGTACCTAATAAATCTATTGGAGGCTTCATTACAAACCTTTTTTTCCTTATTTCTTGATTTTTGGACTTCACAATTAAGCACAAATAGCTACGTGGAATGTAAGAGGAGGAATGGAACAGAAGATGAATGAATTATTAGATGTGATGTGATGACAAAGATCTGGATGTTATTTGTGTGTCTGAGACCAAGCGAAAAGGCAATGATATGACCAATTTGCCTGGGAACCGGGTCGCTTTCTGGGCTGGGGTTCCAGAGGGTGAACGAGGTTGCCAAGTTGTAGGCGTGTTGTTATCCTCCCGAATGGTTAGTGCAAAGGTAGAATACAAGGCTATTAACCCGAGGCTTCTTTGGGTTCGCTTTAAGCTGGGGATAACAAGAGTATTCTTGCTAGGCGCCAGTATCCTCAGCTAAAGTGAGCGAGCTCGAAGAGTTTTGGGAGATTGTCAGGGATGTTCTAAGTAGTGTCAGAGATAATGAAAAATTGATAGTATGTGGAGATATGAATGAATAGGTTGGAACTGCGCGAAGTGGTTAATATAGCGTGCTAGGCAAGTACGGTGATAAGAAAGTAAATGAGGCTGGAAAGCTTATTTTGGAATTTTGTAAGGAGAAAAATTTGTTTGTGGCAAACACGATGTTTGATCACAAACAAATTCACATGTACACATGGGAGCGAGCGGAAGAAAGAAGTATGATTGATTTATTCCTAGTGGATCAGCGTATTCGAAGCCAAATTATGGACACGCGAGTGTTTAGGGGTGCTGATCTGGGAACGGACCATTATCTAGTCGTTGCTAGAATAAGAGGTCTGTTTGCAGGTTGGCGCAGCCGCACGACGTGTTCTAGCTTGGAGTCGAATTATCGCATAAGAAACTGGAAGCTTCAAGATCCACCGATCAGAGAGGAATATCAAGAAAGAGTTTCCAAGAAGCTTGAAAGCTGTGATTCTGGAAATGAAAATGCTGAAGTAAGCTGGGAACCTTAGGAATGGTATGGTGAAAGTAGCGACAGAGGTATGTGGTAAAAGGAAAAGAGGTTTTAGTAAAAAGCGCGATGAATGGTGGGATGTTGAAATGAAAGAAGCTGTGGAGTTAAAGAAGAAAGCATGGCCGGATTATAAAGCCTCGGGTAAGGATAAAAGTATGAGAGAGATAAGAAAAAGAGAGTACAAGCTGCAAAAAGACAAAACGAAAGCACTTATAAAGATGAAGCGTGAAAATTCTGAGAGAGAAAGGGATGAAAGGTTGACAAACAACTTCCGGGAAAATACGAAGCTTTTTTGGCGAGAAGTTAGTGACTCCCGGGGTTGTTCGGAAACCTGTAGAACGGTGAAATTTTAACAGAGCAAGCACACGTTTTGCAGCGGTGGGCGGAATTCTACAAGGAGACGTATGAATGTGAGGACACCTCGGCCTCGAGTACCAGCAAAATGCTGCGTCCCGATTGAAAAAAACTGATTTCAAAACTGATTTCACCATCGGCTACATAGCCGATGGTGAAATCAGTTTGGAAGGAGTGGAGAGCGCGATTGGAAGCCTGAAATGTGGTAAGGCTGCGGGAGCAGACGAACTTACTACCGAGATGATCAAATATGGTGGGCCACGCATCTTGGACTTGTTCTGGTTTTTGTGCAATTTATGCTGGAAATCAGGGGAGGTCCCAGACGATTGGCGAGGTGCAGTCATCGTACCTTTGTATAAAGGCAAAGGTTCACAGATAGACTGTGCAAGCTATAGGGCTATCAGTTTGGTTAGCTTGGGCGGTAAAGCTTATGCTAAAATATTAGCGAGAAGAATGAAAGAGAAATCTGAAAGGCTGTTGTGGGAGGCCCAAGGAGGTTTTAGACCTGGAAGAGGGTGTATAGATCAGATTTTTTCCCTCCGCATGATAACAGAAAAGTTTTTGGCCCTAAACCAAAAAGTTTTCTGTGCTTTTGTGGTTTTGGAAAAGGCGTCTGACAGGTTTGTAAGAAAGAAATTATGGGAGATACTGCCCCGATACAATGTGAGCGGACCCTTGCTACAGGCTGTAAAGTCTCTTCTTAAAGAGATCACTCAGCCTTTGTGCGAGTAGGAGCTGACATGTCGCCCTGGTTTGACATCCAATCGGGTGTTAAGCAAGGTTGCGCTATGTCAGCTTGGTTGTTTAACTTGTATTTGGATAGTTGTCACTCATTTACACTTTACATTTACTCAAATTAATTCGCTAAAACTTTCAAACGTTAGAGGCAAATGTAACATCGCACCTCGGGGAGTAAATTATGCACAGAACTTTCCACAGTAAACTAATCTAGGAAGGG
The DNA here is from genome assembly GCA_918358695.1 of Melinaea menophilus ssp. n. AW-2005. NCBI lineage: Eukaryota > Metazoa > Arthropoda > Insecta > Lepidoptera > Nymphalidae > Melinaea > Melinaea menophilus. Next base: position 18,986,619 of record OU911045.1, on the reverse strand, counting down.
TTCGTGATTTAGAACTGTAGCCCCAAAATAGATTTACCTTTTAGGAAAAAGCAATCGCAGAGTAAGGTAACATTCTTAAATATTTTATAATTTTAGATTTATTATTCCCATTTCATTTCCTAATAAATAAATAATATTATATTTAAATTGACGTAAGACTATAAAAATTTATATCATCTAATTAGTTCAAAAACTTAATTACTACAGCTTAATAACAATATACATAATAATAATATAAACGGTGTTTATAAATTTATCTACAACTTTAAGTATATTATTAATAAGTAAACAAAACTAATAAAATAATAACATTATAACTTTTAGGTTATTTTAGTTTACGGAACATTTATATATAGTGTTACTATCGATAACGATAAGATGTTAATCTTATCGAAAATCGTGTGAGCAAAAACAAAAAAACATAATATAGAAGCTGAATGTAAGATTTTTTATACTTTGGGTGTTGTGATTCCTGAATATCTCTTTACTGTTCCGTTCTAAATCACAGGTACATTTCATTTTAACCTACATGGGTTATTATCCGGAAAGAATTAATTGAATAAAGAAATATTGTAATTACGAAATTGTTATTCCATATATAAATATGCATATATGTATTAGTTTTATTTCTATATTACTATTACTCACGGCTCCATCCGTTATAACTTAACAACATGGATCCATACACATATTACTAACGACTTATGAATTACCCTCTATCTTAAAAGCCTTGAAAGAACAAGAAATGCAAAAAGGATGAAAACGTTATTCTCTCTTTTTTAAATTAAATATGGTTTTCCACATATCTGATTTGAGCAATTTATTTACACATATATATATATATATATATATATATATATATATATATATATATATTAATGTGCTAGAGGTACGCTACTAGCTTACTTTTTAGCAATAAAAAAAACTAAAACATTGAAAAATTTATATAATAATAATAGTAAACACAAATCAAAATAAAATAATTTATTATGATTACAAAGTATTAATGGAGACACGAACAATACTCGTAAATGTATAGAAATAGAAATAATATATATATATATATCGGAGTAACATGTTAGCTTCAACTCACATTACATTCTACATTCATTATGAGCTCGAAACATTCAAACACTGGACCATTAAGCAGCATTCTTTCAAAATACATATAATACAGGTACATGGAATAGTAATTGCGTGTGTGATATGATATAATATGTGTCAGAAAGTGATTCAAAACAAGAAATATGACCTTATGTAAATTATAATAATATCTTTTGATTATTTAGAAATATATTTCAATCGTATTTATTGTTTTATTCAAAGAAAAGAAAATAAGTTCGATTACATCATAACCGGTTGTCAGGGGTGGGGTAGTGTAGGGTTGTTTACGATTCATTATAAAAGAGCTGTCGCAGTTGCAGTTGTGGAAAGGATCAGTACTCTGCCTCCAGTCGGTATTAATCTGACTCTGAGAACCTACTGTAGTGTGGTGTGTGACGTCATTCGAGATAAGTATTTTTAACATTTATTTTATTTAATATTGTGGTATTATTTTAGTTTTCTTATTAGTGTATTACAATAATAAAAGTGAATAATTTATTATGAAATATGTTTTTATTATTTATATTTAGAACCTACTTCTAATACGTGCGAGTGATATCTATTTATTTTATAAATGTATTATAAATAAATTTGCTCATCAATATCTTTATTTGGAATAAATAGTATATCATGTTCAGGTCAGAATTAAAGAGCAGTTATATATAAGGTTAGTACTTCTAATATTTAATTCCCAAAATTAAAGTTGAAATGTTGATAATATTCATTTAAGAGAAGTTTAAATTTGATTGACTTATTAATGTCAAGCTTAAACTTTAAAGCTCATTAACGTCTCTTTAGACAACACCTAAATGACTAAAATAAGTTATTAGATTGTCTTTATAAATTACTGATTGGAAATAAAACAGATAAGGAATATAGAAACGAGGGAATCCAATTAGATAATTAAAAATATACTTTTAATAAATGATATTAAAAAGTGTGTAATACTTAACCTTTAACTAGAGACATGGGAAATTTCAAAACTACAAGGGGCATTGTTTCTCACAGGCTACTACTACCGAAGCCAAATTTTATCATTAAGTTGCATATGGACGATTCAAATATGTAATAATACTTAACTATAGGGAAATTATCAAAAAGATATTAATGAATTCAATAAGTCTATAAAATTACGTTGACTAGTGTCACTACACTCCAAAACTACGATATAGTGTTTATCATGGACATGTCCAACCAACAGAATTTTTGACAACTCAGGCTAGAGTTCTGTTTTTCCATTTTTGTCAGCATCAATATTTCCTGGTCAAATAAACGCCAACCAACTGTTAAATTTAAAAAAGAACTCTTTGACGTGGAGTATACTTCAAATATGATTTGAAAAGGAAGAAGGACCAAAGAACAAACTAAGGATTTTTAATAGTTTACAAGGATCATATTTTGAGGGAAAAAATAGAGAAAACCTTATTATAATTAGCCAGTTTTTTTTTTCTTTAAATCACACGGCTATGCTATGTCCGACATTTCCACTTATTCATAATCAACATAACAATCCCTCATTTAAGGAAAATTATATTAACTAAGACATAAAAATATTTAATATATTTGAGGTGCTTAAATGAGAAGATAGATACATGAATTTTTTGTAATATTAAACATGAAATTAATTATTTAAGTTGTTTACCAAACATTTAAATTAATATATGACAATAGATACCCGTGTACTTAATATTTAGACAATAAATAAAAGAATAAGAACTCCCTAAAGCAGTTTTGGTTTCGGTGGTAGTTTCAGCAGGTTGGCCGCTGAAACCAAAAATAAATCAAAATGTGTTTGGTTTTCTGAAGTTCGGTTTTCTGCGTCAGCTGTTAATGTATTCGATGCTTCGGGCTTCGTACAAAGTGTAGTCTACGTGCAATAAGTGATTGCTACTAATGACCAATACACTAGACCTGGTAATTACCATCTTCTCACAGAAAATAGTACAGTAACTACCTAGTTATGGTTTCTATTTTAAGTGATGTAAGAAAGTATTATTTTCATATTTTTATATTAGAAAAAAATATTTGCTTATAATTATAAAATGCTCGGATAATAATTCTTTACAAATGTTTGTTACAAAGATTTATTAGAAGCTAAAAGTATTTCTTATTTGAAATAAAGCGCAAGCATACTTTAAAAGGCATAACAAAGTGTGGAACCCTTACGTTGTCTTTATATTTTTAACACAACTTCAGGAAAAGCGAAAGAAAATAGTTTATTTGAAATAAAACAAAATTAAACATTAAAGTTATATTTTAGTATATTATGTATAATACTTTTTGTTTTCCATAATAAATTATATCAGGTTAAAGTAAGAAATGAACTGTGGGTTTCAACAAATTTATTATCTTTGACTGAACTGTTGTTTTTTTTTAATTTGCTGTAAAACAAAATCGAGATTTATTGTGATATCAATATTTTATATACGTGCCTAAATCTTGTTTTATATCATATAAGCAAAGAAATTCGCTTTTTCCTAAAAAAAACAATTTCACTCGACAAATCAAACAGTGACGCAATAAACCTCATTCAAGTTTTAATGCTATATTGACTTTATGGCAATCATCGAACCGGTATCTGCAAATAAAGATTGTTACTGTTCGTTGCTACAATTGAAATTGAGTACATTTAAGTGACATGAGAAAGAAAGGAAGAAAGTTTTTTTTAACGATCTATTATTATTTATTATTATTAGAGAGCACTTCTGTATCGCTTGAGTTATTCCACATGTAACATTATTATATTTTTAAGACTTATACCAAAAAAAAAAAACATTATCTTTACCTTTTTCTTTATTACTTTATTCCCTTCTAAATTATTGCCAGTCACGTATGTTACAAAATATACGAACTTCTGAACATTATAAAGAATGACAAATAATATGCATACATTAACTACTCATGAAGCAACAGTACTATAACAATTAACTTAAACTTAACTTAACTTAATCTTTTCGCACTTGTCCAATTCATTATTAAAACCGTTTTAGCTTAATTATAGAACCATAAAATTGAGTACTACGTTCATTACCAATATTTCAAACTTTTTAATATCTTTGTTGATTTTACACTTTTAAGTTTTATTGTAATATGATTTTAACTCAAACACAAACATACCATTTTAATGAGTCCAGCGTTCTTAGAAAGAAATTAAACATATTTATACCTCGCTCTTCAATATTAAGGAATTACACAGAACAGATTATGATTGGATGTTACGTAAAAAGATAGTTGTTAATATAGTGTCGTAAAATTTATTAACATTTCTCTTGAAATCTGAACTTCATTAGAACAAGTAGATGCTTTTTTTATATATATTATAAGATACAAGTGAGTAATAAATATTTACATTAGAAATAATCAAAAGAAACTATATAACCTTTAATGGGTTCATCAAATATATATGCTTTTCGGCGATCACACATACTGAATATAAAAACAATATTGTTTTATATTTTATGGTCACGGCTATCTTTGTAGTACCTAAGTTCATATACATTTTATATAATCATAAAAGTGAGTGCTGCGGTCTCTATTCGAAGAAAATAATAATCAATCATAAAAATTATATTTTTTATATTGTATTTCTTTACAAAATAAAAATATGTTTTTAACAGATGGATGACGATCCTACTCGCTATATTTCACTTTGAAAAATGTTCAATTGTTTGACAATAACTGTATTCACTGTATGGCAAAATGTAGGTGTTTGTGACATATGATTCTGTAAAAAAAGTTTCAATTTAAACAAAATGTTCGCCTAATATTTATATTTCATATAAACTCTGTGTTTCAGTTAACATGAGTGTATAACATCGGTATTTAAATACTTTTATTTAATATAAATAAACATTTGAATCCTATTTTTATGCGGTATATAAAATTTATTTTTATGATATTAACTTTAACATTTTAAAGTAACAGATAATGTTTAAATACACCATTGCATACGGAATTTAAATCACGAACATATTTTTTTAATTCAGCGATATTTAAAAATCGGAGTTTATTTAATTCGTTATTTTATTTCTGAAGTTGAGTTGAGTTATTATAAATCTTGAACTCTCTTGAGTTTAAAATGTACATTTAAACTGTCCTGTCTCGTCAACGTCAAAAAGACCATTTAAAATGAAAAATGTTAATGAGGTTCTTATTTGTATATTGGCCTAGTTACGTGTTAAACGGAATTAAAACATTTTCTCTGTTGAAATATATATTCAGATGTTTATGGCTTGTAAACAATTTTGAACACATAAATTAAACTTTTTATCTCATTTTAATTATAAATAGAGGAATGTTTACTATTTGTAATTACCATACAAACATACATGAGGAAAAAAGGAAAAAGAATCACCTGTCTCCTTAGTATTCAAACATAATTAATTAATATAATTAGTTGCTGGTAATATCACCCGTAATTCATTTATACGGATGTAATTATCATTATAATAACAATATCTAAGGAATCACAAACAAAGTAATATTATTTTGCTGATTTAATTCACATATAACTAACTCTAACTACCAGGAATGTCTATTGTTTCTTACAATACCGAAAAGTATAGTGAATTTTGTTACTCTAGTTTCTTTTATGATTTCTGTTATTGATTTTTTTTATTTAAATATATTTAGAATTGTACATTTATTAAATTAACAGCTCGATTATTAATACATTGTCTTTCGTATGTGTTCTTTACAATATTGTGCGTACTTAACGGATTTAATAATTCTGTTTCCTTCTGATATCTTATTTATTGATTGAAGTTTTAGAATATACTGGTTATATAATATTTATGAATGGGCGCTCTTAAAAAGCCTTTCCATCGCTTTTTATAAATTTAATTTTGGCATAGTGTTATCTATATTTAATTGAAATTGCGATATGGACCAAAATAATACCACAAATACATTAAAGAAGAAACTTTAAAAGAGGCTATACTTCGCATCAGCTTAAAAAAAATCATCTTGTGTGTTCTAGCTTAATACCTGTCCTAATACTTAATTGATACATATTGAATATAAATGGTAAAGAGCTAACTCTAAAACGGACGCTCTTAGCGGACGCTGATAAGTTTGATTTTCTGCATGTGTTCAAGGTTTACATACTTAAACATTAGAGTTAATATTTGTGCTCTAAAGCTATGACTTCTTAATCTTTCTGTTTTTTTAATTTATATTAGTTATTGCAAGCTTATCATTTGTTTATATTGCCTTCGTTTAGAAAATAATCCATTATTTTTTTATCAAATTGCTAAAAATTCTTGAATTCTAGAGTAGTTATTAGTAGTACTAAATCCAAGACGAAACACATCTTAACGTTGCCTCAGAAAAATAAGTAATCATTTAATTTTCACAAAAATTCGTGGTCCAAAAATAAATACATTTTTCAAATATGAATCGAAAGGAAAATTCCAGTCATTTGAAGTAAAATGATGATGATTTGTCACGAAGAGAGACGAAATTGTGCAAAGTGGGCCATTATTAAGGAAGTTAAGAGGCCGGCGACAATTAGGTCTGGGCAATGCTTGTTGTAATTGTGAACTCAGGTAGGAGGGCTTATACATTATTTAAATTACATTTATGCATGTACACACACGGTGCTCAATAAAAGTACTAAACAATATATAGTTCTAAGAGACTATCCAACAACTTATTAATGCTATTTCTGTTATTATATTTTATTCCAAAATTATTTTTTTTAAAGACAAACCTGTATAATATTAGTAAACCAAAACTAAGCCATTGACATTAGTATACAAAAACTACCGGTTCTTCAAATCATGTTTAAAATGATATTTATTAATATAAAGAAATATCTTAAAATAAACATTTACAAAGATTTTATAGACGTAGTATACTAAAAAGATCTAAAATGCTATTTCCAAAGCGCGCTACAACTTCCATAAGTACCTTTGTACTAAGCAACTATTTGCTTAATTACCTGTCTATTAGACTCAATATTCTCTTTGAGAGAAAGGTTGAAGGCACTATTGCAACTTTGATTGGAGGAGAAAATAAAATTATCAGATATTCAAATACTGTGATCATATATTTTTTTATAATATTTCAGTTATTGAAATTATAAAAATCTAAATTAAAGAAACTATTCTTAGATTATGATGGTATGGATTTACCTTATCCAAAGTATAATGAAAAATAATATATAAAAATATATTAGCAAGCCAGTTCTCTGCTAAATATATCTCCTGTTATGTGATTTTTTTGGGGCTGTAAATATGTTAAAAATCAAGGAGTAAGCAAGAGTAGGCAGTATTTATACTTACATAATTTAAAAAGAATTTATAAAAAGAGCTATCTAAGTCCATTGCTATTAGAAATATAAACTACACAGTTGTGAGATGTTGTACTTTGGTTCATTACAAGGAATTATAATAATAATGTGCAAAAAAACTCATAATTACTTACAAAGTATTGAAATTTTAATATTCACATAGTTAATTACATTATTAAAGTTACACATGTTAGTTGTTGTTGTTAGACAATGCTTTATGAAGATATTTAAATTCTTAAAAAAATAACAGAGCTAAAATTAAAATGAAATAAATTATTTATTACATAAATCCTTTGCTTACAATTTGTCTAGTAACATTTTATTTCTCAATCACGTTATATTATAAGTCTTAAAGCATCATGGATAATGAGATCACTTGATTTCAATATTCATGTGTTGGAAGCTGGCAGTTGAAAGAAATTTATTTTGATTTGATTTGATTTGATATCATATATTGATCCATAAACCGCAATGCTATGCAATGTAATTGACACACTATAAAATTACAAAGTAATAGTACTAGAAATGCAGTACAAAAGTTTATTTACTTCTTTTATAGCAATTTGTATATTTTTTGTTTTAACATATTTTGAGTTAAGAAGATCCTTATTTAATAACTTTTAGGACAAACAAAGCTAATAAAAAAACAACAAGGCAAATAAAATTATTGTTTATGTCGTAATTTATTCCAAACTGAATTTTGTACATTAGAAGATTAAATACTAAATTATTTAACTTCGCTATATATGTTACATTTACAAATAAGATAAATCAAATAACAAATGATACGCATTGGTTTAATAGTATTAATTAGTGACAAATTGAGTGAATTATGAGATGAGTGAAATTGTGACAGATCGGGTGCGTTAAGTTAACGAATCACAAAGATCGATCACTAGATATAGATTATTTTATATCTAATGCCCGCAGTTTGTTAACACGAAATATATTGATATTAAGTAGTTTTCTAATCCAAGTGGTTTTCTGATGGTTTCTATATTTTACAAGTACGTATACAAATAATATGTTAATACATATTGTTTCTTAATATAATTTTTGTACGTGGTTAATACTTTGGTGATATTATCCTTACAAAGTTGAGGATACAAATTTATCTTGCCATCCTTCAGGGATGCTATTTACGAACATCGAAAATTGAAACGAAAAGATCTATTTGATTTCCCAAGTGTTCTTTTTGTTTAACTTCTTTACTAGTTTCGGAATCACTTATTAAATATAATTTAAATAAATAATCGTATCATACATATAAGTAAATATAATGGTATGTTTTAAGAATAAAAAATGTATTGTCGTAATAAGTTTCGTTGAGTTTCTTTTGTGTTGAAGTGCTTCATAACTAAACAATGATGACGGAAACATCTTTTATCTTTTGTAACTATGAAGCATTTGCTGAAAAAAAATCTTAAATTAGTTTTTTATAATAATTGTTGTTTTTTGCACGGATTACTATGATAATAAAATTAATCTAAATAGTAAAAGTGATCGATTACTTTATTCATCATTCGAGATAAATGTATTATATATATAAAATCTCCATATAATAGTTTTTTTTTTCTTTTTTTCGGATGAAATAAAGTATTTCCTATAATTATTTACAAAAGCGTTAAACATAATTAAACCGACAAACCTCGCGCTGGTGGCGGTTATGCATTGTATGGTGATAACTATCCAAGATAAGAGATCATTTGAATACTTTAAACTTTGAATATTTCTTATTCAAATATTATCACACATTATGTCACTATAAAGTAATTCTTGAAACGAAATTTGAGTAAAGTAAGGTAAGTGATTGAGTAAGTTACAATGATCAGTAATTTTGATTAAATCATATACTAACGTTTATATTTCCAGAACAAATATAAAAATACCACTAGTTTATCATGTATGATTTTGAGTCATGAATTACATAAATGTGATATTCGATAGTAAAATTACTAGGGCTGATGAAAATCTTAAAATAAATTGTTGATGACATTTATATATAACATATATATATGTCAAATTAATCAAATGACCAAATCTTCACAAAACGTTGCTTATTTATTTTGGGTCGATATTTACTCTACTCTACAATTGCATGTAATTGGAAACTGGTTAGTTCAAACCACACGTCATCACATGTTGCATGAAAAAACACAAAACGAAACAAATCTTACGAACATATATATAATATAAACAGTTAATTTTTATTAGCAGCTTACACATTGATGGAAATAAAATACTGAAGTCAGTATCAACATTCTTAATATTCACTTTCTTCTGTATAATATAATACATTTACTTTTATTGAGTATTTCAACTAAAGACTTCGAATATTTGTTTTACAAAAAATATATATATTTATTTAAAAAATCTACCTATTATAACATATATGCCTTCTAAAACTACCTCAATTATCTTGATTGGAAGGCTTAAAGTTTTGTTCAGATTATAGTAAATATTACATAAAAATCAAAGAAATAGAAATTGACCAACCAACCAAATAACAAAGCGATTTCCATTGAGATGATTGTCTTTGAAAAAAATATTGATTGTATTTCCAGTAATTAAAAGCTCACTGAAAATCGGATCGCATAATCATGTTAAAAGATTGTGTATTAATTTAATTAAGAGTCAATTAAGGATTTGTTAATCATCTAAATGAATGAATGAATAAATGAGCGGACCCTTGCTACAGGCTGTAAAGTCTTTTTACAGAGATCACTCAGCCTGTGTGCGAGTAGGAGCTGGCATGTCGCCCTGGTTTGACATCCAATCGGGTGTTAAGCAAGGTTGCGCTATGTCAGCTTGGTTGTTCAATTTGTATTTGGATAGCTGTCTCCAAGGCGTGAAAGATTGTGACATGGGAGTGAAAGTAGGTGACCTTAAGGTCAATTGCTTGCTATATGCAGATGATGCAGTGCTCATTGCATCATCAGAATGCGATCTGCAGGCATTGGTCAGCACTCTGAAAGATGGGTGTGAAAATAATGGTCTAAACCTGAATGTAGATAAGACGAAGGTTCTGATATTTGAAAGAAATGAAGAAAGAACAGAATGTAAGATCAACGTGAATGGTAAGATAATAGAACAAGTGAATGAAGTGGTATATTTGGGAAGTATGTTTAACAGAGACGGAAGATATGTAATGGATGTGGAAAGGCGTATTGCTGCCGGTAACAGAGTCAACGGTGCTTTGGCTGCATTGATGAGACGCCGAAACGTCAGCATAGCTGCACGTTTGGCTGTACACAATGCGGTTTTGCTACCAACGCTGTTATACGGCAGCCAAACGTGGGTAACACAGAAGAAGAATGTAAGAAAAATGAATGCTGTGGAGATGCGATCTCTTCGCAGAATATGCGGAGTCAGTCTAGCTGACTGAATCCGCAATGAAGAGATCCACAGAATGGCAGGTACTAGCGAAGATATAGCAGTGAAAATGAAGAAGAACGTGCTCAGGTAGCATGAGGACCGCCCGGAGGGCATGTATGAAGAGGAACCGTAGCGTTCGGCGCTCCGTCATATCTGGCTACCCTGCAAGGGATATGGCGTAAAGGTAAATATAAATAATATATATGTATAATATAAATCTAAATAAAGTTTTGAAAATTGTTATTTAGTGTTGTCATTGAGACCGCGTCGACCTAAGATATCTTGATAAGGTACCTAAGGTACCTAAGGTACCTATAAATGTGTACCTCGTATCTTTAAGTATTTGATAATTCTATTTCTAATCGCATCTATTTCATTTCCTTATTATTAAGAGAAATATTTTTATAAAACGAATACTTCAATTGAAGATAGGAAAAGGAATAAATTAAATAAATTAATCGAACAAATAAATTAAGTAAATCATTTTTATGTATTCATTCATAAACTTAGACAAAGTATAAAAAATTTGTTGAACTTGCCCCATGTTTAAAACATTGAAACAGTAACTCGAAAACTTGATTATCATTTGTAATGTTATGCTAAATATTAACTATTATATATTGTAATAACGTTATATAAATATATATGTATCGTTGGCTTCACATCTGTGATGTGGTATCAATTCATTTTGATTGTTAATTTAAATCATTCCTAGGCGATATTATGCTTATAACTTACAATGGTGTTCTCAAATATTTTTCTTCTATTATTTATAAAACTATGTCTTATTAAAATCAAAAGGGTAAATAAATATATACCAGCATGTAAACATTGCTGACATGCCATAAGCTATAGTGCTATTCTAAATAGGAAAAGGTACAGATGGAAAACATACCACGTAAAAGAGATTCACTAAAATCAGTCCTACATAGGAGATGGAATTGACACCTGAATAAAAGAGGCATAGAAAATGTGTATTTATTTTTGTAATATAATATAGTTTTATAGGTGGTAGAGCCTAGCTGTAGTTATCCGACTACCGCTCGTATTGGGCTGGCTCGACCGGGGAAGGACCACCCTCTCACAGAAGACCGACGTGTAGTAACCAAATTCATTTGGTTATGTTCCGTCGGTGAGTGAGAGAATCCGGAAGCCCAACCTCCCCCCCCGCGCCAAACATGAAAGCGATGCCTAGAAGAAAAATACCCCAGGAGGGTACCGGCTTTGATGAAGGCGGGGACCCCCTCCCCGAGCAAAATCGGGGAAATGATTCTCGGATTTCGCTCGGGCTGCCCGTCGTATCTGGGGCGGGCAAAGTATCGCCTTTTGTGTTTTATGAGGGCAAACGACGAGTCAATGCAGCGGCACCCCGACCCACTCTAAATGTGGACTTTTGCAACATCCGGGGACTTCATTCCAACTTGAACGCCGTCCATTATCATCTAGAGACGGCGCAACCGGCCTTGTTGTTTCTGACGGAAACGCAAGCGTACCTGTCATACCCCGGGTATAAACTAGAACACCATTTTATACCACACGCCGGGGTATCTGTGTTCGTAAGGGAGGATATCTGCTACCGTCGCCTTCAGGTTTTTGACGGTCGGGACCTGTCTATACTCGGGCTACGCGTGGACATGGACGACCATGTTAGAGTCTACGCGTGCCTCTACAGGTCCCATAGTGGTAATGCAGAAACGGATCAACTCTTGGACCATGTTCAGGCGAAGATTGACGATCTGCTTTCACAGACTCCCTCCGCCGAAGTCGTAGTCCTAGGGGACTTTAATGCGCACCATGCCGATTGGCTAGGGTCACGTGCCACCGACTACGCGGGGAGATCTGTGTTTGACTTTGCTCTGGCAAATGGTCTGTCCCAGCTGGTAAAGACGCACACTCGTCTACCGGACGTGGACAGCCACATGCCCTCTTTGTTGGATCTTCTGCTGACGACACATCCAGAAAAGTACCAGATCACTGTCGAGGCTCCCTTAGGTTCCTCTGATCACTGTCTGGTACGGAGTGTAGTGCCCATTCAATGGTCGGCTCGCACAACACCTGCGACTCGACGCGTTTGGCACTACAAGTCAGCGGATTGAGATGGAATGCGGTCCTTTTTTGCATCCTACCCATGGGGGCCGATTTATTCCCCTTCCGATGATCCTAGTGACTGCGCTGCGGCTGTAGCTGATGTGATACTACAGGGCATGGAACTATTTGTACCAAGCTCTGTGGTACCACTTGGTGGCAGATCGCGGCCTTGGTTTGATGCGTCTGTCAGGGCTGCAGCAGCTGGCAAACGGCAGGCTTATCAAGCTTGGGTCAATGCGTTAGTCACTAAGGATCCGAACTCTAGAGTTCTGAAGAGGAAATATAATCGTGCCTCCAGATTCTTCAAACGGCAAATCGCTAGAGCAAAGTTCAAGCATGTCGTCAAAATTGGAGATCAGCTGACAAAGTACCCGCCTGGCACGCGCAAATTCTGGGCGCTTTCAAAGGCCACTCTGGGAAACTTTAGCCAGCCGTCCCTACCGCCGTTGCACATGGGGAATGACTCTCTGGCCCACACGGCAAAAGAGAAAGCCGATCTCTTGGGCACTCTTTTCGCCTCCAACTCGACTTTGGACGACCAGGGGAAGACACCGCCTATCATTCCGCGGTGTCAGAGCTCAATGCCGGAAATAGTTTTTCGGCAGAAAACTATTAGGCAGTCTCCTATGAGTTGACTCCAGTGCTAACGCGTCTTTTTCGGTACTCCTACCTTAAAGGCGTAGTCTCGGTCACATGGAAGCGTGCCCTTGTCCATCCGATACCTAAAAAAGGTGATAGCTCGGAACCAGCTAACTACAGACCTATCGCCATTACCTCTCTGCTCTCCAAAGTAATGGAGAGCATTATCAATAAACAGCTCCTAACCTACCTCGAGGATCACCAGTTGGTCAATGACCGGCAATATGGCTTTCGCCATGGTCGATCGGCTGGTGATCTTCTGTTGTATCTTACACACCGTTGGGCAGCTGTTATTGAAAGCAAGGGTCTGGCAGTTAGTCTGGATATGGCGAAAGCCTTCGATCGTGTATGGCACAAGGGGCTTCTTTCGAAGCTACCTTCCTATGGGCTTCCCGAGAGTTTATGCAAGTGGATCACCAGCTTCCTCACTGGGCGGAGCATACAGATCGCTCTCGACGGTTTTTGCTCGGACCCCAAGCCCGTGAACGCTGGTGTACCCCAAGGCTGCGTGCTATCCCCAACTCTGTTCCTCCTGCACATCAATGATATGTTGGATATCTCCAACATACATTGTTATGCGGATGACAGTACTGGGGATGCGGTATATTCCGGCCGTGCAGGTCTCACTCGGGAAAACGTTGACGAGTGCCGAAAGAATCTTGTGTCTTCAATAGAGACCTCCCTGGGGATGGTCTCTGAGTGGGGTGAACTGAACCACGTTCAGTTCAATCCCCGACAAAGACACAGGTTTGCGCGTTCACCACTAAGAAAACCCCATTTGTCGTATCACCGCTCTTCGAAAGCACTCCCCTCATTGCCTCGCCAAGTATCAGAATACTGGTTCTCGACATTTCGAGCGACTGTCAGTTTCGTGGTCATCTGGAGTGCAAGGCCAAGTTGGCCTCGATGAAATTGGGAGTGATCAATAGAGCGAGGCAGTACTTCAAACCTGGCCAAAGACTTGCGCTCTATAAGGCGCAGGTCCGGCCACACATGGAGTACCGTTCTCATGTCTGGTCCGGATCACCCCAATATCAGCTTCTACCATTTGACCGCGTACAACGGAGAGCCGTTCGAATTGTCGGGGACCCGGTGTTCTGCGAACGGCTGGACTCTTTGGCATTGCGTAGAGACGTGGCTTCTTTGTGCGTCTTCTACCGCATTTACAACGGGGAGTGTTCCGAAGAACTATTCGATCTGATGCCTGCCGCCGAATTTCATCACCGCACAGCGCGCCATCGCCTCCAATACCATCCTTACCTCCTGGATGCGTGGCGATCCTCCACTGTGCGGTTCTCAAGGACATTTTTTCCACGTACCACTCGAATGTGGAACGAACTCCCTTCGGCGGTATTTCCAGATCGGTACGACATGGGTACCTTCAAAAAAGGCATTTATTCCTACCTACAAGGCCGGCAACACTCTTGTAAATCCTCGGATGTTGCAAGAGTTCATGGGCGGCGGTGATCACGTCCATCCGTGACCCGCCAGCTCGTTTGCCCTCCTCTTACATAAAAAAAAAAAAAATAAATAAATAAAAATGTCCAACGCTATTATGAAGCTTACTAGGACCAAATCTTCACAAAACGTTGCTTAATTATTTTGGGTCGATATATACTCTACTCTACAATTGCATGTAATTGGAAACTGGTTAGTTCAAACCACACGTTATCACCTGTTGCATGAAAAAATACAAAACGAGACAAATCTTACGAACATATACATAATATAAACAGTTAATTTTTATTTACAGCTTACACATTGATGGAAGAAAAATACTAAATTCAGTATCAACTTTCTTAATATTCACTTTCTACTGTATAATATAATACATTTACTTTTATTGAGTATTTCAACTAAAGACTTCGAATATTTGTTTTACACAAAAAAATATATATTTATTTAAAAAATCTTTTACTTCGACGTTTTAATACTATTTTATTATTATAAAATATATATAACTTACGTATCATAAAACAATGGATTAATTTTTTTTTCTCATTATCTGTATCCAGTAAATTAGAAACTCATTACGTTACAACAAACATCCCACAATTAGAATATTAATTTCGCCATATTTGAGTTTAGATATAAATAATCCTTATCTAAAGTATTATGTAACAGCTTGTGAAAGATTTAAAGCTGGTTTGTTCTCTTCCAAATGCAATACAAAGTTAAATATATGGTTGAGGATGAGATAAAAGATTATTATCAGAACAGAATTCCCATTTTCTACTACTACTTGTAATTTTTAAGTACATAAAAATAGTAATAATAAATTAAAATTACGATTGTTTTTTAAAAGAGACAAGGAGCACAAGGTCACTGTATGCATCCTCTTTTCACAAAGAACTTACCCACATTAAAGGATAAAATCTTTATCTTGATAAATCATTGTTTGTCCTTTGACACTGACACTTCTACTGAAGAAGACGGTAAGACACCTTTCAAAGATACTTCAAGTCTTTCAGAAAACTTTTAGTGGGTAAGATTTAAGAGAGCTACAGAGACGTCGAGTTTAAGCCTCTATCGGTTCGATGTTTTATTTTGTATAGATTCATTGTTTGCATACTTATATCAGAATCTTTAATTCTTAATATTAATTTGTAGAAACGTGTAGCGAATAGTGGTCATAGTCATGGTGATAGTGTAATCAAAATGAGGCGACTGAATTAGTTTCCGGCGGATGGACACTAGCGTCCTCTGCATACCATAACATCATACTGCAATCGGCAACCCGCCTGCCAAGCGTGTCGATTATGGCATATCCCCTCATAGATGATGAAGAAGAAGATATTAAAATACATAAGAGCGTTCCAATTGTTCCAATTGTGTGACGTCACGTCCGCTTCCTGATTTTTTATATTAGTTCGGATCAAGAAATATCTACAACAAAGGTCCTCTAATAACACCAATAAAAACTTAAAAAATATGTAACAATTTATCCTTTTTGCAGTTTTGTTAACTTTTATCTTCGTATATTAAATAATAATAACTCGTAGATTTTAATATTTTGCTATAAAACTTGAGGCACATACACCTAGGATGTGAAACTTCCACCGGCGGTATTTCCAGATCGATACACCCCTAAATAACCCTTAAGATAATAACATAGTTGAATTAAATTTGTTAATCTTGTTTTAGGTCTTATTTAAATAATACATTTTTAATTAATGAATATTCATAATGAAAAGAATTATTACATTTTCTAAGCTAAATCAATACATGCCGTCCAACGACAAAGTAAATAGACTACAATTAATATTTAGCTGTCAAATTTTTAATTGGACTCTACAACTATATTAAGTATTTTCCAAACTTTTGTTTTAATAGCACTAGGAATTTGCTTTGTCTGTCTTGTATAATTAAAAAAATAATAAATTAGTTATGGCAAGTTTCCGTGAACTGGAATTCTGTAAAACTTAAATATTTTTTACATTATTCAAACAAAAAACATATTATATTAGTTTAGAAGGTGTGTTCAAAAATAATTATTTCATTAATATTGTGTACGTTCTTAAATGGTACAGAATATTTTATTATGAAGTCAGATGATTAATAAATATGGAGATAAAAGTTTGTAAAGTAACGTATAAGAAATGTATTAGGTCTTAATTGTCTTAAGTCTTAATTGAGCTGAGTGTAAGCAAAGCTTTAAACCGTTTGGGAATCAATTTTATGTCACCACATCAAATAAAAACTACTGTGTCGATCTTCATCAAAATTGGCATTGCTATAGCTCTTGTTGATGGGCTTCTACAAAAAAAATTGATTAATAAAATCTTGATTTGATCAAAAGTTATGGTCGAAAAACTGAATCCCCATAGACTTAAGCTTAACTGTTCTCGCGCGCGCTTGCCGTTCGTCTTCCTCAAAATGAGCTGAGTCGCTTCATCACATGAAAACGACCTGTGCGATTTAAGTCAGATTTGGCACAAATGTAGAACTGATAAATAAGCATCTACAGAAAAAAACAAAACGAAAATACCTTGATTAAATCAAAAGTTATAAAGAAAAAACCAAGAGACTCGTGATTGTGTCGCTCGCTCGTAGTCTAACTTTCATGGCGACAAACTTTTTCAATTAATTGTTTATTATTGTTATTAAATATTTATTTCCTTTTATTTTTTTTTATGGATTTTCCTGCGATCAGCTCAATTCCCGGCATGCACGATGGGCGGATCCTAATATTGTTCCTAGTCCAGTAAGCTGCGTCAGCTGTGTGTAATGTATTCGGTTCATGTTATGGACGCAACTAACCTTTCTGGAAACCTTGTACAAAATTTTATTACACAATAAAAGTATCAAGATTACAAGGAATATATACTGTCCCTTTCCCTGTTTCTGTTCCTGTCCCGTAAATATATAACATATACCATTTTGTAAGAAAATCTGCGGAATCTTAGTCGAGTTTAAAATATTATATTTTTAATTTTAAGAGCAATAGTAAGTGAATAATCGTTCTTCACCATATTAATGGACCATAAAAGTAGAATATTGAAACTCAATTTTCTACTTATTAAAAATTTCATTTCAAACAATCAATTCTGCTTATCAAATATACAAGTAACTTTAACAGTAGCATTAAATACGACGTCCTATATGATGGTAGTCTCGTATCGATGCATGTAAGTAAAACCACTTCAAAGCCCCCTAAGCGTCCCGCTTTTGTTACACAATTTAGCTGGAAGCGCCCTAAATATCTGATGACATGTTCAGAAATAAAGTGATATTGAAACTTTCGACAGTTTTTTGCTTCGTAAATGAAATCTATCAATTATTGTTTCTTCATAAATGTCTTATAAAAAGGTTGTTATTAATGAAACATCACGCAATCTGTTTTAAATTGAGGATAAAAACCTATCAAAAGATGCATTTTATATGTTTTGTTAACATATTTCAGGTGAGAATACGACTGTGTAAACTAGGAGTGAACAGATGATCAAATAATCCACAGCGATTACAAAATACACTCGATGCAAATACTAAGTCGTTTCGTTCCATTAACGAGAGGTCACTTTAAAGCTTCAAGCAAACAATTCAATTCTCTGTTACGTATTTAGTTCAGGTTAGTATTTTAATATTTTTTACTCTTAGGGTCAGAAATAATTACCATTGGAAAGCTTTGAGAGCTAATTATATTGTACTTATATTGTCGAAAATAGTATTGAAATAGTAATAATAGTGAAATATACAGAGCGGTCAGGATTTTACATGAGAGCATTCCACACTTAATCTGTATTTGATTTGAACTAATAAATATAACTATAAATTGGTACCCTCTTATGAAAACTTAAAGCTGAAAAATGCACCAAATGTACATTTGAAATAAATAATCCCGGAGTCTTCAAAATTCATAAATGGTGTAATCACCATTTAGGAATTTTGAGGCTACGCTACTACTATTACACAAATTAAATACTACATTTGTGTACATGTAAGATTGTTCCAAGATGTAATTTATTTAAATTTTGCCTAAAAACTGCAATTCTAAAGTTTAAAGCGTTTTACATTTTTTAACAAATCAACAAGGATTGCCCAGAAGGGTTAATACAAAATATATCTTAATATTACGAATACATTTGTCAAAAACCTTTATAACGAACTTTGATTCTTTTCAAAATATTAATAGAAAATAATTAACGAATGTTGTGTCAACTTATAACCTTTATATGATGTAAATTATCAATAATTTTTGATAAGTTCACATTTCTTTGCAACAGATAACTGAAGATTAATTTTTACAAATAAAAGATCATTTATTATTAGAAAAAATCGTTCACTAAAACAAAATAAACCGAATAACAGAAACTACCGACGATATATTTATTAATATTTTATTCACCTCTTTAAAAAAATGCCACACCAACTAAACCTTATTGTAACGAATTAATTCATATAACTTATATTTTCTAGTTACTTTCAATGTTATTATAACGCGGTTGCACTGTAATATATATTGTTATTAATTTTTA
This sequence comes from Melinaea menophilus ssp. n. AW-2005, assembly GCA_918358695.1. Taxonomy (NCBI): domain Eukaryota; kingdom Metazoa; phylum Arthropoda; class Insecta; order Lepidoptera; family Nymphalidae; genus Melinaea; species Melinaea menophilus. The sequence goes on along the minus strand of OU911045.1, from coordinate 18,967,146 downwards.
TTTTTGTTATATATAAAATACTGTACCTCTAAATTTTATTTCGTACCATAAGATATAATAAAAGCTTCCTCGAGCATACTACAGCAGTTAGTAAAAACAGGTAACTGCGGTTTTCAATAAATCCGAAATGAAAGGACTCATTGTGAGCAAAACACAAAAGAAATAACAAAGGCGTATTCCTTAATGGAAAGTCTACTCAAAAATAAAACTTCATATCCACGAAGGCATCCATCGCGAAATCATAAATGTGTAATTTCATTATATTTCTTTCTGACATAAACCTCAAATATGTGTTAAATATTATTACTGTGATTTTCCATGGTATCTATGGCAACTGTCCATACTATGATACGATAAAAAATACAGTTTTTTATGGTGAAATAAAATACTGCTTATTAAAATTCTCAATTATGTGTTCTAATATTAAGTTACTTTTTACTCTTCAATGATTATGATGAATAAATATAATTCTTTTCTACCAAAGTACTTAATAATTACTGCATATTTTTTTAGGTTAGTAATTAATTTTGGTATTAATTACTTTTAAAAATAAAAATAAATAAAATGCAAGTTTGTACCAGTCATGCTTCGTCGCTTTGTCCAAATCGCAGAAGACTTCAGAATCACTTGTCGACACACATTGCAAACATTAGACTCATGTTATAGAATAAATAGATTGATCAAAGTTACTTCTCGATTGAAATAACTAAGATTCGTGAGCATATCAAGACCCTACTGAACCAAAATTAGAAAACACTTATACAGATTTAAGCTTACTTTAAATGTAGCTCATTCACTTAAGACAAGTTTATAATTAGAATTATTTTCAAAACGTAGCATAATATCGTATTCTAAAACTGTTAAGCCTTTGACTAAATATAGATGTTCAAAATTGTTAAGTATTGAATATTATTTTATGTTATTCAAGCAACGTATCACGAGAGATATAGGTCGCTTTCAGCAAAATTGTGTTACAAAATCCGATCGTAAATTGCGTAGGGACTTTGAATAAGCATTACATGCGACGATAACAGAAATCATATGGAATTTTAAATGTTATCATACTATAGTTGTAAACATTTATTTTCATAAGTTTTTAATATATTTATTTAAAACATACATGATATGCAAAGATAAGCAATCAATAGAAATACGCAATAAATAAAGATTATAAATAATGCTAAAACCATATTAAGAATTAAAATACTAATATTTATAACGTAACTAGACGTAGTATATTGTTTTTCACTGGAATTAAAAACGACTACAATATTTTAAAATACTTTCTAGACATCTCTTTGTTTGAGATCCTAACTAAGGTACAAAACAAATAAATGTCATATGTAAGATAAACACAAGAAATTACGTTTAATAATTTCATTGACATATGAAGTAACCTATTAAGCTGTGGCTGGTAACGCGATGTTGCGTGATGGTACCTAGTTAAGTTCAACATTTTGCCTTAGTAATAAACGAGTTAAGAATAAAAAGTGTAATAATAATTAATGAACCGTAATTTCAATCTCTTCCTCACCTCCCTTTGTCCTTGTATGTCTTGAATATTTCCATTTTCCATTGTAGAAACGAATGGCAACTATTTTTAATTGTCAGTTGCCTTTTAAACGAAGGTCATAACTGAATTAAATAATAAAATATACTGGGTTTCCTAAAAATTTTATAAAATGATTTATATTATTTTCCCACAACCATTACACATTAGAACAAAATTAGTTGATATTAAACTCAACCAGAAGATATTTAAATGCTTAGATGAGGTTTATTGTGACACTGTTTGAGTTGTTAAGTAAAATTGCCTATTTTTGTTTTTTAAGAACATGTGAAGTAAAATTATATTTTTAAATATAAAATTAGATATCCCTTAAGCAACATACTTGTTATGACGAATTATTAAAACAGCATGTCAACTTAAATATGATATCGATAGTCGATAATAATTGAATATTGACGAATATTACAAACAATTATACTCCGAAATAACCAATGTATCGTATCGTACGTATATATTAGGATATCAGTCAATGAAAAAAAAGCAAGTCAGTGTCTTCCAGAGATAATAAATTGTATATTTATTTACACATTCAGATACAATATACGCTATAGTTAATATTCTTCTAAGTAATTATATATTTTTTTAACCTTTATAGTTTTCTTCTGAGTAATAAAATGTACATAGTTCCCAAGACGGTGAACGGTGACGATAAAATCTATTTTTTTTATAATGAAATAACAAAAAATATAATTTCACCTGAAGTACAATTAATTATCTCTATACCTATGTGACGTTAAGTAAAAATTTTAAATATAAAATTATTGTTCATGTGATTTAAAAAATCTATATACAAGAATTTTAAAATATCATATTTTAATATATTATTAAATAAATATGAACCTATAATAATCTAGTAACATCTTTATAATAATATTTATATTAGTAATTTAAATAATAATTATATAATATTAGTAATTTAAATACTATTAATATAAAATAGCTACGAGTATGATATTATATAGTAAAATATTATTCTTACACAGTTTTTTAATAATTTATTTACTAAGAATAATTTCCTTTTACAATTACTTATTACAGGGGTTAAACATTATTTTAAATCTACTGATATTGACTACAATACTGTAATAAGTACAGTACAGTAAAAAAAAATCGATTTATTATTGCCCAAGTCATAAATACAATGTATACATTATATAAACGTATAATATATTACTCCAGTGGAGTTGCAATACAGAACCTAAGTTAACAAAAAGCTTCTTACGTATTCCAGTCGCTTGTTAGCGACAGCTGACGTCGCAGCTGGATTGTGTTTTACGGCATATCAACTTTCAGTAAGCTTCAATTAGAACACATATTCCAGTTTTATCACTATGTTGTTAAAAAAAATTACGGTATTTATTTACTATTATATTAACGTTCTAATATTTACATAGGTAGCTCTAATCTAAATTGCATATGTTAACATCAACTAAATTACGTTTGAGAAAAAGAGTTCTAAACTTGAACATCCTCAGATACTTTTGAAAATTCCTAATGGACCTGTAAACAGTATATTTAGTTCTTTATCTAATGCTTATAGTTACAGTCTAGTCTTAATTATTAGCCTTTAGACAAATATGTACACTTTTTTTTTATTATTACAATTTTTTTGGTATCTCTGCTGTTATCCCTACTGGCCATGATAGCGTCACCGGTGGAATGGACGGGTTCAGAGACCCGCCCTTGAAAAAGGGGGGGCTGAAGGGCCCCAGGGGAACGCGCGTTCTGAGGGTGCCTCGGCTCGGCTCGGCACGGCTTAGGACTTGACACTAACATCCTCCGACGGCAGAGCGTCGGAGTAACGTGCTTGGGTGGGGGCCTCGTCTTCGCCGGCGAAGATGCTGTGTGTCTGTATGAGTAGTGTTTATGTTCGCTTTGCCGCTTTTACGTAGCATTCCCTAACGTAATCGCGTCGTCCGAATCGAAAAGTACCGACTTGGGTCTTCTCTTTCTGACTTTAGGAGTCTTACGGCAAATATGTACACATTAAACATCGAGCTATACAGTTTTTTATATCTAAACTCGACTATAAATTTAAAATTCATTTAACCAAAGTATGATATGATGTAAAGATAGTGTGATTATATGATATAGCAAAAATTTATCATTAGTAAAGTAGAAATATTTGAAAAAAAAATTGTTTAATAAAACACAAAAGTAAAATTACCGAATATTGAGCTTGGTAGCAAATAATAACAGACCAACTGAATGTAAATTATAGATATACTCTCTGCTTCGCCAATGTTATTAAAATAAGATGTGAAAAGCTGTTACATTATAAACAAAACGAATGTGTCATGAAAAAAACAATCATGTTTTTTTATTTTAACGGGAACATTAGAGTGCTGAGGAGTCGTGGCCTGGGGGAGTATCAAAAGATGCAAACAGTATTGAAATAATGTGAAAAAGTACGGTATATTTTACTTTTTATTTGTAGTAGACATTAAAATAAAACAATGCGAATATAGTAACGGATTTAACTAGTTTGTATTGAAAATATATTTATATATTTGTATATAAATATATTTTCAATACAAACTAGTTAAATATATATAATATATTTATATACTTATGCATGTAGTTTATGTATATATATATTATTGATATCTAGTTATATTCAAATATTTAATTTTACTTTATTCTTTGTTGTCAATTTTTTTGTATTCCGCCTTTACACGTAGTAGAAATATTTTAATGTTAAGTCCACCTTTTGTGAAATTGTTGTGCAATAAAGAATTTAAGTAAATAAATAATATTTTAAGCCAACGTTATAATTGCTTCCACCGTATTCATAGTAAGACGATGATGACAATCTCCAGTAGTAAATAAGCTACCTCTATCTAATATCTCCTCTGCTGTGTAATGTTTTAACCCATAAATGTTTTATATATTACAATTATTTTATTCTAAACCAATGTATTTCTCTAATTTTTCGTAACAAAAAGCACTTTCAATAATTACTTAGAAATAAGCCACCACCAACAGCCGTTTTCATTAAAATCTGTCGAGTATTTTTAAGTATTATAAATACAGCCTTAAATAAGAATAAACAATGATGTGTTGAAAAGTCGTAATAAAATCGCATACAATTATAATAAGAAACGTGAGGTTTTGTACCAAAATATTAAAATTCCCAAAACCTCGAAAAGAATAAATTGTTGCATAATTTTTTAAGTTTATAGATATTGGTGATATAAAAGGACCATCATTGGATGTATCTTGACCCGAACTTTTATATCAATAAAACTTAAGGAGCGGACGTGACCTCACATAATACTGGGACCCTGCTTCGTACTTTGGGACTTTTAGAAGACTTTTATATTGTTTTTAAAACTGATTAATTGTATAAAAAATCGGTAACCGCAAAGTTTAGTTTTAAGATAAATACTTTTTATTTATATTAATCTAGATCACGATAAATATATATAATATTCGAACTATTAAGTGATTTTAAATGGTGAGGAAATCATAGTCAATTTAGTGAGAGTTCGTTATTAATGTGTTCGATATATTTTTTCTTTTTAAAAATTTACTTTGACAAAATGTGAGTATTTTGACTCGGTTCAATAATATGATTCAAATATTTGTCCAATATGACGGTCAAATCCCAGTAGTTACTGTTACTTGCCTGTTTACCAGTTAATAAACCGGCAAGAAATTGCATGATTTAACATAATAATGGCGGTCCCTTTTGTATCCTACCCTTAGAGACTGATTTGTTTCTCTTCCAATTTTCCCATCGATAGACTGAAGCTGAAGTTCTACAGGGTATGAAACTATTTGTACCAAGCTCGGAGGTTCCACTTGGTGCCAAATCGAGGCCTTCACTAAGCATCCGAACTCTAGAGAGCTCTGAAGAGGACATATTTTCGTGCAGCTAAGTTCTTCAAACGGTAAATCGCTGCAAAATCAAAATTCAAAAAAGGCATATATTCCTTTCTCCAAGGCCGGCAACGCTCTTATCAATCCTCGGATGTTGCAAGAGTTCATGGGCGGCGGTGATCACATATTAAGATTCATGGGCACAAATTGACTCATGACTTATTAGATAGAAGTTACTTCACTAATTTTGACTCAGACTTCTTGTCAGATATGTCAAATCATGACAAATATTCATCAGTTTTTTTCATATATAATGAGAACATGTCTCATAATTTGTTTTGCAAATTATACTATGTCTAAAAAAATCAATGTGTCTTGAGAGAGAAATCATTTTTTGTATAAGTAGATAATATTGGTTGTGTAAGTACTTTTTAATTATCTTGAAAATTATAAAGAATAAACATAGTTCTTACGATCTGATAACAAATAGGATTTTCTTTATATTTTCATGATGGATTTATTAGATATTATACTTTTAAAGCAACAGTAACTTAATAGATTTCAAATTAGAAGCTATTTTGACCTGTAATATTATAATTAATCGCCATATTAAGTGGTACTACTTTAGTTGCTATTAGTTTCTGGTTTAACCAAACTGCTGTAGCCAACTTCTAACTTACGACAACGACAGCGCATTGCGGTTCCTACACTAAAATATTACTTACTAAAATATTGTAACTTGGCAATAAATTAAAATCCTAATTAATTCCTTGTCAGTTGAATATTCTAAGTGAAATAAAAATTAAATATTGTACATATTGATTTCGCTAAATGAGAGCAATCTATAATGTAATAAATCTACATATATATATATTTTTTTTATTTATTTCATTTTGAGGATTAATCCTAAGCATTTACGACATACATACATACTTTGTGTCATTTAAACTACTTATATTTATAACCTATCTTTAAGTTAATCATATATTCTGATTCTTAGTTTTTAAAATACAGTTTTGCTTAAAAACAATATATTACAAAAGTACATCAAAATATATATTTTTTCAGTATCTACAATGCAATAAAATGAGTGTCCAAAATTTTACCACAATTTAAAACGCGGCCCTTGAAGTAATTAATTGTTCTTTCATGTCTTTTATTATTTTTCTATATACAATACTATTAAACCTTTATTTGTTACCATAGATGCTTTATTTGCTTAAAGATTTTGCTTAGAATCATTTCATTTCAAATCACCAGACACACCAAGACTATTATTAAGTAACAATTATTTTGTTATTGATTACTTTGTATAATGGTTATTATTTAATTATAAAATATTTTCTGTCCTCGTTCAGGAAAACCTCAAATAAAAATCATGAGTAAAAGTTAATTCTAAAACTGTTTTTTAAATGGCCTCTTACTTGTAACTTGTTACTATGTAAATTGTACTTAGTTCATTTTAATACATAGAAATCTTATTATTATTATCACTATAATATTTATCATGATATAACAAATTTTATAACAAATAGTTTTAATATTCATATAACAGTAATAGTAACAGACAAATACAGCGAATATATACATCTGGCAAATAAAGTTACAAATAATTTTGTGAAGAATGATAACTTCAAAAATAATATTCTATTAGATTAGCAAAACTTTGAAATTATTTGCAGCAAATACTGCACATGTTTTGTATTATAATACAGATTTTAGTCTGTTGCAGATTTGACTTTTGGAAAGCAGCCAAAATAAGATCTTACAAAACAATTTTATAATAGTTTTATCTCATAAACATTAATGTTATTAGAACAAACTCCTAAAAAACATTGCTTAAACCAAAATTATTTAACTTAGGTTACGAGGGAGCAAAAGGACGACAATGAAAAATTTTATGACCAGTTAAAAAGATACGGAGGAAGGTGGGTGTAGTACAATACGAAGATAAGTATGTATGTTTTTTTTGAAGAAAACAAGATTGATCTATTAAGGTCACGAGGAAATCAGAAGTGTTTATTAATAGTAATTTTTATATTACTTTAAGCTTTAAAATATTATTTGTACCATAAATTCAACCCCATTTCCAAAAATATAGGTACAATACAATACGCCGTTTGTGTTTTCCATTGGACACTCTACTTCTGAACCTAATAAACATAAAATATAAAAATTGTAACCGGAACTAAATAGCGTAACAAAGCGTTGACTAGTTTGCTTCTGGCTTTAAAATGACTCTCGTTAATGCACCAAAATGGGTCAGTCGAGTTTTTTTTTTTTTTTTTTTATTATGTAAGAGGAGGGCAAACGAGCTGGCGGGTCACGGATGGACGTGATCACCGCCGCCCATGAACTCTTGCAACATCCGAGGATTTACAAGAGTGTTGCCGGCCTTGTAGGTAGGAATAAACGCCTTTTTTGAAGGTACCCATGTCGTACCGATCTGGAAATACCGCCGAAGGGAGTTCGTTCCACATTCGAGTGGTACGTGGAAAAAATGTCCTTGAGAACCGCACAGTGGAGGATCGCCACGCATCCAGGTGGTAAGGATGGTATTGGAGGCGATGGCGCGCTGTGCGGTGATGAAATTCGGCGGCAGGCATCAGATCGAATAGTTCTTCGGAACACTCCCTGTTGTAAATGCGGTAGAAGACGCACAAAGAAGCCACGTCTCTACGCAATGCCAAAGAGTCCAGCCGTTCGCGCCTGCGCCTTATAGAGCGCAAGTCTTTGGCCAGGTTTGAAGTACTGCCTCGCTCTATTGATCACTCCCAATTTCATCGAGGCTAACTTGGCCTTGCTCTCCAGATGACCACGAAACTGACAGTCGCTCGAAATGTCGAGACCCAGTATTCTGATACTTGGCGAGGCAATGAGGGGAGTGCTCTCGAAGAGCGGTGATACGACAAATGGGGTTTTCTTAGTGGTAAACGCGCAAACCTGTATCTTTAGGGGATTGAACTGAACGTGGTTCAGTTCACCCCACTCAGAGACCATCCCCAGGGAGGTCTCTATTGAAGACACAAGTTTCTTTCGGCACTCGTCGACGTTTTCCCGAGTGAGACCTGCACGGCCGGAATATACCGCATCCCCAGTACTGTCATCCGCATAACAATGTATGTTGGAGATATCCAACGTACATTGTTGGATATCTCCAGTTGTTGTTAGTTTAATTCTAAATTGCTGTAGAATTTTTTTATCATTTACTAACTTCATCACAGTTTATACAACGGTATCCTAAGCTAAAATATATTAGAATGACGAAAGCAAAAGATGTAAAAACACAACATCCTATCCTTAAAAATAGAATTCATATAATGATAGGATTATATTCTCGATTTCTAAAATTTTTTATGAAAGATTTTTTATAACAATTATGGTTTAAAATAATTATATAACAAGATACAATAAAAATAATTTTGTACATACTACTTTATTTTGGGATAAGAAATAAAACATCGAAAATTAAAAGCGAATAATCCTAATGAACTCGAGTGAGAGTGGACGAGTATCCAGTACTGAAAAAGTCTTCTGTGAAATAGTCAGCTTCAAATTCTTTTCAATTCGCGGTCAAATTTAAGAAATAAATGTGTATAAAAAACATATGGTGCACGATAATATTAAATATTATATTAATTAGTAACACTTCTAATACTTGTAAAGATACGACAAAAATATAAAGAAAGTGGAAAAAGGGTCGATAATAAATTATAAATGACATAAGAATATTAATAAAATTATAAATTATATGAATAAAAAAATATGTAAAAAAAATAAGCCTAACTACCGTTTGTTTTATTGTATTCTCACGAGTCCTCAAGAACCCGCTCAAATTTAGGGGCGCTGTAAAACAGTAAATAAAAAAAATAGTTGTTATTTAAATTATTTGCTGAAAAACTTTTTTTTTTTATAAAATTCTCTTTTTCCATTACACCTTAAAAAGATTATAGGTTTAGGGTTGTAAATAATTTAATTAGCTACAAATAAAGTTCGGTAAAATTTTCTGTAGGATACGTAATTTACGAGATAACCTTCTATGTATTTCCAAAATGGCGGTCAGGACCAAGGGTGACGACCCCACAAAATTGAACTTCAGCTTATACTGACTCCACTATACATACAAAATAAATAAATTGCGTCCTCTGAAAAACGCAACCCTAAATGTAACTTTGCAATAGACTTTATAATAATTAAAATCCAAATCCCATCAAAAACCCACATGTAAAAAAATACCAAGTCTCGCAAAGTCGTAAAAAGTTATGAAATCTGATGTAAACCAGTTAACTCAGTATAATTATCTATGGGATCAGGTATCGAACCACTTTTTCATAATTTATACTTTGTTAGTTTACTAACAACATTTTATTATAACTGTAACAAGATTAACTTTTTTACATCTTGGAGTACGTACACGGCAAAAGACTATACCATTTATATTATAAATTCCAAAGTAACTCTATCTGTTTCTTAAACCTTTTACAAATATAAGCCACCAAACGGATTTTGATTAAATTATAAAATTTTGAATTATAATATTTTCATATGAAAAGAAACAAATAGGATAACTCTATCTTTAAATTGAATTATGTGCATAAATCGTTATATATATTAATTGAAATTAAAATAATTATTTAGTAATGTAAATAATTTTTAAACTTATTTTTATAATAAATGTTCTACGAGTAAAAAGTCATATCGAGTGTTAAGGAGATGTAATTTTGTGCTTATTGGCAGGACATGGGAGAAATGGAAATGGGAATTGGTGACGCGACCTTATTTAATATTAAATGAATCAAGGGATCAAGGTTTATTTTACTATAAACTAGAGGATTACAATCATAAAATATCTGACCAATTTATTTACATAAGAGTCAAAGTTTAAAAAAACTCTTACAGAAAATTAATAATTAAATTAAAATATGGTATACAGAAATGGTATATCGTTTTAGGAAAGGTTAATAAAGTATAATTAAATTGTAAGTTCGCGCAAGTGGTGTTTTGTGTCACTACAATATAATTAAACATTTGGTAAAATTAATTGACCAAACCGAAAATACAACCCTTTTTTTACTAAGTCATTAGACCCCTTCTCTAGATTTATTGTTCATTTATTATATATAAAATAATTAAAATATTATTCTTTTGATGATTGTGTTTTAGACTTTTAATTTTATGGTTGTTTACCATATAGGAAGATAAATTTGACTTTCTCGTATTGCTTAAGTAATTAAGAGAAAACATATTTATTCCGATTATCACATGCGACTTCTTTCTAGTATAAATAAAATATCATTAATCTTCTTTGTTCGATTCGTTTCATTTTTAAAACACTTCTTTTTTTCTATAAAATTTATAAGTGAAATGAAAACCATTTTCAAATAGTTCAGAAACATTTAGTGAAAGATTTAACTTCAAACGTGGCTCTAGGAATATTAAATTTTGTTGCATAAAATTCAGTAAATGTTTACAAGTAACAAACAAAGAAACGAAGTATTTCAGCATTTAAGTATTTATCGGTTGATCGGTATTTGACTTTTGGAGCTGACACCAATCGTCTTATAATAAATACTTTGAAGAGGGTTATTGTAGAAAGAGCTTAAAGCATTATATTAAAAGCAATTATCCTTACTCCATGTTTTATCAACATTTTATTTTAAAAAAATCTGGATTCTTTATGTCCTTATTATTTAATTGTAGGGCTTAAAAACACTTTGTACTAGTCAAGAATACTAAAAATATTAAAGATAGAACCAAATCGCTACACACCTTAAATAAATAAAAAAGTATTTTTTTACTAACTGCGATATTTAATAATATTTTAATTGTTTGTTTTTCGTTTATATTATTTTATTACTTTAATTTATTACGCGAATAGCAATGATGTTATAAAGGATGGAGGATTTTAGTAACATGTTTAACTTTCAAACTTATCTTAATAATAAGATAAATATACAGCAGTATTAAATATTACATTCAACAATATTGATTTTGAACATTTTCGAAACCTCAAATTCATGTTTTAGTGAATCCATTCCATGATTATAATTAAATTTTGTTGGTAAACACTGGTTAAGAAAGTTTAAGCTACTAAATTACACAAACGTTGCAAAAAACAATTTTTGCATTTTTCCATGAAAATTAATACATGGTAACAAACCAATATCATAGCTAAATGTTATTTATATTTGTTCAGTAGTTTTATAATATTAACAAATTTTTGAGATTTGCCCGTGAATTTGTTTTTTTAAAGTTAAAATATTTATGCATATATCTATTAAAGTGTAAAAACTTGCAGAGAAAATGTCTGCATTGCCCCATAAAAGAATGACAGACCTTTTGAGACGAGTAGCACGCAAAGCGATCTGGTGTTTTTTCCTCGTATTTATATGTATCGCTATGGTAATCGTTAATCGCCAATTGTTCGATTTCTGTTTGTTGGAATTAGATATAATGCTTACTATAATCCAGTCGAGGTAAACTTAATAGATATATATTTTCTACATGTTTTCTTAGTAACTGTGCTACCTTATCCTCGTTTACATTAAGTTATGTAGACAATATATTATCCAGGCTCCTTTGTTTGGCTTCCTCTTAAATAGCTCTTTTAATTAATAAAATAACTATATAGTAAGTCTTTTATAAACAAAGAAAATTTTTATTATATAAATGTCTAATAATTGTGTATAAAAATATAACATAGCTTTTTCTTTGGAGCCTCATGACTTAATAAATTAATAGGCGTTCTAATTAAGAAAACTACGTTATCTTATTTGTTATTTGTTTCTTTCTTTATTGCTCCAAGAAGGTTCAATGGGCGGACACAATGCTAAAAGCATTCTCTGCCAGTCAACCCGGAAACGAAAGTAATACATAAAAATATAAAAGGCATTAACATTTGTACAATCCTAAAGTAATTTTAATTAAATTACTAAAAGTATTACAATATTTTATAGATATACAATAGATAGATAATACTTACATTTTGTTTTAAATGGCATTTCTATAACATAATTACATATCACTACAATCAATAAATACATATAAAATATAATATAATATACATAAACATAAAAATATTAGTGAATAAAAACAACATACTATAAAGAAAAAGGATACTTTACTTATAATTAATAATTCAGCTATTGCTTGTGTTAGAGGTTTTACTGGCGGCTTATTTATTTTAACAAAGGAAAAGAAAGCGTAGTTGCCCGAATGGCGTTGCAAAAGGGACTGATTGAGGAACAAAAGGATCTTAAGCGGGCGCCGTGGTGCCCGGTACAAAGATGGCGGTCGCATGGCGGTAAAGTGCCAAATCTCCAACACTTCCCCTCGACCAACAGCTTGTCCTCGGAGTCATCCTGGCTTGTTTGAGTCCAAACCAAGGCTCTGTGAGCACTTCTCGTGCTTCATTCTCGACAGACCTTTGGTCAGCACGTCGGCAGGCATCTCATCCGTCGGGGTATACTCGACCCGAATCGTCTGTTTCTCCACGTGATCCCGAATCATATGATGTCTCGTGTCGATGTGCTTGGACCGCGAATGGTACATCTCGTTCGTCGTCAGTTTTTGTGTTCCCAAGTTGTCATTTCTCATGACCATCGTGTCCAGGTTGATCCCGAACTCTTTCAGGAGTCTCTTCTTCTGGATGGCCTCTCTCGTAGCATCCGACAAGGCCATATACTCGGCCTCTGTAGATGACAGTGCTACGGTTTGCTGCTTCCTGCACTCCCAGCTCACAGCCGCTCCACTCATGATGAAAGCGTACCCTGTATAGGACCTACGATCGACTATACAGCTTGCCCAGTCGGCGTCGACGAACATCTCAGGAGGATTGGGAGAGTTGGAGTAGACGAGCCCCAGGTTGCGTGTCTTGGCCAGGTATCGCAGCACTCGTTTTGCGGCTTGCCAATGTGCTTCGCCATAACAGTCGTTGAACTGGGAAAGATGACTAACCACGAATGCGATGTCCGGCCTCGTCGCCACTGCCAAGTACATTAGTGCGCCAATCAGCTGTCTGTAAGGGACGTCGGCGAGTTCTCCTCCGTTCTTCACGTCCACTTTCTCCAGTTTCATCCCTGGCTCCATTGGCGTAGAAACTGGCCTACATTCAGCCATCCCAAATCTCTCCAGCACTTCTTCCGTGTAACCCGTCTGACTTATCTTCATCTTCCCGTTGCTCTTCGCGAACTCAAGACCCAAACAGTATTGCACCTCTCCCAGATCTTTGATCTCGAATCTTGAATTCAGGGCGTCTCTCACCTTATTGATTTCGGCGTCGTCTCGCGACAGAATCAGGATGTCGTCAACATAGGTAATGACGAATGTCCTGTTTTCGGCCGGTCCAAGAAAGTACATGCAGGGGTCTGCATTTGATCGCGTAGCCTTCATCCTCTTCATTTCCGCGTCCAGACAACGGTGCCAAGCGCGTCCAGCTTGACGCAGCCCGTAGAGGGCCTTGTCGAGCAAGCACACGACGTCCTCACTTCTCAGCACTTTTAGCATCTCCTCGGCCTTCTCTCGCACAACCTTGTCGATCTCATCGTCCTTGACCAAGTTAGCCAAAACCTCCACGAAGTACTTCGGAACTTCCATGTGGATCTCCTCGTCCACTTCTCCGTTCAGGTATGCTGTTTTGACGTCCAGTTGGCGGATCTTCAAGCCTTGTTTGACGGCCACTGCCACAGCTGTCCTAATGGTGCTAAGTCGGGCGACGGGTGCGAACGTGTCGTGGAATTCAATTCCCGGTCTCTGGGCGAAACCTCGAGCGACCAGCCGTGCCTTTCGCTTGTTGATAGTGCCGTCCGGGTTGTGCTTGTTGCGAAGTACAAACCTACTGCCTATCACTCGCTTGCCTCTGGGACGCTGAACTAGGTTCCACGTACCGTTCTTTATGAGCGAGACCGCTTCGTCAGTCATCGCGTCGATCCACTCCACTGAATCGGGTCCAGTAAAGGCTTGGGACACGGAGATTTCCGCCACATTCGCTTCCTCTCCTTGTTGGACAGGATACGACTTTCGAGGTCGGCCGCGTCTTCCAGTTCGCTCGATCCGTGGTCGTCCACGCCCTCGTCTTGTCAGAGGTGTCGGTTCGTCGGCCTCTCGCGGCTGTTGGAGATCATCGTGGGGCTCCGGTGAATAACTACCGATTGGAGAAAAGCCTCTGAAGGGGAAATCCCACTCGTAGTCATCTTCTTGCTTCACCTGACCTGGTCGGATCTCGTTGTTCGCCGCGCCGATGGATTCTGGTTCGAACTCAACTTCGATCAAGTTCTCTGTCGACCTTGAGAGATCTTCCCCCGAACCGCTAGAGGGAGGAGTAAAATCCTCGACCTCGCCTTCAGGTGTTTTCAGATCCTCTCTGAAGATAACATCTCTGTTGACCTCAGTCTTCTTGGTGTCCGGAAGCCAAATTCGGTAGCCCTTTGACTCCTCCGAGTACCCAACGAGGACCCCTTCTCTCGAACGTGGGCTGAGCTTGTCCCTGTTTGGCGTCCTGTCGAGGCAAAACACTTTGCACCCGAAGTCCCTCAGATAGTTAACCGCTGGAGTTTGGTTGTGCCAGAACTCGAATGGAGTCTGCCCCTCCAGCTTCCTCGTGGGACATCTGTTCCTCAGGTAGTTGGCGGTGTTCATTGCCTCTGCCCAGAATTGCAACGTTAATCCAGACTGCAGGAGCAAACATCGGGCTACCTCAACGAGAGTCCGATTCTTCCGCTCGGCAACGCCGTTTTGTTCCGGAGTGTATGGAGTGGTGAGTCGACGCTGGATTCCCTCGGATTTCAGGTACACGTCGAACGCCTGGTTTATGTACTCACGTCCGTTGTCGGATTGAAGATATTTTATCTTCAGTCCGTGCATCTTTTCAGCCGAGGCTTTGAACTCCTGGAACGCGGATAAGGCCTCACTTTTCGCCTTCAGGAACTTGACCTGAGTCCATCGTGTACAGTCATCTGTGAAGGTGATGACGTACCTCGACCCGGAGTTTGACGCGACTCGCATGGGGCCGCAAACATCCGTATGGACAAGCTCCAGATTTCCATAGCTTCGGTCGGATTCCTTGGGAAAAGGTTGACGGGTCATTTTCCCTTTCGCGCACACGTCACAGGTCAAATCCTCGATTCTGTCGTCCAGATCTACGCCACGGATGTGGCCGTTCTTCACCACTGCCGCAAGGTCCCGGAAGTTGACATGACCCATCCGACGATGCCAGAGTTGAGCCTCTGCTCCTCCCTTGTCCACCTTTGAGGCGATGCTGCATCCCTCAGGCGCGGCGTTCTCGACGAAATAGAGGTTGTCCTTACGTTTCGCTACCAACATTGTCTCTCCGTTCTGATCGACGATCTCAGCCCTGTCCTTTTCGAAAACAACCGAATATCCGTAGTCCGTGAACTTGGGGACGGACAACAGGTTGGTTCGGACCTCTGGAACGTGCAAGGTGTCCTTGAGAATGACATTGCACGTGTCTCCATCCAGGCTTGTGGTAAGCTTCACGGTTCCTCTGGCCTTTATCTCCGCGGTCGCGTCACTTGCCAGTCTCAGCTCGGCTCCCTCTTCTTTCTCGATTGTCACGAACGTTGACTTGTCGCCGCACAGGTGACTCGTGCATCCGCTGTCCAGACACCACTGCTCTCCGATGCCGCTAATGGCAATTTGACAAGAGTCGCGTTCTTCGACTGCCAGCACCGACACGTCCTTCGTACGCCCCTTGTTGCCGTCGGCCTTACAATCCGCCGCCTTGTGTCCCTTGATGCCACACTTTCCGCACTTGTAAGGAAAACGTCCCTTCTCCGTCTCGCCTTTCCCGTTGGAGTTGTTGTTCTTCGATTGGGACCTGTTATACTTTTTCGTTTGACAAACATCGCGCCTTGATCCGACGTCAATGAAGAGGCAGCGCTTCTCGCGTCACTTTCCTCGACTATCTTGATACGAAGGTTCTCAGGCGTTGGCAACTCATCACGGCTTTCAATGGCGATCCTGAAGTTCTCAAAACTTGGCGGCAGGCTCTGCAACATCAAGATGGTAAGCAGACTGGGGTTGATTGTCACTTCCATGTCTGCCAACTTATCGACGCAGTCAAAGTAGTTGCTCAGATGTTCGCGTGCGTCGCCGCCTTCGCCCATCTTTTGCAGCGTGAGACTCTTTAGCAATGTGGCCTTGCGAGCTGGCCCTCGTGACTGGAACGTTTGCTCGAGTTTCTGCCAAACCTCACGCGATGTTCTGCAGCTTTTGACTAATTTCAGTTGGGTGGGACTAATTGACAGGATCAGGTCGGACATCGCCTTTTCATCCTTGGTCACCCACTCTGCAATATCGGCTGCGTTCGCGTCTGCGGCAGCTGGTTCGGGCTTGGTGGTGGCGCCACTGACGTAACCCCAAGCGTCGTTTTTCACCAAAATGGCGCGCATTTGCATCTTCCACGTGTCGTAATTTTCACGCCCCAATGCCTCAATGCGCACAACACCACTAGAACTCATTGTTTATGTTTTTCAGTCACGTGCTATTTTCCGAAACACTGATGACTTCGCGGTATCAATCGTGTCGCGTGTTGATGTCCGAAACACTCACGATTTTCCACTTTGTTGCGCCGCGTGTTAATGTCCGAAACACTCGCAACTAGCCTAATTTGTGCCGCGTGTTAAATTGTCCGGAACACTCACAAATTTGACTTTACACTCTCTCGTAAGATCACCCGCGAGTTCCTGGAAGGACGCGCCTTTGTGTCGTTCGAAGCTTCTCGAGACAAAATGGCGCTCGCACACACGCGTTCTTTCCTACAGCCTCGATCTTACGATTTTCGCTTTCTGTTTAAATTCGCGTTGTATGCCTGGGCCCATAACCTGTTAGAGGTTTTACTGGCGGCTTATTTATTTTAACAAAGGAAAAGAAAGCGTAGTTGCCCGAATGGCGTTGCAAAAGGGACTGATTGAGGAACAAAAGGATCTTAAGCGGGCGCCGTGGTGCCCGGTACAAAGATGGCGGTCGCATGGCGGTAAAGTGCCAAATCTCCAACAGCTTGTACATGTTATAGATATTTGATATATTTTTATGGCCACTTTGTTTAGTCTTATGTTTTCAGGAAGTCCATAGTTTTGTTGCGTTAACTGTAAAAAAACTTGACAAGGACCGGGTACCCGGTGTAGAAATAAAAAGATTAATATTGAAAGCAGTAGTATTTGAAATTTACGTTTTACGTACTGGGGAGAAAGAGAATTGTTAAGTATAGAGAACAACTGATACAAGTATCTAAAAGATCTTTGCTCTCAGAAAGGTAGCCATTGCAGTTTTGTACGATAATATTATATATGGTCATATTTACGGAATCAGAAAATAAAACGAATGCAGCTGTTAAGAAGACGATCTAATTTATTGTAGTTGTATGACAATTAGTTTTTTAGACGATAACAAATCTCTGTTTGGTATTTTTGTAACGGTCAAGTTCATCTTCCATGGGAAATTCTCATTAAAAATTTACATATAATATTAAATTTATGGTAAAATAAAATAGATATAACAAAAACTTTTATTTTAACTATGTAAACTTCTAAAGGTCACAGACAACTGCTTTTAAGAGCGTCCGCTTTCCTAACTAACCTCGTTAAAAATAATACTTAATGTGTTCACTATTAAATATCATTCCTTTAATAAGACAATCCCCCAATTTATTTCAATTGAATATTTTTGGGTACTTTTCTCGTAATATTTACCATCAAACTAACTAACTAAAGTTAACATATAGGATTATATTTATTTCTAAAGCGACAATAATATATGAATATTCATATTATTATCTCTTTAAATAAACTTAGTTGTGATGTACATATTTAAGATACTTTTAAATATTAAAATATTTATTTTATAAGAGTAAATATCTCATTTAAGCAAGTTGACTAGAGAAGTTGAATGTATTCCTTTTTACTAATTTAAAAAGGAATACATTTAAATGTCGCTACTTCGTATGTAATTGCTTCAATATGGCCAACAACTTTAGGGTCGTGTCAACGAACCGTGTAGTGACATGTACCCTTAAAGTTTTGCCAACAAATGATCAAAGAACGACGTATTTGGAGCATACGCAAATCATTCAATAAGGTGTAAAGACAAAAAATATTGAAATTAGAAAATATATTATTGCGTTAAAAATAATCAACACAAAAGTCGTTTCTTTTTTTTAAGTTTTAAAGTTTCCGACAAGAGTTCCTTTGACATAAAATTCAAGAACTTGTCCTGTTTATTCTTTGTTAAATATAAAATAGCGATTATTTATTATATTAAAATTATTTATGTCACACATATTTAACAAATAACTATATACACATATTGTATACTTACAGCTCGACGAACATTTTTTATGATTACCTTACGAAAGTAACAAAGATATACGTACCGTGTAAACCTAAATGTTGATTTAGGACCTTTCGGATAATGTTGCAGAATTAATCCAGCCTCCTACGTTCGTTCCAAGAGCAGTATCGTTCCAATTCCCGAGGATTATCTCGCTTCAATTTCTTAACACAAGAAAATAAAGGTATAATATTTATCTGCAGATTGTATTATGCTTATAAATGATAGATTACAATATTTTATGTAAGACAAAAACTAAATCCAGTGATTATAATCCTTTAATCAAGGTAATTCAAAGTGAAAGTGTCTTTAGTGTTTGGTCAATATATATGTATATAATATAATAAACCAGTTTTAACAGTATTGTACGAGTAGTTGTAAACAAATTTTTGAAATGCTTTTCACTAACAAGAGTTTACTTAATTCTCTAATCACTTCTCAAGTTTCAAGTTGGGTTGAGTTAATGTAAATCTTGAATTCTCTTGTGCTTAAAATTTACATTGACATTGTCTCACAATAGTTGTATTTTTCATGAAACGCCCAAAGAAATAATTCAACTAAAAAAATATACATACATAAAGATGTTACTGGTAATACCAGTAATTCGGTTGTCCGGAAGTCATTATCATTTTAATAACAAAATCAAAATATTTATTAATTGAAAAATACAAAATATACAATGGAAATGCGAGAAATTCTAATTTTGAGAAAAGACTCCCACAGGAGTTGAGGGGTTCTGATCCACATATTACTTAGTCCGTTTTTAGACTTCAAATATAGATTTTTTTAAATGACAGTCTTTACCTCAATGAAGAGACAAATAGATAACGCGTGGGAAGTTATTATTAAACATTCATACATACATATAACTGTATATTCATACCAAACATACACAAAGTTGTAACGAAAAAACAATTGTACAATTGGTGTTTGAAGAGATAACTGTACATTAAATTTATTCCAAAATGTTATTTTAGAAATTGTTAGTGTATAACAAAGAAAATACAAATGAGCATACAAATATTTTCGATTATCTGAATGATGTCTATAATTCTAATTATTCATATAAATAAATATTATTCAGTAATTAATAAATTAAAGTAAACATTCCCAAAGAAATTATTGAGGTCTAAAATACATTTTTCAAAACGCGTTAGAGCTTTCAATGGGGACATGGTTGTTTAATGAATTTTCTATTCGATTCAATATTCTCTTTGAGAGAAAACTTAGAGGAAGTATTGCAACTTCGAATGAAGGAGAAAATATATTGATTCAGTGTTCAATTATTAACTTTTTTATAATACTTTTTACTTCAAAATATTGTATTTATTCAAAGTATAAAAATCTTAATCAAAAAATTATACGTAGAATATGATAGTAGTCATTAAAATATAAATTTAAAAATTCTCGTAAATTAAAAGTATATTAGCAGCAATCCATTGACTGTAAACAGAAAAAACATATCAAAGTAAAATAGAACTAGGAATAAGTGCAAGAATCTATTTACTTCTTGGATTGCAATTTGTATATTTTCTGATTTAGTATATTTTGGGTACGTAGTTCTTTAGTTATACACAATAAGGACAAATATTTTGTTTAGGACAAACAAAGACAATAAATAGCATCACTATACCAAATAAATTTTGTACATTGGAATCTTAAATACAGAATTATTTAACTTAGTTACATATGTTTTAGGGTTACATTTACAAATAAGATAAATCAAATAATGTATGATATATTTCGGGTTAATTGAATAAATTAGTGACAAATTGAGTGAATTACGAGATGAGAGAAATTGTAAGGGATCAGATGTGTTTAGGTAAACAAATCCCAAAGATGGATCATTATAATATAGACTATCAATATATAAAGATATAAATAATGCTCGCAGTTTGTTTACAAGAAAAATCAATGCAAGCAACACTTAATTATATTAGTCTATAACGTTTATATATAATTGTGATATAACCTAAGATAAAAATAACCTTCAAGTATCTTTTGGCTACAGTCGGAAAGTAGTTCTCTGGTACTTTCTATATTTTATGATTTGAATTTTGAAAAAAAAGTATTTACTCTACAGATTTATTAAATTTAATATCTACAAATTTAACAGGAGTTTCACCAAACATTATCAGATGTTATTGTTGGAATACTACAAACGCATTATGCTCATAACCCACTTATGGTTTAATTTACCTCGCCAAATATGTTGCTCAATTGAAGCAGCAAACGTCTGAATGGTATATTAAATTATTAAAATGATATATTTTATTATAAAATTGTAATTAAAATGTAAATTCATTTATTTTTTATATTAATATTAGTTACATTTGTTCGTGTACATGAATTCAATTTCACTGTGTTCGGGTACAGCAGTGATCACTTGAATTGAATCAAAGTGAAATGATAAAAAAAAAAAAAACGTTTAATACAAGAGTAGTTCTACTTTAGTAATATTATCCTTATAAGCTTCACATGCGATTTCATTTTATCATCCTTTGGGGATATTCTTTGTATCGATTTTCTTAAATGAAAAGTTCTATGTGATTTTCCAAGTACTATTTCTGTATCACTACCTAACTAGATATAAAATCTTTTATTTAAATATAAAATTATATTGTTATTATTATATCTATTGTCAGTTTCTAAGTATTACCAGAATAAATAATCATAAATATAATCATAAATATCATTGCTACTGTCATCAATGCCACTCAACATCCATAAAAAATATTGTAAAATCTAAAATGAAAGCTTATGAAAAATTCCTTTGTTTACTAAAGATACGGCTTCAGAGAAAATATATTGTGAGCAGGTCGCTTTAATATTGCCTAGTGGTTGATAAGGCATAATGCGGCTTCTCAATAGCTCGGAAACTCTTTGTTGTCCGAGCTAGGAAGTTTTGGTCAGGATGCTAAAGTAATAACTCTGCTTTTATGAATGAAAATAAATTCATAGTTCGAACTTTAGATTGACTATGAGTTTAGTTATACATGTAATTAATATTGAAATCTTAATCGATTTATCGTAAAAATATAATATAATATACTTTATATCTTCTGATAGTTTACGATAAAGATAATATCTGAATGTCAAGAAAAAGAGATTTAACAATTTTTTAGACTTCACTCTTAATGGTCTGCTTTGAGAATCTGATCCCAACAAAATATATCTTACATTTTTGCAGGACCAATTTTGTGGAGTTTCTTTTGTGTTGAAATACTTCATGACTGAATAATGATGCCACAAATATATTTTGTAACTATGAGCCTTTGCTGAAAATAGCAATAACAAAAATGAAATAAAAATTCTTTATGTTATAAAAGTTTCATATAAGGATACTTAGTATAACAATATAATTATTATAAATAATAAGAGTAGTATTTTTTTACAATAATATCAAAGTTTTTACGTTTTTTTAGACGTAGAAAGGTTTTTCATGAAACTATATTTAAAAACTAAGATAATATATTTATCTTTTAATTAGATTGTTTTTATTGTGCCAATTAATTTATAAATTGAAAAATTTTCATAGAAGTATATTTTATATATAGTAGAAAATAATAAATGCTTAGAATTAGTTTCATAAACCCATGGATCATCATAACTACTGTTATAATGCTTACTGAGTTGTTTTTGTTTTAATAATTATTAGAGCTGTATGAGAGGAAGTGAAACAAAGAGTCCTGGATATTATATTATCATAATAACTCATGTTAAGAGCTGCTCCTCGTTAATCCTAATAATTACTAATGGTCACATGTGTATGAGGATAAAAACATCAGTTGTAACATTATTATACTTCGATATGTTCTTCACTTCGTTATTTTAGTAAATAAATAGAAATAAAATAAAATAAATTGAAATTATTGATATTCCAGCGAAAAATTATAACAATAAGCCTTTTGCTGGTAAAAAAAGATGACCTTGAAAACTGTTACACAGTTTTATATATAAAATTATCATTAATTTTATTATAATTAACGTAACTTTTAATGGTTATAAAACATCTAAAAAATATCATTATTTTGTTGTGTATTTTGTGAACTGCGCCTAAGCCCAAACCATCGCAAAACATTTTTTAATTATATAAGAGCTTTTCCTACATTTAATCAATAACAATAGAGTACTTCACTAATTGCATGCGGTTGGAAACTGTGGTTAGTTTAAACCAAACCTTATTACACCTTGCCATCACTATAGAGAAGTTGAAAATTCAAGAAAAAATACATAAAACAAAAATGAAAACAGGGAATCAATTTTAATGTTGTAACCAAAATTTTTCGAATAAATTCATAGGCATACATAATTAAAACAATTTATAATTAAAACCCATTGCTGGAAATAAATAGTGAAACAAGTATTAACTTTCTAGATCTCGTAAATTCTAAAAAGACAGGGATGGCACAAGGTGGAATCGCTTTTCATCAAAATGTACTTACATGTATAAATTACATCTCATAACAAAAAAGAAAAAGATCTTTATCTTGATAAATCAGTGTTTGTTCCTTTACTGACATTTCTACCGAAAAGACGACAAAAACCGTTCAGAGATACTTGAAGTCTTTCGGTAAACTTTTAGTTGGTAAGATTTAGGAGAGTTAGAGTGTCGGTGTTTATGCTACTTTCGATTAGGTCTGTTATTTTGTATGCATTCATTGTTTGCATAGCTGTAGCAGAATATTTATATATATGTTATACATATAACATATTTGGGAATAATAAATCATTTTATTTTGAAATCCGTTTACAGCTACTGATAATTTATATATACATACATATATATATAAATATAATAGTGTATACTATTATATTTATATATATATATAGTAAAAAAAAAATAGTGTATACTAAAACATCACATTTCCTGTGAATCTATTGGTTACTCTTCAACCCTCCTTCACCTTCAACACCGTAAGGAATAAATATTTGTGTGATAAATAGTTTGTCGGTCCGTTCTGGACTTACTTTGTATGCGTTATTAAAAGAACCGAACACATCAATAACAAACGGTAACTTTTTCGTAAACTATATTTTATCTTAATCAAGATTTACATAAATACGAAATATTTATCTAAATAGTTTCTCCGGTTAAAGATTTTTTACAAATACTGTTGTATTCACGTATATCTTTAAATTAATATTTAATCATTAATAACAGCAACATAAAAGTGTGCTAAAAGAACCAAAGTACAGAGAAGCGGTCTATTTTTATGTGACGTTACACCCGCTTCCTGAGTTTTATAATAGTTCTGGTCAAAAATATCCCAGAAAGGTCCTTTAGTAACATCAATATTTACAATCTTATAATAAAAATGTAACCATTTATCATTTATTTGCGCAATTTTCAGTATAATAATATATTAAATACCAAGATCATACAGATCATGCCACAAACTTAAGGTTTACTATTATTACTTGATGTAATTGTGACTTCTGCACTGTTCATTCTATACCACATTTATTATTCTTATTCTATCTTCCATAAACTGTTGTAAATGGTTATTGTACCAACTACATTCCTTTTTTATTAGTAAATCTACCGCTCTGTAGCTATTACAAGGTAGGAAATATGCCTGTCATTTCTCACCCTTTTCAAGGGAGGAAGTTGACACGTCTTTATCTAACATAGGCCTAGTGGCAAAGGCATCATTAGGGTTACCACAACTCCTTTAGTTGGTAATATTTTTACCAAGCCGTTACGATCGACTGCGGAAGCGATCCCGTGACCTACTGGAGATTAGGATATCCGTTTGGCTTTAGTGGGTTTCTTTATGTACCCAACTCTAAAATAAGGACCCCTGCCTTCTCCTAGCCCAGGCGCTGTTTATAAAAGATTTGTAAAAAAAGGAAATTCAACGATCAGCCCAAAATGTATTAACTTAATTATAATCCCCATATAACAGAACTACTGATCTATTTTAAACTAGTGTATTGGCCTATTAATCTAATTCGGGATAAAGGTACTTTTCACTGCGGAAAATTTAAGAATTTTTAAAAGAAAACACGAAGTTTGGGTTAGGTTACTATTACGATACAATAAAACTATTAAGGAGATGTAAGGAGAGGTGTGATTGTGGAATATTTCATATGTTCAAATTAAGAGTATTTTTCGTATTATACTATTTTATGGAAATTGCATATATTTGTTAGTGCTATACATGGATTTCTACACGTTGGAGGGGAAGAGGGAAAGGGGCAAACTAAGTTGCTGAAAATATCTAGTTTTAACTGGCAATTTCATTTTATGTAAATAAATCCCAAACAGAGTAAAGTAATATATCAGCTGCCGGTAAGAAGCGACTACAATATGTAAAAACCTTGTTGTTAACTTAATTCCTTCTTTTGAAATGTTATGGTTATGTTAAATGAAATTGTTTTTATGTCTGTAAATTGTTTTAATAACTTGGAAAGAAGTAATAAAAAATATTTTAAAGAATCCAGGCAGAACGGATGGTAATGCAGACGGTGACGTACCTACTGTGCGGTGATGAATCGTCCGCAGATATCAGATCGATTTTCTTAACATAGTCTTAATTTATTAGTAAAAAAAAATTAAGCCTATCGCGAAATTTCCTCGAAAACGCTTCCAAAATTTTTTGAGCTATAACAAAACAATGTATGGTTGGATTACCTCTTTAATAGATCTACAAATAAATCCAAGATGGTATATAACTATCTTCCAAGGATAACCCACAATAACCATTTTTTACTTTTACATATTATAATAAAATGATGGATTATTTACGAACCTATTTTTAATAATACAGTATTATTCTTTATACAATTATTTAAATACATTTAATGTAGATAAAAATTGCAATTTACACTACAAGTAAAAAGTATATATTTAATGAGTTATCGCAAAATAATAATTTCCGGGCGAGAAATTAAATATCGATGAAACGTAGCGAAGCGTAGTTTTTTAGGTGGTAGAGCCTAGCTGTAGTTATCTGACTGCAGCTCGTATTGGGCTGGCTCGACCGGGGAAGGACCACCCTCTCACAGAAGACCGACGTGTAGTAACCAAATTCATTTGGTTATGTTCCGTCGGTGAGTGAGAGAATCCGGAAGCCCAAACCCCCCCCCCCACGCCATGAAACATGAAAGCGATGCCGGAAAGAAAAATACCCCAGGAGGGTACCGGCTTTGATGAAGCCGGGGACCCCCTCCCCGAGCAAAATCGGGGAAATAATTCTCGGATTTTGCTCGGGCTGCCCGTCGTATCTGGGGCGGGCAAAGTATCGCCTTTTGTGTTTTTTGAGGGCAAACGACGAGTCAACGCAGCGGCACCCCGACCCACTCTAAATGTGGACTTTTGCAACATTCGGGGACTTCATTCCAACTTGAACGCCGTCCACTATCATCTAGAGACGGCGCAGCCGGCCTTGTTGTTTCTGACGGAGACGCAGATATCTAAACCTAGCGACACAGCGTACCTGTCATACCCCGGGTATAATCTAGAACACCATTTTATACCACACGCCGGGGTATCTGTGTTCGTAAGGGAGGATATCTGCTACCGTCGCCTTCAGGTTTTTGAAGGTCGGGACCTGTCTGTACTCTGGCTGCGCGTGGACATGGACGACCATGTCAGAGTCTACGCATGCCTCTACAGGTCCCATAGTGGTAATGCAGAAACGGATCAACTCTTGGGCCATGTTCAGGCGAAGATTGACGATCTGCTTTCACAGATTCCCTCCGCCGAAGTCGTAGTCCTCGGTGACTTCAATGCGCACCATACCGATTGGTTAGGGTCACGTGCCACCGACTACGCGGGGAGATCTGTGTTTGACTTTGCTCTGGCAAATGGTCTGTCCCAATTGGTCAAGACGCACACTCGTCTACCGGATGTGGACAGCCATATGCCCTCTTTGTTGGATCTTCTGCTGACTACACATCCCGGAAAGTACCAGGTCACTGTCGAGGCTCCGTTAGGGTCCTCTGATCATTGTCTGGTACGGAGTGTAGTGCCCATTCAACGTTCGGGTCGCACAACACCTGCGACTCGACTCGTTTGGCACTACCAGTCAGCGGATTGGGATGGAATGCGGTCCTTCTTTGCATCCTACCCATGGGGGCCGATTTGTTTCCCTTCCGATGATCCTAGTGACTGCGCTGCGGCTGTAGCTGATGTGATACTACAGGGCATGGAACTATTTGTACCAAGCTCTGTGGTACCACTTGGTGGCAGATCGCGGCCTTGGTTTGATGCGTCTGTCAGGGCTGCAGCAGCTGGCAAACGGCAGGCTTATCAAGCTTGGGCCAATGCGTTAGTCACTAAGGATCCGAGCTCTAGAGTTCTGAAGAGGAAATATAATCGTGCCTCCAGATTCTTCAAACGGCAAATCGCTAGAGCAAAGTTCAAGCATATCGTCAAAATTGGGGATCAGCTGGCAAAGTACCCGCCTGGCACGCGCAAATTTTGGGCGCTTTCAAAGGCCACTCTGGGCAACTTTAGCCAGCCATCCCTACCGCCGTTGCACATGGGGAATGACTCTCTGGCCCATACGGCAAAAGAGAAAGCCGATCTCTTGGGCACTCTTTTCGCCTCCAACTCGACTTTGGTCGACCAGGGGAAGACACCGCCTATCATCCCGCGGTGTCAGAGCTCAATGCCGGAAATAGTTTTTAGGCAGAAAACTATTAGGCAGTCTCTATTTTCCTTGGACGTTCATAAGTCGAGTGGGCCGGATGGCATTTCTCCATTGGTGCTACGAACGTGTGCCCCTGAGTTGACTCCAGTGCTAACGCGTCTATTTCGGTACTCCTACCTTAAAGGCGTAGTCCCGGTCTCATGGAAGCGTGCCCTTGTCCATCCGATCCCTAAAAAAGGTGATAGCTCGGACCCAGCTAACTACAGACCTATCGCCATTACCTCTCTGCTCTCCAAAGTAATGGAGAGCATTATCAATAAACAGCTCCTAACATACCTCGAGGATCACCAGTTGGTCAATGACCGGCAATATGGCTTTCGCCATGGTCGATCGGCTGGTGATCTTCTGTTATATCTTACGCACCGTTGGGCAGCTGTTATTGAAAGTAAGGGAGAGGGTCTGGCAGTTAGTCTGGATATGGCGAAAGCCTTCGATCGTGTATGGCACAAGGGGCTTCTTTCGAAGCTACCTTCCTATGGGCTTCCCGAGAGTTTATGCAAGTGGATCACCAGCTTCCTCACTGGGCGGAGCATACAGGTCGTTCTCGACGGTTTTTGCTCGGACCCCAAGCCCGTGAACGCTGGTGTACCCCAAGGCTGCGTGCTATCCCCAACCCTGTTCCTCCTGCACATCAATGATATGTTGGATATCTCCAACATACATTGTTATGCGGATGACAGCACTGGGGATGCGGTATATTCCGGCCGTGCAGGTCTCTCTCGGGAAAACGTCGACGAGTGCCGAAAGAAACTTGTGTCTTCTATAGAGACTTCCTTGGGGATGGTCTCTGAGTGGGGTGAACTGAACCACGTTCAGTTCAATCCCCTAAAGACACAAGTTTGCGCGTTTACCACTAAGAAAACCCCATTTGTCGTATCACCGCTCTTCGAGAGCACTCCTCTTAATGCCTCGCCAAGTATCAGAATACTGGGTCTCGACATTTCGAGCGACTGTCAGTTTCGTGGTCATCTGGAGAGCAAGGCCAAGTTGGCCTCGAAGAAATTGGGAGTGATTAATAGAGCGAGGCAGTACTTCAAACCTGGCCAAAGACTTGCGCTCTATAAGGCGCAGGTCCGGCCTCACATGGAGTACTGTTCTCATCTCTGGTCCGGATCACCCCAATATCAGCTTCTACCATTTGACCGCGTACAACGGAGAGCCGTTCGAATTGTTGGGAACCCGGTGCTCTGCGAACGGCTGGACTCTCTGGCATTGCGTAGAGACGTGGCTTCTTTGTGCGTCTTCTACCGCATTTACAACGGGGAGTGTTCCGAAGAACTATTCGATCTGATGCCTGCCGCCGAATTTCATCACCGCACAGCGCGCCATCGCCTCCAATACCATCCTTACCACCTGGATGCGTGGCGATCCTCCACTGTGCGGTTCTCAAGGACATTTTTTCCACGTTCCACTCGCTTGTGGAACGAACTACCTTCGGCGGTATTTCCAGATCGGTACGACATGGGTACCTTCAAAAAACGCGTTTATTCCCACCTACAAGGCCGGCAACACTCCTGTAAGTCCTCGGATGTTGCAAGAGTTCATGGGCGGCGGTGATCACGTCCATCTGTGACCCGCCAGCTCGTTTGCCCTCCTCTTACATAAAAAAAAAAAAAAAAAAAAAAAAAAAGATGACGCTCACTTGCTATTGTCGCCCGGAAAAAAAAATTAAGATACCTCCCATAACCATGAAAATGGAGTAAATTTTTTTCTCATAATAGAATACCGTGTGAGGTATCAGAAAATATTATGAGGTTGTATAAACCACATTTTGATTAAAGCAGCCGTTTGCGAAATTTTGAACAAAGATTTTCAATTTTTTTTTTTTTTTTAATATATACAAACAAATGTGTCTCGAACCTTATAAACTCTCAAATCTTAATGGAATAAGGAATGGAACGAATAAATTTATAGTTAATTTGTACGCTGCAGAAGTAGGAGCGAGAGGTATAACAGCAAAATCTCTCTACAACTTATTTAAGGATCTCGGCCTTTCTCGAACGATCATCGGTTCATTTCTACAACGTATTTCAAAGGTGGCTTTAGTAGATTCTTATGATATTTGGTTAAGTAGGGAGAGGAGCGTGAACACTGAAGGTGAGCGTGTATGCGCATAATAATTCCAGGCATTGTTTGCGCTCCTTTTCTTGCAACGTGATGGGCCCGGCACCCGCACGATGAAACCATGGAATGGTAAGAAGCTTCGTCTCGTCTGTGCACTATCCTTTAAGCATTATCGCTCTTCTAACTACGCTTTATTTATTTAATTTTTAAAATGGAAAAAGGATCTAGATCTAGAAGGATACTCTGCACCACCAAATTTGCTTTTAAAATGCTAAGAGTTTCATTTATCTGTCTTAAATAACTAAAGAAATGAAATTAATTATGCCTAGTTTACGAAAATAATATATATTTTTTCTCTTTTTAAATTGTTCTTAAAATTAAACGATGTACGTACGTATAGTTAAGTTTTTTTCTCATTGCTTTCTGTGTACGAATTTAATTTTACCATTAATATAGTGTATGTTTCTGAGTTAAACAGAATATTTTATTATGAAATTTGATGATAAATAAATAAGGATATAAAAGTTTGTAATGTAGCCTATAAGAAATGTACTAGGTTAAGTTTAAATATTGCTCTCAGCCCAGGACGATATTAAGCTTTCTGGAAACCATCTACTACATATTATTATACTATAAAAGTATCAAGATTACTTAACTAAAATAGATTTTTTTTGTTTATCTTTCAAACATGCTTTTTGCCCTAGCTGAAACCACAAAATTTAGGGATTTTGATAAACAAACGACGAAATAATTGTCGAACATTTTTGTTTATTCAGAATTTGATTTTCTAAAAATTGTTTAAGGTATAGGCTTTATATTCTCGTATAAATAAATAAGTAGGGTTGAGTGGATATAAGTAGAACAGGAAAATGTTTTTGCCTTATGAGTCACTTGTTGTTACTTGGATTATTGTTTTGGTTCCATGACGCTTTGGTTACTGTCCCTGCTCTCGTCTGTCCCTGTTCCGATACTTGACGCCATTCTTATCCTGTCAGATAAATTTGTATTTCATATAACGTTTTTAAGTAACGGAATTGTATTCAAGATTAAAAAATAATTTGAGAGATAATTAGGTTGATAATTATTCTCAATTATTTCTTTGAATCATTATGGACCATTAAAGCAGAATATCGAATAAAAGTTCATTTTGAATTTGCAAATATATAATTTAAAGAGTAAGTATCTAGCATATGATTTAAGAACAACAAACTATGAAATGGTAGTTTCGTATAGCTGCATGAAAGTAAAACCACTTCAAAGCCCCTTAGCGATCCGCTTTGATAGACAATTTAGCTGGCAGCGCCCTAAATATCCCATGACATGTGGAAACAAGTCATGAGGTATTTAGGGCGTTTGGACATGATATGAGATATTTTTCAATATCATTACATTTCTGGTAATATACTAATATTGAAACTTTTGACAGTTTCTTGTATCGTAAATGTATAGATAAAAATTGTGTGTAAATATATTCTATTTCAACGTTATTATATTACGTAGATAATTTTAAAAATAATAAAATGTATTCAAGTATTTGTTTGTTCGATAAAAACCTTATAGTATAATTATTTCTCCCTTTTTTGATGAAACATCAAATCTTTTACATTTAAATAGATAACCCTAATATCTTCCAATCATGAAAACATTACTTTTAACAGAATTAGCGTTTTATTTTGAAATTCCTAATAATAATAAAAAAGAAAACAATATATAATTATTTTGTGTTTCATTTAATACCATTTCATAGTAGCAAAAACAGTAAAAAACTAGAGAGAATTTCTTGACTGTTTTTCAGGCTAAATTAGTATTAGTATTAGCAGTCGAAGTACTATAAATATTATATAAGATAACGTACTTTACAAACAATAATACTTACACATATATAATACTACATTAGAATATATAAAACATATAAGTATTTAATATATATTAATAATATGTATTTATATAGTATATACTTTAGTACTAAACTGCTAAATATATATATTATTTAAAAAAAAAATACATTGTATTGTATTAGTATAATCAAATGTTTCGTGCAAATCTAAATTTTTACTTTTTTTTTTATGTTAGAGGAGGGCAAACGAGCTTGCGGGTCACCGTTGGTATGTGATCACCGCCGCCCATGAACTCTTGCAACATCCGAGGATACACAAGAGCGTTGCCGGCCTTGGAGAAAGGAATATATGCCTTTTTTGAAGGTACCCATGTCGTATCGATCTGGAAATACCGCCGAAGGAAGTTCGTTCCACATTTGAGTGGTACGTGGGAAAAAAGTCCTTGAAAACCGCACAGTTGAAGATCGCCACGCGTCCAGGTGGTATGGATGATAAAGGAGGCGATGGCGAGCTGTGCGGTAATGAAATTCGGCGGTAGGCATCAGATCGAATAGTTCTTCGGAACACTCCCCGTTGTAAATGCGGTAGAAGACGCACAAAGAAGCCACATCTCTACGCAATGCCAGAGAGTCCAGCCGTTCACAGAGCACCGGGTTCCCGACAATTCTCCGACATGGAGAAATGTTATCCGGCCCACTCGACTTATGAACGTCCAAGGAAAATACAGACTGACTGACTGATAGTTTTTTGCCGAAAAACTATTTCCGGTATTGAACTCTGACACCGCGGGATGATAGGCGGTGTCTTCCCTTGGTCGTCCAAAGTCGAGTTGGAGGCGAAAAGAGTGCCCAAGAGATCGGCTTTCTCTTTTGCCGTGTGGGCCAGAGAGTCATTCCCCATGTGCAACGGCGGTAGGGAAGGCTGGCTAAAGTTGCCCAGAGTGGCCTTGGAAAGCGCCCAGAATTTTGCGCGTGCCAGGCGGGTACTTTGCCAGCTGATCCCCAATTTTGACGACATGCTTGAACTTTGCTCTAGCGATTTGCCGTTTGAAGTATCTGGAGACACGCATAATACGTTAGTCACTCAGGATCCAAACTCTAGAGTTCGGATCCTTAGTGACTAACGCATTAGCCCAAGCTTGATAAGCCTGCCGTTTGTCAGCTGCTGCAGCCCTGACAGACGCATCAAACCAAGTCCGCGATCTGCCGCCAAGTGGTACCACAGAGCTTGGTACAAATAGTTCCATGCCCTGAAGTATCACATCAGCTATAGCCGCAGCGCAGTCACTAGGATCATTGGAAGGGAAACAAATCGGCCCCCATGGGTAGGATGCAAAAAAGTACCGCATTCCATCCCAATCCGCTGACTTGTAGTGCCAAACGCGTCGAGTCGCAGGTCTTGTGCGAGCAGGACGACGAATGGGCACTACACTCCATACCAGACAGTGATCAGAGGAACCTAAGGGAGCCTCGACAGTGATCTGGTACTTTTCTGGATGTGAAGTCAGCAGAAGATCCAACAAAGAGGGCGTGTGGCTGTCCACGTCCGGTAGACGAGTGTGCGTCTTTACCAGCTGGGACAGACCATTTGCCAGAGCAAAGTCAAACACAGATCTCCCCGCGTAGTCGGTGGCACGTGACCCTAGCCAAACGGCATGGTGCGCATTGAAGTCCCCGAGGACTACGACTTCGGCAGAGGGAGTCTGTGAAAGCAGATCGTCAATCTTCGCCTGAACATTGCCCAAGAGTTGATCCGTTTTTGCATTACCACTATGGGACCTGTAGAGGCACGCGTAGAATCTGACATGGTCGTCCATGTCCACGCGCAGCCAGAGTACAGATAGGTCCCGACCTTCAAAAACCTGAAGGCGATGGTAGTAGATATCCTCCCTTACGAACACAGATACCCCAGCGTGTGGTATAAAATGATGTTCTAGTTTTTACCCGGGGTATGATAGGTACGCTGTGTCGCTAGGTTGAGATATCTGCGTCTCCGTCAAAAACAACAAGGCCGGCTGCGTCTCAAGGTGGTAGTGGACGGCGTTTAGGTTCGAGTGAAACCCCCGGATGTTGCAAAAGTCCACATCTAGAGTGGAGCGGGGTGCCGCTGTTTGCCGCCGTTTGCTCTCAGAAAACACAAAGTGCGATACTTTGCCCGCCCCAGATACGACGGGCAGCCCGAGCAAAATCCGAGGATCATTCCCCCGATTTTGATCGGGGAGGGGGTCCCCGGCTTCATCAAAGCCGGTACCCTCCTGGGGTATACTTTTTGGAGGCATCGGTATCATATTTAGCAGGGGGGGAGGGTTGGGCTTCCGGATTCTCTCACTCACCGACGGAACATAACCAAATGAATTTGGTTACTACACGTCGGTCTTCTGTGAGAGGGTGGTCCTTCCCCGGTCGAGCCAGCCCAATACAAGCTGCAGTCAGAAAACTACAGCTAGGCTCTACCACCTGTACCACTTATTTTATGTAGAATGTAACTTAGAAACGGAACTAATATTTATGTAAGTCTTCTTTGTTTTTATAATTAATATGATGTTTTGATGCATTTGTGTAATTGTGTAATAACGGTAATTCGGACTGTGAGCTAAAAAATGTATCTAGGCGTAGAAATTGTTTAAGCAATATATAGATTTTTGTTATAATATCGATGTGGATTGTTCTACACAATCTTAAAAACACCTTACTAAGATGTAATGCACTATATCTGCTAATAATTCACATATAGATCGATGTATGTGTGGACTAGAAATTAAAATTATAAAATATTATAAATATATATCTAACACCTTATAATCTCTGTAACTACACAGTCATCTACAGATAGACCTACATATATGGCTTGTGAATCTATCTCAAGACTACTGTACTACTCTTCCAAATGTCTAATTTTTCTAAATTTTATTCGAAAAATTATGCCATAAATATATTATATAACAATATTTCAATAATAGAAACTTGATATTTATATAAAAAGTTCCGATGTCCCTGAATTCATCTCTGGGAGATGGCCCAGAGGTATTGTCCCATTTTGGAATTATCATAGTTCATAGATCTGGGTGATCTGATTAAGGTGACGCTGTTGTTGAGGTTGTGTAAACATTTGAACTATTTTAAATTATTATTATTTATGTTTATAATGTAATAAACAAAAAAATTTAAAAATATGACTTCAATTTGTAAACATTTTCAAAATTTTAGTACAATAAATTTTATTGCCCTCGAGAGACGTTTAAAGTAAAATCTTTTATTAAATGCTTCTAAATTACTTGTAGCGAGTTTTTCATTTTACTAGGAGATAAATATATTTTCTTTATTTAAATTACTTATGAAACCGTTACTTTAAATGTTATCATTATATTTATAACCTAACTGAGGCCATTATTTGGCTTATTATTTACTGCTTCTTGTTTTATACCATAATAAGCAGTACTAGAAAAGTAAATAAAATGAAAATATTGATTGAAATATTTAAAATAAATGTTCCGATAAATCTTAATGGCTCGTTTAAAAAAGCTTATTTCAATGTGGTTAATTAACTTTACCAATTGCTTAATTATATTAGTAACACGAAATTATTCGTACACGAATATAACGCGAACTTAAACAGTTTTAATTAATAAAAATTACACAGTGGTAGGCCTCAACATTTCGAGCGACTGTCAGTTTTCTTGTCACCTGGCCAAATTGGCCTCGATGATAATGAATAATAAAATAACCTTTTCAAAAGGCATCTAAATTTATAACACTCTATGGATATAATAATAGGACTTTATGTACTCATTTTTGGAATATAACTGAGCTTAATGCAGCCACCGTTTTACGAGTCATTAAAAGTAAGTGCTGTCATTGTCACAGTATACTCGCCATAGAGAGGGAATAAACATAATAAATAACATTATAAACATTTTGGACACTATTAATAGAAGTGATTGTTGCAGAATAGTAATTATAAAGATAACCATTTTATGATTCAGGGCTTATGCACCAGCTATCCTAGATAATAATAATTTACAGTGTTAAAAATAGACCCAGGACGTTATTTAGGAGTTTGTCAAACTTCAATGAGATAATTTGAAATACAGACAGCAATGTATATCATTGATTTATATACAACAATGAAATGGTTCATAACACCTAGAAGCGTATGTCATGCATTCAAAATTAACTCGACTACTAAAACTTTATGATCTCATGAGCTAGGTCCCGAAACAATGATAGCTTATTATATAGTATAATTATTGCCGGCTTAGTAATATTATATTATGCTCATATTTAACATAGTAGTAGAGCTAGTTAAGTATGTTATGTGTGTTATAAATGATTAGAGTAGCTTGTGAGTTTACCCGTAACAAAAAACACAGAAAACTTACCTCTTTATATTAGCATAGCTAACTGAAATTATTAAAAATAATATATCGCTATAAAAATGTTTATATCATAAAGATGTTTATATTTAAATTGATATTTGAGCTCAGATACTTTGTCAAAAATTCTTTACCAGACGTAAAGAATTTTTCAAACGTGATATATTTTCCTACTTTCGCTAACTTGATACTTAAAATTATCAATACATCGCTGAATCTTTTGTGCGGGTATTGATTTTTGTTTTTATTTTTGTGGTAGTAGTAATTAAGATATAGTAAACGCATTTCTCAAGTCAAAAGGTATAAACGATTTTATGATATTATTATAACGACTACTACATTTTAGTAATATTTTAATGTCTATGACATTAACGTGGCATATAATATAGGGATATATAAAGGTAGATATAAGTTTCAGAACACTTAAAATTATCTTCAAATTACTTTAGCAACATGCTTATTTAAATTATAAAGAAATATAAAATGAAATAATAATATTTTTGTATTTGGGAACGTAAAAAATGAGACTGATATATTTTAAAAATATATGTATTTTTTATTACAATATAAGTAAACTGAATACCAAACGTAAACCATTGCATCATATAAAAGTTAATATAATACTTCATTGTACTGTACTGTAATTTTTAGATGCTTTTTTTGTGTGAATTTATTGATAGCTTTTGTGTAGTTTTTATCAAAATAAATTAACTAGTGCTTGTTGCGAAACGAGACAGCACCGATTACAATTAAAAGACAAAAATTCTCGGAAAGTTATTTTCATAATACTAATAGGAAATAACAAATTGGGCAAAAATCTAGGGAAATTGTTTAAATTAGTTTAAATATATGGTTAAAATTTATTACGATGGTAAATGTAAACTTAAATTCATATATTACTAAATAGGCTATTAAATAAATAATAAACTTGAATTGCAATATATATATATATATATATATATATAATATAACTGTTACCAATGCATATTCTTTGTATTTTAAAATAAAAAGTACAACACTAAGTCTGAAAAACCCGAGTATACTTAAAACACAGTATGTAGCATTTATATATATTTTTTTATTACTATTGTTGTTAGATTATAATTTAATCATATATTGGACTAAAGCTTTGTCCGAGTTTAAATCATGAACGCATTCAATATTACATTTCACATTTTTTCAATCTCAATTACCAAAATACAAATCTTTTATAGATATTTATTATTCTAATAATAAATTCAACTTACTACATATAATTTTATATTATCTATTTGAAATAACATTATATAAGTTGATATTTAACTTCACGCCATATCCCTTGCGGGATATATCCCATATCCTGTATAAGTTAAAAAGTTATTAAAATATTTCAGATACCATTTAGTTATATCTGTAATCTATATACTCGTTTATGCGTAGATATATATATATAAATTTGCTGAAACAGTGTTTCTTCTCTTACTTTGACTTAGCGTATTCGCAATTTTTGATTGTTTCTGATTAAAAATCCAAATTTTATTATTTTATTCCTTCACATAAATAGAAAGAGATATTTTTACTGAGTTTAATACGTTGTGTGAGTTAGGATAAAATTACACAAATGATTGAATATTCCATAGCCATTACATACTACACTCTATACAAACTGAGCCGTTTCGTAGCATTAACGAGAGGTCACTTTAAAGCCCGAAGCACACAATTCAACGGTTTGTTGCGCAATTTAGGTTAGGTTAGCCTTTTAATATCTTATGACATTGGACACTATGAATAGTAGCTTCGAAGCCTTATAGTATACTTTTACCGCCGAAAATAGTGAATTTGTGTTAATATTTTAAACACAATTTTAAAGGAAAAGCATGGAAATGGTTTAATGTAAAATTCATTCAATAACAAAATGTACATAATTTTACATTAAAATTTCCAGATTTAATTTGAATTAGTTAATATTCTCCGATACGTTTAAATAGATTATAATTATCAATTCTACACAACTTTTAGGATTTTACATGGCAGCATTCCACTTTAAATTTTTTGATATGAGTTAATAAATATATAACTGTAAATTAGTACCCTGTTATGTAATATCAAATCTGGTAATTGCAACAAATATACATTTTTAATAAATAATCCGTAAGGACCAAAAAATCTATAAATCATGGTTATACAGCACATGTTCAATACTATAACTGTACGATTGTTTCAAATAAATTATAATTTCATTTCAATTTGTCTATAAAACTGCAAAAACCATGTTATTTAAAAAACTGTTGTTTTTATTTTAAATGATACAATATCGAAAAAAGTATGTACCTTGATATTTTTTTACACCTTCCTTCATAATTTCTCACAACTCCTAAAGTTTGTCATTGTCGTATTTCGCATATTAACATTATTAAAACATTAGTGGCCAATTTAAAACATAATAATATTATTATTTTTTGTCTTTTATAATTTAATATTGTACCTGTTATATATTTTAGTTTAAACCAGAAGATATGATTAAAACTTTCCCGAGCGTAATACAGTAGTTTAGTAAAAGCAGGTAACCGTGGTTTTCAATAAATCCGAAAAGAAAGGACTCATTGTGTACAAAACCCGAAAGAAATAACAAAAGCGTATTTCCTAAGAGAAAGTCTACTCAAAAATTAAACTTCATATCCATAATGTCATCCATTGCAAAATCATTGATTAAATGTGTAATTTCAATATATTTAATTTTGCTATAAACTTCAAATATGTGTTGACTATTTATTACTACTGTAATTTCCTAAGCCTCAACATTTGAAACCATTAAATACATGTTTTTTGGTGAAATTATATTACATTTAAATTTAAATTCATCTAACTGAAATCTAATAATATTAAATTATAATTATCCTTCAATGTCAAGTGATTTTGTTGTAATTATGTGGGAAAATAGTATGAATAGTTTAAAAAATTTTTAGGAGAGTGTATTGGCATAATTTTTGTATTATATTCACTATATGACATTCCGTTGTTGTCACAATTGAAAATAAGAACATTTAAAAGATGCAAGAGGAGAGGGCAAGTAAGGAAAATATACGACTTACGGCTCATTAACAGTTCCTTATTATTATTCTTCTCATGCTTAATACATATAAAGCCAAAATATTGAACTTACCTTGGTGGCCTAAAAAACTATCGAGCGTACATCACTCGAATGGCATCAGCACGGGACGTCGTGTTGATGGTCACAGAATAATAGGTCTGCCTTATAACATTTATTTGTTCTGTACCTTATTTAGAATGTTTATATAACGAAGCTGTATCTAAATAGTATTTTAAAATATTACAGAAGTTTTTAATTACAGTGAAAAAATAAACTTAGTGTTATGTGCTAAATCCTAGATGGTAGTGTTTTAATACTTAATACAGAAGTATTGTAGTATCGTCGCACGTATTATATTATATATATTATTACTTACATATTGAACTTTCATGATATAATATTTTGTAATGTGGGTAATATAATAATATTATTGTTTATATAACTATTTAATTCTAGTAAACTAACTAATGTAAATGTGTTAAAGTGTATTGTTATCCTATTAATGAGATTTATTAATTTACAGTTAATGAGAATAATTGTTACTACTAAACACATTATAATAAAGTAGTAGATATTAATTTTACATTTTGACAGATGTCATCTTTATAATAAAAATTATTATGTTCTTTATACTTAAAAATGTTAAACACAAATTTGTGATTTATGGTTGCTACAAATACATTCATGAATTAAGTATCATACAAATTAACTATTGTGTGCATTTAAATTTATTGCGTTATTGGTAATTGAGTAAAATTTTTTTGAACTTTTATATTATAGTAACAATAGCAAATAACATGATTAATATTATTTGGTATTGACTTTTTTCTTTGAAATATGTTGCAACTAATGTCTTTTTTTTATTTTCTTTGCATTCTACAATGTATATATTGATTAATAGTTTTTCTTAATTCTTCAGCCAACTTTTATTTGTATAGTATTAAATAAGCTAACACATGTAATGCTACTTCAAACTACCAACGCAATATAGTGGATCTGATTTTGTTTAGATATGATTGCTTGAATGACATAAAATAGTCATCAATATTTAACAATTTTAAACATTTATATAGTAGGCAAAGGCCAAAAATCTTTAGAATATGATATTATAAAATAATTCTTATTAAAAACTTGTCTTGGGTTTGCTAAACTTATAGTTAGCATATCTATCTATATGGTGGTAGAGTCATTTGGCTGCAGCTCGTATTGGACTGGCTCGACTGGAGAAGTACCAGGTTACTGTCGACGCTCCGTTAGGGTCCTCTGATCATTGCTTGGTACAGAGTGTAGTGCCTATTCAACGTTCGACTCGCACAAGACCATTACACTACACTACAACAATTATACTACAGTTGGTACTACAAGTCAGCGGAATGGGGTGGAATGCGTCTATTTCAATAATCCTATCTTAAAGACATAGTTCCGGTCTCATGGAAGCGTGCCCCATCCATAGGGTTACAAAAAAGGTGTTAGCTCAGACCCAGCTAAGTACAGACCTATCGACATTACCTTATTTTTCTCCAAAGTAATGGAGAGCCTCATTAACTAGTAGCTCCTAACACACCTGAAGGATCGCCACGCTAACCTAACATCAAATAATATTTATTCTATATTAAAACATTAGATTTTCTGTTGGTCTATTCGTTACTCCTGAACTTCTATCTTCAGTATACATACATAAAGGACAAATATTTGTGTGCTGCACAAGTTACTGGCCAGAGTTTATTCTTACTTTGTGTCCGTTATATAAAAAAAATGCCGAACACATCAATAACAATTCACTTCGGTCACTCGTTCGAAAACCATATTTTTATTTTTATCTAGACTTACACAAATATTTATTTAATAGACTGCGTTTATAGATTTTGGATAAACACTGTTCAATTCACGTATATTCCATCCTTCAATACAAAATTAATCACTAATAAAAACGAAATAAAGCTTTACTAAAAGTCCCAAAGTACAGAGCTACAGTGTTATGTGACGTCACGTCCACTCCCTAAGTTTTATTAATACAAAAGTTTGGGTCAAGAGACATCCAACAATGGCCCTTTTATAACCCCAATATTCATAAAGTTAAAAAATTATGGAACAATTTGTCCGCCTTGTAGCTTTTAGGGATTTTATCCTTAAATTGAACGATTTTAATATTTTGGTACGAAACTTAACATTTCGTATTAATATGAGATACTATTAACTTTTTAATTCATTGTTCAGTTAGTTTCCTAAAAGTAATTAAGGTTTTAATTTTATTTCAACAAATATACTGGATAGATTTTAATAAAAAGGGGTGTGATGATAGCTAATTACTACGTAGGTAATCATTTCTCTAATTTCCAAGGAGAAATGAAAATATTGGTTCAGTATAATAGATGAGTTACAAATGATAAAAATTTAAAAATTTATGGATTATATACGTTTTAAGTGTTGATAAAAGTTTGTGACTTGGTTATGAGGGATGGAGAGAGAAAGGGCAGCAGACAACGTCACCGTGGACAATTGATTTGATATGAGAACTTCACTTTGTATAAATATATTTCTAAAGTTTATTATTAGTTTTTTTTAATGTTAGAGGAGGGCTAACGAGCGTAACAGCCATAGAGTCATAGATAATACGTTATCACCACCGCCCAAGAAATTTTACATCATCTGAGGACTCAAAAGATTTTGCCGGCCTTGAAGGAGGAAATACCGACACGCCTTTTTGAAAGGTACCCAAATCATATCGATCCGAAAAGTTCATTCTATATCTTAGTAGTACGTGAAAGAAAGTTACTTGAAACCCGCTCTTTAATGTCAGTAAATATTACTTAATAAATAAATATCGTGGGGATCTCTATATCTTAGAAGAAATTTTATGTCAGGAAATCCGCTAAACCACATTGGAACAAGTGTATTTAACTTCGAACCCCATTTCAAATGGAACCTTTGACCAGCTTTGAAACTTTTACAAGCTGTTAAATAAAACTTTAGACAAGCATTAATTATGACTGAACTGAAATGGGGCGAAATTAACAACTTAATTGTGGGATGTTTGTATGTTAAATTTATCAATATAAGACGTGGATTGTAGGTAAGAAAAACTGTTTACATTATATATGCATGTGAGACATTCGTAAGAATACTCTATATTCTTACGAATGTCTCACATGCATTGTCTCACAACCATTGTATGCTATAAATATAATATTGCCTAATAAAATTTTAATCCAACGAGTTAAAAAGGATAGAAATCAGTTTCAGACCTTTATGATTATTATTACTTTAATTTACTACTGATATTACCTGGATAACAAAGGTGGTAATGAATTAAGACAGAACTAAGAAATTATTTGAGAGATTACTGCATTTGGGCTACACATAAAACGAAATAAATAGTCTATAAAAAGGGCTTTAATTGTTATAGCATAAAAATAGACTGTTTTATTTTTTTTGAACAGCAATATATTTTAATTCTTATTTCCTAAATAATATAAATATATATCTAAAAATATAAAGTACTCTTTAAAACGCCTGTTATATTTTTCATTTTTCCACATATTTTGTTGATAAATAGAAGAAATATTTATTGAATCGTAATCTTAAACACTGACACGTAGAAAATCCC
Organism: Melinaea menophilus ssp. n. AW-2005; assembly: GCA_918358695.1. Lineage (NCBI taxonomy): Eukaryota > Metazoa > Arthropoda > Insecta > Lepidoptera > Nymphalidae > Melinaea > Melinaea menophilus. Next base: position 18,924,799 of record OU911045.1, on the reverse strand, counting down.
AGAAAGGCAGTATAGCTCATTCCATTTAAATATCAATTAAACAATAAAGGAAGTAATTCATAATTTTTATGAATATATAAATATCTAAGTGATTTTAATAATATTTCAAATTTATTACGAAAAATAGAAGATTTAAAAACAATATGAAGTTTATATGTGTAAATGTACTGTTAATGCATTTTTGCCACCCTTTTGTGATGCACCGTTGACATGGAATTACGCTCTATAAAATTCCTTTCCAATCATTATGCTACTGATTGAGTCTGGATGTGGGTAGAACATTACGGAATCAGACTATAACTCGTATACAAGCTTGTTCTCTGCCACGAAAAGGCAGTCAGCTTAAATATCGAGTGTTGGTAGCCATGCAATTTTATTTTATTTCAACAAGATGAAATGGATGGTAACGCGCAAATACAATAATTAATTATATTAAATACGGTTTTGTTTGCATTATCAAAAACTATGTTGACTATCCACAGTGTGTTATTTATTTTGAGGCATTGAGTAATGATGCCCTGGAATGAATTCATCTGGAACGACATTTGTTAACCAAAAACATTCATTTAAAGAGTTTAAAAAGCTTAAAACGCATGAAACGGGACAATACTAGTTCTTTTGCCGAGTCAAATCAATAACTACTTAAAGCTTTGGATGAGATTTCGTGGCTCATTAATAAATAAAAAAAGCATATTATTAGAGAAACATTCGTCAAACCTTGTATATTGAAAGCAGCTGAGATCGTTTTTATTTATTGGGTAATCGAACAGTGCATATATAATTTTAAAGGTACAATAAATATTATTGGCATAAAATACCAATAAGGACCAAAAAAGGACTACACTAATTAACAATACTATAAAAAGAAAAATTAAAACAGTTTACCAGAAAATAAGGAAAACTTGCAACACATTTCACTTTCTAACAACACTAAAACGGCGCATTGACGACACCACTGAATATATAAAAAATCAAGTAGTAGACGCCATGAAACAGTCATCTTTTCTTCAACACAATTAGATGAGAACACAGATATTGTACGATGTTTTCACTTATGAGCTTAAGTATGATATACTAACAATGTTAACACTGAAACAACTGTACAGGAAATGTTGTTTTCTACTGAGTTAACTACAATAACAAAGACTGTAGTCTCTTAATTCTTTGCCAAACATGAGCTCTTGTTAGGAAAAAATATAAGACGTCTGCGTAAATTGCGGTCCAGAAATGATTGGATATCGTTCAGGATTTATAAAGGTGGTTAAGAAAAATAACCCAATATTGTGGTGAAGTAATTAGTAGCATAAGTAGAAGTAGTCACCCAATTCCAACATCGTGATGAAGTAACTCTATTTATAGAAAACCAAAGTGAGTTGTACAACGAATTCACAAACCCAAGTTAAACTTTTTAAATTTAAGACTCAAACATAATTTTTCATCGCTATATTGTCAAAACATTTGTTGAAAAGTTTTGCTTTGGGAAGAATCAGAACAATCTAATTACTCATATTGCCCTAAATTATGCAGTAAGTAATAAAAAAACTTTGATGACTGAACAGTTTTTATTCTATTTGTATAATGATCTATTCAACACTATAATGTGACCATAGCAACTTTAAATTTATCATCCAAGTAAGATGGGCGCGACATGAATAAGTTAGCGAAACCCTTATACCATAGAATACCTTATACCATATATTGTGTCAGAATACAGTAGTTCAATAATAAATCACTGTAATTTTGTAATCTTTATATTTAATTTTTCCTAATTTATTTGAATAAGTTTAAATATTTTTCATGCTCCAGCCGCTACAAATGTAAGTAAATATGAATGAATTCCTAAAATGACCCTACTTACTCTTGGGACGAGAAATATAACTCAAGGAAGACTGCGGTTGCTACCTAACTAGAAACTGAGATTGTAATTCGTAGGCGAAACATTTCTACTACATGGTTATGATCTCGAAATTGCGCTATTTATTAGGTCGAAAAATGACTGGAGCGCAATAGAACAGGCATATTTAGATTCTTTGTAACCTAAGTCTGTTAAATAGCAGGTCTGTACTTAACGATAGTTTATTAGAAAGGTCTTTTCAGCCGCAGTGGTCAATATAATTTTTTATCAGAAACATTTTAATCCATGAACCTCGATGCAGATTTGAACAATTTATATATATTTAATTAATGTCTAATAATGCTTTCATCGAGTTTAAAATTGAAGTATTCTATGCTCTTTAATATATAAAGTTATCTTGCTCATACATTTTCTCGAACGACGTCCTCGTTGTCGACGTCGGTCGGTCGACGTTTCAGCAATGGCAATAATTAATACCAATAATTTTCAAAACTTTACTTACATAGATAACAATCGTTCATTTAAACTTAAATAAGTTATAAATTTCAACTTTTCAGAAAAACTAATGTAGTTGTTAATGAACGAAGGCTGTATTTTGTGTTCATTGTGCTGTTAATTACCCGAATGTGCTGTAATTGAAATCGTATTTTGCTTTTGGCCAATTTCTATTCATTGAAGGCAGGTATAATACTTTTTATAACCTGGTCGAGATTATAAACAAACCATAAAAATTTAAATGGTTTTAATAGGATAACAGGCAGACAATATACAACAAAAAGTATATTAGTGTAAGTACATTTAACAATTCAGTCTAAAGTATTATTTCTTCTTTCTTAATCTTTCTTAGTCTTATTTCCTCTATTAGGTATATGGATAAATTAAGAACCGAAAATAATATCACGTTTTTTAACATCATCTCTAGTAGAAAAAACAGATTCATGTCAAATCAATAAAAACTGTTTTTCTCATTAAACATTTATTTTTCTATTTATTCTACCACACTTAAAATGTTTTTTTTTTACATTAAAGAAATACGCAGCATTTCCGAGTATAACAATAAAGCCTGTGATGTCTTATCCTTGTAGACATGTAACCATTAGTACTCTTATTAGGAGCAACGAGGCAGCAGCCCCTATCATGAGTTATGATGATAATATATTACACAGGACCCTTTGTTTCACTTCCTCTCAAACAGCTCTTATAATTATTAAAATATTGGTTCAGTATAATAGATGAGTTACAAATGATAAAAATTTAAAAATTTATGGATTATATACGTTTTAAGTGTTGATAAAAGTTTGTGACTTGGTTATGAGGGATGGAGAGAGAAAGGGCAGCAGACAACGTCACCGTGGACAATTGATTTGATATGAGAACTTCACTTTGTATAAATATATTTCTAAAGTTTATTATTAGTTTTTTTTAATGTTAGAGGAGGGCTAACGAGCGTAACAGCCATAGAGTCATAGATAATACGTTATCACCACCGCCCAAGAAATTTTACATCATCTGAGGACTCAAAAGATTTTGCCGGCCTTGAAGGAGGAAATACCGACACGCCTTTTTGAAAGGTACCCAAATCATATCGATCCGAAAAGTTCATTCTATATCTTAGTAGTACGTGAAAGAAAGTTACTTGAAACCCGCTCTTTAATGTCAGTAAATATTACTTAATAAATAAATATCGTGGGGATCTCTATATCTTAGAAGAAATTTTATGTCAGGAAATCCGCTAAACCACATTGGAACAAGTGTATTTAACTTCGAACCCCATTTCAAATGGAACCTTTGACCAGCTTTGAAACTTTTACAAGCTGTTAAATAAAACTTTAGACAAGCATTAATTATGACTGAACTGAAATGGGGCGAAATTAACAACTTAATTGTGGGATGTTTGTATGTTAAATTTATCAATATAAGACGTGGATTGTAGGTAAGAAAAACTGTTTACATTATATATGCATGTGAGACATTCGTAAGAATACTCTATATTCTTACGAATGTCTCACATGCATTGTCTCACAACCATTGTATGCTATAAATATTTTTTTTTTTTTTTTTTTTTTTTTATACTGTCTAGGTTAGTACTTGACTACATTCCACCTGATGGAAAGTGGAAATGTAGTCATAGGTGGTAAGGCGTATTAACCTAGTAACCTATTCACTCTTCTCTTGAAGACACCCACATTGTATGTGGACGGAAATACCGACGCAGGCAAGCTATTCCAGTCCTTCGCTGTACGCATTAAAAAAGACGAAGCAAAGCGCTTCGTTCGGACAGGAGGAATGTCCACAACGTAAGGATGGATATCCGCCGTGCGTCGGAACGTCCTGTGGTGGAGGGGGGACGGAGGAATTAAATCGTGTAATTCCTGCGCACACTCACCAAAGTGTATCCTATAGAATACTGAGAGGCTAGCAATTCTACGCCTGTGTTCAAGGCTGTGGAGGTTGGTTTCAACCAATTCAGGGTCACCTATAAGCCTCTTTGCTCGCCTCTCAATTGAGTCCAGAACCGCAAGATGAGACTTTGCGGCACCAGCGAATATATGCCCACAGTACTCCACACACGACCGGATCTGTGCTTTGTATAATACAAGAAGCTGTCCCGGTGTAAAGTACTGACGGACCTTCGCAAGAACGGCAAGCTTACCCGCAGCTACTCTTGCTCTGGACTCAATACACCGACCAAAGTTAAGGTTCGAGGAAATCTCTAAGCCTAACAACTGAAGCCGGTCACTGTATTCCAAAGATACACTCCGGAAAGTAGGAGCCAAGGTGAAAGGGCTCCTTTTGGCGGTGAACAGACACGTCTGCGTTTTGGTGGCGTTGAATTTGACAAGATTGGCATTGCCCCATGCGGAAACTGCCTGAAGTTTGTCATTCAAACGTTGCACCAGGGCTTCTCTTTCAGACTGTACTTGATCTCTACTAGCCCGACTACTCGGCAGGTATCTTTCTACAACTGTGCTGTCGTCTGCATACCCATAGATACCGGGCTTCAGCAGATCGTTAATGTGCAGCAGAAATAGAGTTGCAGAAAGAACGGACCCCTGAGGCACTCCGGCATTTATTGTCAAGGGTTCCGAGGAACACCCGTCGACAACTACTCGGAGAGATCTTTGGTTCAGAAAGTCCGTTACCCAACCGATCAGACCAGGAGATATACCGTATGTTGAAAGCTTGCTTATAAGGCTCGCATGCCAGACCCTGTCAAATGCCTTCGAGACATCAAGAGAGACGGCGACCGCTTCTCCGTTCTTCTCGATGGCCTCGCCTAAAATGTGCGTAGCGTACACTAGAAGGTCCCCAGTGGACCTATTTCGGCGAAACCCGTACTGTCGGTCACTGAGGAGATCGTTACCTTCAAGGTACGCTAAAAGGCGCGAGTTCAATACACGCTCCATAATCTTGCAGAGTATGGAGGTGATTGAAATCGGTCTATAATTGGCAGGATCGGCACGGCTGCCTTTTTTGGGCACTGGTTGCACGTTAGCAAGCTTCCAAGATTTCGGCACTATTCCAGATTTGAAAGAGAGGCGATACAGACGTGTCAATACAGGAGACAACTCAGCTGCGCATGTCTTGAGCAGAATGGCTGGTATACCATCAGGACCACTGGCTTTATTCACATCAAGGCGACACAATGCTCTCCATACCTCTTTATTAGTGATGCGGATTTCAGGCATCGAAATACCGCAGTGAGGAAGATGTGCTGGAGAAGCATTGCCAGTGTCTAGATGTGAATTATCAGCGAACAGAGAAGCAAATACATTCGCTTTCTCTGTAGCTGTATGGGCCAGAGATCCATCCGGCTTCAGCAGAGCAGGTAGTGAGGGTTGGCAGAAGTTCGACTCGATCGCTTTGGCAAGAGACCAGAAAGCTCGACTGCCAGTAGGTCTGACAGAGAGCTTTTCGCCATTCTTAGCAATACGATCGCGACGAGCCTTCCGTAATGCCTTTTTATAGGACTTGGCAGCTTGGTTAAAGGCTCTCTTCTTTAAACTTACATCCGGAGCTTTGCGGCTTCGAGCATCAGCCCAAATGAGGTATGCCGAATGTTTTCGGTCTTCAGCATGACCACATTCAGCATTAAACCATGGGCGAGCTTTGCCACCGATGGGTACGTCAGCAAAAGGAATGAAGTACTCCATTGCCTGATGTACCACACCGGTTATAGCATCCGCGCAACTCGACGGATCCAAAGAAGAGAAGCAGACCTGCCGCCAAGGATAAGATGCAAAGAAGTGCCGCATCTCATCCCAATCTGCTGACTAGTATTTCCATACTCGCCTAACACTATGTGGTTCAGAAGCTGGTGGGGAATATGTAAATACAGATTTCACCAAACAGTGATCGGAGGTTCCCAAGGGGGAGGTAACCTCTACACGATACCTGTCCGGATCAGTTGTCAGCAAAAGGTCCAGGCAATTGGCTGTATGGCCTACTACATCTGGTACCCTCGTCGCTTGCCTCACCAGCTGAAAGAGGTCGAAGGACAACGCAAAGTTCCGCGCTTCTCTTCCAGCATGGTCGGTCTTCTGGTACGGGAACAGCCAGTCCTGATGACAGGCATTAAAGTCCCCCAGAAAGACGAGCTGCACTGAAGGGTACTGATGCAGAGCCATATCAGCAGCCTCACCGAGATACTCGAATAATCTAGTTGTCTCCTGATCACCGCTGTGCGAACGGTAGACACAGGAATACAGGATTTTTTCGTTTCCTGTGTCTACTAAAATCCATAAGGAAGAAAACGTGGGGTCTTCAAGGTGACGGAGACGCAGGATACAGAGGTCGTTCCGTGCGTACACACAGACCCCGGCACGTGAGCGAAAATTATGCTCTAACGAGTAACCGGGATGTTCCAGGTACGCAGCGCTCAAAGGACATTGTATCTGCGTCTCCGTCAAAAAGAGCAAGTGCGGTTGCTCTGTCTCGAGGTGGTGGTGGACAGGTAAGAGATTAGAGTGCAAACCTCTGATGTTAGTGAGGTGCACTTTAAATGAGGAGGAGTGCAACCGCTGTGAAAACTTGAACTTTTTATTGGACCTTTTCATTAAAAAAAATAAAAATAAAAGAGTGAATAGGATGAGAAATGGCAGTTGAACGAGGCGGTACGTATCAAACCCGGCGCCGAAATTGGTGTTGTCATGCTACTGGGAGGCTAGTCAGGAGACTGCGGGGACGCCCGAACCCCCCCAGGGATCGCCATCGGGCCTCCTCGTCTGGTCGCCAACCAGCACGATGGAGCCACCCTGGGATTTTTCGCAGCTGGCGGGGCAGCCTTTCGTGGGTGGCTGACCCACTAATTGGGCCCCCAACTATCTGCGGGCGGCCAGCGGAAAGCCGTTGCTTCGGATCCCGCTACCCTCCTCGACTAGGCACCCGACACAACAAGCACCAACTCAACGCCAAACCGGTTCGCCAACGCAACGCAACTGTTCAGACCCATTTCTCATATATACGGCTTCATCGCACAACGTGCCGGAACACGACTAGGTCGCTTTGCGGCACGACTTTGTTCGATGGGTGGTAACCTTGCCGGCGACCCGATGTTATGGTCTACCACCGTGAATTTAATATTGCCTAATAAAATTTTAATCCAACGAGTTAAAAAGGATAGAAATCAGTTTCAGACCTTTATGATTATTATTACTTTAATTTACTACTGATATTACCTGGATAACAAAGGTGGTAATGAATTAAGACAGAACTAAGAAATTATTTGAGAGATTACTGCATTTGGGCTACACATAAAACGAAATAAATAGTCTATAAAAAGGGCTTTAATTGTTATAGCATAAAAATAGACTGTTTTATTTTTTTTGAACAGCAATATATTTTAATTCTTATTTCCTAAATAATATAAATATATATCTAAAAATATAAAGTACTCTTTAAAACGCCTGTTATATTTTTCATTTTTCCACATATTTTGTTGATAAATAGAAGAAATATTTATTGAATCGTAATCTTAAACACTGACACGTAGAAAATCCCAGAAAGGCAGTATAGCTCATTCCATTTAAATATCAATTAAACAATAAAGGAAGTAATTCATAATTTTTATGAATATATAAATATCTAAGTGATTTTAATAATATTTCAAATTTATTACGAAAAATAGAAGATTTAAAAACAATATGAAGTTTATATGTGTAAATGTACTGTTAATGCATTTTTGCCACCCTTTTGTGATGCACCGTTGACATGGAATTACGCTCTATAAAATTCCTTTCCAATCATTATGCTACTGATTGAGTCTGGATGTGGGTAGAACATTACGGAATCAGACTATAACTCGTATACAAGCTTGTTCTCTGCCACGAAAAGGCAGTCAGCTTAAATATCGAGTGTTGGTAGCCATGCAATTTTATTTTATTTCAACAAGATGAAATGGATGGTAACGCGCAAATACAATAATTAATTATATTAAATACGGTTTTGTTTGCATTATCAAAAACTATGTTGACTATCCACAGTGTGTTATTTATTTTGAGGCATTGAGTAATGATGCCCTGGAATGAATTCATCTGGAACGACATTTGTTAACCAAAAACATTCATTTAAAGAGTTTAAAAAGCTTAAAACGCATGAAACGGGACAATACTAGTTCTTTTGCCGAGTCAAATCAATAACTACTTAAAGCTTTGGATGAGATTTCGTGGCTCATTAATAAATAAAAAAAGCATATTATTAGAGAAACATTCGTCAAACCTTGTATATTGAAAGCAGCTGAGATCGTTTTTATTTATTGGGTAATCGAACAGTGCATATATAATTTTAAAGGTACAATAAATATTATTGGCATAAAATACCAATAAGGACCAAAAAAGGACTACACTAATTAACAATACTATAAAAAGAAAAATTAAAACAGTTTACCAGAAAATAAGGAAAACTTGCAACACATTTCACTTTCTAACAACACTAAAACGGCGCATTGACGACACCACTGAATATATAAAAAATCAAGTAGTAGACGCCATGAAACAGTCATCTTTTCTTCAACACAATTAGATGAGAACACAGATATTGTACGATGTTTTCACTTATGAGCTTAAGTATGATATACTAACAATGTTAACACTGAAACAACTGTACAGGAAATGTTGTTTTCTACTGAGTTAACTACAATAACAAAGACTGTAGTCTCTTAATTCTTTGCCAAACATGAGCTCTTGTTAGGAAAAAATATAAGACGTCTGCGTAAATTGCGGTCCAGAAATGATTGGATATCGTTCAGGATTTATAAAGGTGGTTAAGAAAAATAACCCAATATTGTGGTGAAGTAATTAGTAGCATAAGTAGAAGTAGTCACCCAATTCCAACATCGTGATGAAGTAACTCTATTTATAGAAAACCAAAGTGAGTTGTACAACGAATTCACAAACCCAAGTTAAACTTTTTAAATTTAAGACTCAAACATAATTTTTCATCGCTATATTGTCAAAACATTTGTTGAAAAGTTTTGCTTTGGGAAGAATCAGAACAATCTAATTACTCATATTGCCCTAAATTATGCAGTAAGTAATAAAAAAACTTTGATGACTGAACAGTTTTTATTCTATTTGTATAATGATCTATTCAACACTATAATGTGACCATAGCAACTTTAAATTTATCATCCAAGTAAGATGGGCGCGACATGAATAAGTTAGCGAAACCCTTATACCATAGAATACCTTATACCATATATTGTGTCAGAATACAGTAGTTCAATAATAAATCACTGTAATTTTGTAATCTTTATATTTAATTTTTCCTAATTTATTTGAATAAGTTTAAATATTTTTCATGCTCCAGCCGCTACAAATGTAAGTAAATATGAATGAATTCCTAAAATGACCCTACTTACTCTTGGGACGAGAAATATAACTCAAGGAAGACTGCGGTTGCTACCTAACTAGAAACTGAGATTGTAATTCGTAGGCGAAACATTTCTACTACATGGTTATGATCTCGAAATTGCGCTATTTATTAGGTCGAAAAATGACTGGAGCGCAATAGAACAGGCATATTTAGATTCTTTGTAACCTAAGTCTGTTAAATAGCAGGTCTGTACTTAACGATAGTTTATTAGAAAGGTCTTTTCAGCCGCAGTGGTCAATATAATTTTTTATCAGAAACATTTTAATCCATGAACCTCGATGCAGATTTGAACAATTTATATATATTTAATTAATGTCTAATAATGCTTTCATCGAGTTTAAAATTGAAGTATTCTATGCTCTTTAATATATAAAGTTATCTTGCTCATACATTTTCTCGAACGACGTCCTCGTTGTCGACGTCGGTCGGTCGACGTTTCAGCAATGGCAATAATTAATACCAATAATTTTCAAAACTTTACTTACATAGATAACAATCGTTCATTTAAACTTAAATAAGTTATAAATTTCAACTTTTCAGAAAAACTAATGTAGTTGTTAATGAACGAAGGCTGTATTTTGTGTTCATTGTGCTGTTAATTACCCGAATGTGCTGTAATTGAAATCGTATTTTGCTTTTGGCCAATTTCTATTCATTGAAGGCAGGTATAATACTTTTTATAACCTGGTCGAGATTATAAACAAACCATAAAAATTTAAATGGTTTTAATAGGATAACAGGCAGACAATATACAACAAAAAGTATATTAGTGTAAGTACATTTAACAATTCAGTCTAAAGTATTATTTCTTCTTTCTTAATCTTTCTTAGTCTTATTTCCTCTATTAGGTATATGGATAAATTAAGAACCGAAAATAATATCACGTTTTTTAACATCATCTCTAGTAGAAAAAACAGATTCATGTCAAATCAATAAAAACTGTTTTTCTCATTAAACATTTATTTTTCTATTTATTCTACCACACTTAAAATGTTTTTTTTTTACATTAAAGAAATACGCAGCATTTCCGAGTATAACAATAAAGCCTGTGATGTCTTATCCTTGTAGACATGTAACCATTAGTACTCTTATTAGGAGCAACGAGGCAGCAGCCCCTATCATGAGTTATGATGATAATATATTACACAGGACCCTTTGTTTCACTTCCTCTCAAACAGCTCTTATAATTATTAAAACAAAAGAAACTACATAGTATTCATTATAGCGGTTATTATGATACACAAATAAAGAATCAAGATTTATTTTCTCATAATGTTAATTATATAATTAGTTCCGACCAATAAATGTGTAGTATATAACTATTTACTTTGGAGCTTCATGAATTATTAATTAATAGGAATTCTAATTAAAAGAAAACTAAGTTATCTTAATTAATACGTACCAATTCAATAAAAATGTATTATAATATTAGAATTTGAAATATTTAAAGTACAACAATTAATTTTTTTATGTAAGAGGCGAGCAAACGAGCTGGAAGGTAACAGATGGTACATGAACATCGCTGCGCATGAACTCCTGCAACATCCGAGGATTCCCAAGAGTGTTGCCGGCCTTGGAGGTGGGAATATTCAAATGATCTTTGATCTTGGATAGTTATCACCATACAATACATGAACACCAGTGAGGTTCAAATATTTGATTATTGATTCACGTTTTTGTTAAAAAATATATATGTAAAAATTACTTCATCTGAAAAGCGAAAATCAACTTCTATGTAAGATAGCTATAAAATATATTTTTGTCATAGTGATTATCTTTACAAAATACTATCAATTATTTTTAAAAAGATATTTTATTATTGATATTGTATTTTCTGCAATTTTTTTATTTACTTACAAAAAATATTTTCATCTTCTTGCCATCATCCTTTAGATGTGAAGCATTTCAGAACAAAAGAAATGCAACGAAACTAATCAAACAGTCAACTTAAAAAAGTTGTTGACACTAAATTGTAAGAAAATTTAAGGTACTTTTAGATATCTATTTTTGTCCTATGATCGTATAAAGTACCAATTAATATAAGGCAATACATAAAATGATTATAATTTAAAAAAAAAAAGGATTTATTATCATATACAAAAGTACTTTAACATCCTGACCAAACTTCCTTGCTCGAACAACAAAGTATTCATAACGTCTTATCATCCACTTGGCGCTATTAAAGCGACCAGCTCACGATTTGTTCTTTCAGAAGCCATATCTTTAGTAAACAAAGCAGTTTTCATAAGCTTTCATTTTAGATTTTACATTAATTTTTGATGAAGTACTACACATAGGTATACGAGGAGACGTATAAATAGTATCTATAAAGAATATAGTATATATAGTAAAAAGGAATAGTATAGAAAAATATGATCAAGACAAAATTAGAAATGTACTAAGATTGGAAAATGATGTAATATCATAGGTCTATCATATCATATCATAATAATATAAAAACATTACACACTAATGTAATTAACTGTTACTTGCATTAATATTTTTAAACTTTTGTTATTCGTTATAATAATCGATCTTTGTGGTTAGTGTTCTTTAAGACATCCAATCCCCTAAGAACTGTTTCTTCTCATAATGCGCCCTTTTTTCACTAATTAATTAAATAAATGTAATATATGTCATGTTGTATTTAATTGATCTTATTTATAATTTTATATGTAAAGCATATCCAAATTAAATAGGGTTGTATTTCGGTTTCTAATATAGGATATTCAGTTTTGCGTAAATTACAAATGCTTTTCATTTGTTTTGAATTTTTATTTATTGCAAAATTTTTAGATGCAAAGTTTTTAGGCCAATTGCATTGATATCGCGATAATTTGTACGTTTAATAATTGCAATATATTATAATATTTTTTGTGTTGAAATAATACAAGTCATTCTCGTCATTTTAATTGGGAAACTAGACTTATAAAAGTTTCCAAATAATAAGTAATGAAATCATTTGATTTAAAAAATAAAATTTCCAAACTTGACGTAACAATTAATTTAATATTTCAGCACTTTTCCATCCTCTTTGCGTCTGCGAAATCATTTTTATTTAAACTTTGCTACTAAGCTTTTAAGAAAATTAAATTTATGTCTATTAAATAATTTTAAAAAATAACATATATAAATTCGAATTATGTCGTTTATAAATTTTAATTTTATGTCTACTCTTCTAGATCCCGACGGGAAACTAAATTATTGCCGATTTTTTACTATCGAATTGTTTTAGTGTCCGACCGATACTGGTTTTTACGACTGAAACCAAAACTTCCTTCAAGGATCATATTTTGAGGAAAAAAAAAGAAAACGTTATTATAATAGGCAGTCTTTTTTATCTTTCAATAACATGTATGCTATCTTTGACATTTTCACTTATTGATAATCAACATAACAACCTCTTGCTTAAGGAAAAAAATATCAACTAAAGCATAAAAATATTTATAATATTGGAGGTGTTTATTTGAGTAGGTAGATTCATGATTTTTATTATATTAAACATGAAATTAATTATTTAAATTGTTACCTCACAGATTTAAGTGGTTATATTACAATAGGTACCCGTGAACTTTATATTTAGCCAATAAATAAAAGAATAGGACTCCCTAACGGTCCCTTTTGGTTACGGTTGTAGTTTCGGCAGGTTGACCGCTGAAATCAAAACAAAACCGAAATGTATTATTTTGCCGAAATTCGGTTTAAACCTGAAACTGAGCTTTCGGTCGGACATTAAAATATATATTATTTATATATTTATATTTTTTTAGAACATAAAAAGTTTAATATTTATATCGAAACTTAAAGTATATTTATTTGAAGAAGTTGTAACAACAACAAGTTGTTATTAAGTCAGAATTGGACTGCTTTTGATGTAAATAAATGCTGCTAAATCTTGTTTTATATCATATTAGCAAAAAAATGCTTTCACCTTTTTTCTAAAAAAAAAAAGCACTTACACTTGACAAGTCAAACAGTGTCGCAATAAACCTCATTCACCTGACCTGTCATTGTTGAGTTCTACGAGTATGTTAAATTTTTGTTTTAAGGATGTCGGAAAATAATGTAAACAGTTTTTAAAGATTTTAAGATTTTTTTTTATAGTTTTAGTGTTATATTCACTTTATGGTAATCGTCGGAGCGGTATCTGCAAAATAACGTTAGTTACTGTTCATTGTTACAAATGAAATTAAGTATTAATTAGTATTTAAGTGACATGAGGAAAAAAGGAATCATGCTCCGGCTCTTTCACTCGTATGTAACGCAGTTTTTTTATACGATATTTTAGTAGAGAGCACTTTTGTATTGCTCAAGTTATTCCACACGTAACATTATTATATTTACATGGTTTATACTTAAAAAAAGAACATTTTCATTACGTTTACATATCTGTATTACCTTATTCCCTTATAAATTAATGCAAGTCACGTATGTTACAGTATATATGAGCTTCTGCACTTTATCAAGAATGATAGATATATGACTACATTTACTAACTATTCAAGAAGCAACAGTACTATAATAATTAACTTAAACTTAACTCGTTATATTATCTCTTCCCACTTGTCCAATTCATTGTTAAAACCTCTAACTTAATTATAGAACCATAAAAATAAGCCTGCTCCTACTAATATTGACAATATTTTCAAAAATTTTAAATATCTTTGTTGGTTTTACATATTACAGGTAATTAAAATGTCCAGATCAGTTTTATTGTATTACAATTTTAATTCAAATCAGGTGTTGTTTTGTTGTAAAAGTAACAGAAATATAGAAACAGTAACCAAATACCAAAATCAAAATCCGACTGTGTTTTATACTGACAAAATATGGACTGATTTGGGAAAAACAATTAGTATTGTATTGCAGTATTTTGTCAATATTTGATATTTTGAAATTTCAAGGCTTTTCCCACTTAGTCTTTTATGTCTAGTCATCAACTAAATGTAATTGTTATATTTTTTTTCCATAAAAATTTATTATTTGCACATTTATTGATTACATATTATAATATATTATTAATTATAAAGTCTTATTATTTCAAACGACCTTCTAAGCTTTATTTTTCTATACCTCGGGCATATTTGTGTTCGGGATGAAAGGTTTTGTCATTTTTTGTATCCGCTGACAATGCGGGTACTTAATTTTACGATGATCGGTTAAGCAGAAGCGGGAGAGCCTAACGGACAAACAAACTTTAATTTGCATAAATATTATTAGTAAGCACATGTACTTTTTAACAGTTAACTACCAAAACTTTAATAATGTGCAGATAGTTTTTACGTTTTTATAAATTATTCAATCCATATGCTAGTTCATAGTATCGCCATACAAATTAAATATCCTTGTACATACAACGTAAGATGTGAAAAATCTTAAGTTTTATTGTTATCCTCAATATAATGTATTGTAATAGTTTAATTTCGCAGAGAGGAGACATCTCCACGTAATTGAGCACCGACAATGAGGACATTTTTACCTTGAATGAGCTTAAATAATGGATTACAATCGTAGTATGGAATCGCAGAAATGAGATTTTAATTCATCGTTTATAAATATACAATCTGCAAACTAATAATTACTCTAATTTACAATATATTAGATTCTAGAGCTATTCAAATGCAATAATAAATATGAATAAATTACTTTAGTTCTTTATCTCTAAGTAATTAAATACGGTTTCTTATATGCGCAAAAACAATTAACAAATAAATAATTAACAACATTTTCGAAGGACTCCTAATTCAATATTTATATTATTATTATTATCAATTATATTAAGATAAGACAATAACTTAAATTAGTGTTAAAAATTTGTCACAAAAATAGATGTAGTATTAAAAAAAAATCTACTTCAGTGCTTTAAAAAATATTACATTCACTCGTACTTTATTTTGATCAATGTCATGTCATGTTTGCTCATGTCGGAAATTTTAAGATTCTCAGAGGGGCTTTACTAAAATCCAGATTTTTGTAATGCTTCTGTTTACAATAATATGTTTTATAATATATTTAATACATTGAAACGAAAAATAAATCTTTTGTCTTAGAACTTCTAATTTCAATGCTCAATGTTCCATTCTTGGAATATGAGCGTGTGAAACGCTCATATTCCAAGAATGGAACAATTCTTTACACTTTTGGGTGACCGATTCACTAGTATTGTATTAATATTGTTATTGGGTTCGTCCAAAACGAAAACTAAAACCTTATTCCATCTTGGACGCGTCTCCTGATTGGACTCGCATGATGGACACGTATGAAAGGCAATACAAAATCCCCGGGGATGTTTGTGTTTCGTCATCTAGGCCGGACTTATTCCTGTACTCAAAACAACTAAGGCGCGTTATACTTGTGGAGCTTACTGTACCCTGGGAAACAAACATACCCAAAGATCATACATTTAAGCTTAACAAGTATTACGAACTATGTAACGAACTGATCAGGAATAAATTTATAGTTAATTTGTACGCAGTAGAAGTAGGAGCGAGAGGTATAACAGCAAAATCTCTCTACAACTTATTTAAGGATCTCGGCCTTTCTAGAACGATCATCAGTTCATTTCTGGAACGTATTTCAAAGGCGGCTTTAGTAGGTTCTTACGATATTTGGTTAGGTAGGGAGAGGAGCGTAAACAGTGAAGGTGAGCGTGTATGCGCATAGTAAAGGGGCCCCTTAAACCTACATCTGGGTCGCAAGTCCCAGGCATTGTTTGCGCTCCTCTTCTTGCAACGCGATGTGCCCGGCACCCGCACGGTGAATCCATGGAATGCTAAGAAGCTTCGTCTCATATTTTGTTGAAGGTAGTCTAAGTGGTTGGTTGCTAATCAACAGTCTCGCTCGGGCGCGCGAGCATTTTGCACGTGCACTCGAGAGTTATATAGTGTGCGGGTGATTAGTAATTGTGTTAATAGTGAAACTTTGCGTATCACTGATACAACTACAATGGAATGTCAAAAATGTAAAAAAACTTTAACAAAGAAAGGATCTCATTTCTCCTGTCAGGGATCTTGCCAAGGAACCTTTCACCGCGGTTGTGTGAAGGGTTTGGCGGCCGACATAAAAAACGGTAAAAATTGATTGTTTTGTAATAATTGTGAAGAGGAAGGTTCCGAAGAGGAAGACCACGAAGATGTGTCACAGGATCATGAAAAAATACTAAAGGATATCCAAAATAAAGTCGGTGCAATTTCTGGCTTCAAGAAACAGCTCGACTTAATAACCCAAAGTATAAGTCTACTGTCTGATAAATACGATACACTGATTGAAGAACATAACAAATCAAAAGAAAAAATTAAACAACTAGAAAAAAGTTTTATAAGTGTGAACAATAAATGTGTCTATTTAGAAAAACAAAACACTGCATTGGAACAAAAAATCCACGAGTTTGAACAGACAACCCGTAAACATAACCTCGAAATATCGGGGGTTGAACAATTACCGGACGAGAACGTAAAGGAAATAGTTACTAAGATCGGAAGTCTAATAAAAGTCAATGACACAGATATAGAATGGGTGAAAAGAATGGGACAAACTAAAATGAACAAAAATCCTGCACCCATCATCGTGGGCTTCAAAACCTCGGGTACCGGGTCGCGGGACAAGTGGCTCGCTGAGCGACGGAAACTGGCAAACTTTGATAGTAATATGATTACAATTGGAACGGCCACTAATAAGATATATACAAACGAAGACTTAACAAAATCAACGCGAACCATACTATGGAATACAAAGAAGAAGCTTAAGGGAATTTTTAAGTTTATTTGGATTTCGAATGGAAATATATTAGTCAAGAAAGAGGAAGGTGAAAAAACGATTTGTATAAGGTCTGAAAGTGATATAATCGATCTACTTAACAAGAAATTAGTGCAATTATGTGTTGTTAAAAGTGTAATACTTCGAATTAAATTCGATAACTTAAATAATATAAACTCTGTAATTGTCGACCCTGTCAACTATACGTGTGTAGACAATTTATACTCGTGGTTTCAATTGATACATAACACTAAAGACTTTTGTATTTTGCATGTCAATATAAGATCGTTAAAAAAGTATTTCAGTGAATTTTTGGTATCTCTGGGCAGTGAAATAAACCGATTACTGAACCAAATATACATTTCTCTTTGATATCATTCTATAAAATTCCAGGCTTTATAATTGAGCTGAGCGAAGCGAAGCTCTTTACTGGTCAGATCGCAAAAAATGCGAACTCTCTGTTCTTAAAAACTATTTGAGCTACGTTGACGAAACTCGCCACAATGATTGCGAGCATAAGGCGCTAAGCATATATTTAATTTTGTAAAAATCGTAATTCTAAATTCAGTATAATTTACTAATTCAGTTTAGGACAATTTACGTGCTAGCTCCGAAAGTACGCATACCACAGTTTCGAAACTCAGCATGGTGTTTGATGTTACATTGCTTTATGACTGTGCAAAATTTCGGATAATTTCGATCGACAGATCTTGAACAATTAACAAAACTAATTTAGTTCGATTTGTGACTCATCAGTGCGCGCCTGCTCGATGAACGAGTTACGAGTGGATTGCAATCTAAGAAAGTTTGTAACTACTCTCATACATAGCAGAACTAACTATAAATTCGTCAGAAAGCAGTTCAATCATGCATTGAGCTCGAAGCACACTAAAAGAATGGTAAGTATATATTAATATTTAATAAAATATACTTACGTCTTTATATATTGATTTAGTTTTGAAAATTATAAACTATAACTTTATATATATTACACATATTCCAAACAATAAAAATTAATATTGTTAACAACCACAATTTGAATAGGCAACCATTTTATTCGTTACCACATAGTAAAAATGTCATCTTAAATTTGTTTGGTTTATTTTAAAGTCTGTTATGTTTGTATGTTTCGCGATACACAGCAACTTCTATCCGTTCACAAAAGTATCGAGATAGTGTAGCCACATATATCACGCTTCCTAATATCGCAGCAAATAAGCGGCGATTCAATAAAGAATTAGAAAAATTGGTACACGTTTCCTGTTCTAAACGTTCAAGAACCGATTTAAAAGAAGCAGGAGTTCCCTATACTTGCTCTGCATGCTGTTCTATTCGAACAACAGGAATGTTCACCGCAGAAAAATTTATGGATTCTGGGGCAGTGCCACCACAATTACAAGGGCTGACACAGATCGAAACTATGCTCATTGCACGCATACAACCAATTATGCGAGTGTATCGGCTCAGGGCAAGCAGTGGGCCCGGACAGTTTCGTTATGCAGGACATATTTTAAACGTCGAACAAGAAATTCAAATGATGGCAACTGTACTTCCTCAACGATTTGCAGATCTGCAAATAATCATTGTACGACGCGAAGCAGCAACAGCAACAGGTTTTATCCCCATGGAGGTCGAATGCTTTCTACTGTATCAATAGTATCGCAGTGGACCTGATTGTTTCAACGTGATGCCATTACGAAAAGAAAGGTGTTATGAACAATTCTGTAGAAAATTTCCCAATTAAAGACCGAAAACGAATATCAAGCTTGACATGTTTGGCAAATGATTTATAGATAATATTCTATATTTCCATTTAACTCTCGTAGCGTTTGTAAAGACTAAGCTAAAAAACATCGTAGTGCCTGCCGTGCACAGACCAAAAGTTAGCTCAGCTCATGACCCCGCTTGCGTGGCCTAGTTAATGTTTATACTCGCGAGGGCCGCGGAGGAGGAGGGGTGTTAGTTTACTCGAGAACCAATATCGGCGTGCGAGTGAGCGAGACGGATGCGAAAACGCGTATGCCGCTCAGCGGAATGCAATCGGCTGAGTGCGTTTCCTTAATATTAGACGTTAGCGGCGAGAAAATTTATTTAATATCCATATATAGACCGCCCCGATTTTTTAACTATGACAAAATTTGAGATTTCTTATTAGAACTACGTAACCTATTGGATAGCTTACCTAAGCGTTCAAAAGCTATTTTTTGTGGAGATATAAACATTAATATTCTAAATAAAGATGATAACAGGGTTATTTTATACGAGAATACTTTAGCGGAGTTTGGATTTACCAAATGTATTTGTAACGTGACTCGTAGGGAAGTACTAATGAATAACTTAGTTGAATCGTGTCTAGACCATATATACATAAGAGCACCATTAGCTTCGATTGATTCTGACGTAATAAAACATAAGATAGCGGACCACTACTTTGTATCGGCCGCGATACAATGGAATCGCACTCCAGCTATGTGCCGTCCTCAGCCGATTGCAGCTGATCGACGTACTTTAGACAATAGGTTGGTTAGAAATAAGTTACAAACAATTAACTTTAACAAATTGTTAGAAATAAATTGTCCAATTGAATTATATAAATGTTTCACAAATATCTTTACCAATATTTACAATGAATGTTACAAATTAAGACCTATAATTAAAAATAAAAGTAGTAGAAATAAAAAATTGTGGATAAACGATAATTTAAAAAGAATGATTTCAGAGAGAGATAGATTGTTTGATGTATGGTGCTATGACCCAAAAAATATGATAAAAAGACTGAACTATACTAGATATAGAAATAAATGTAATAAAGCTATATTTAAATGTAAAGTTGAGTACGATAAAAAAACTATATTAGATTGTAAAAATAATATTAAAAAAGTGTGGGACAAATTAAACAGTTTATTAGGAAACAATAGGCAGCCATTAGACTCATTAATAATCTCAAATATGAAAGGGCAAGGAAGTTTAAAAGAAATATGTGATAAGTTCGCAAATAATTTTTTAAATGAAGTAGATAAAATAAAACATCAATGTGCTGAAAAATGGATGGTAAGGAATGATTATGTTAAGCGAGTAGATATGTGTATGAGATGGCAACCTGTCAGTGAAAATGAAGTCAAACGCGTAATTAACCAATTAAGTAAAAATAAAGCACCTGGGAGTGATCTCGTGCGTATGTCGGACTTAAAAATAGTCGTTGACAAAGTTAGCCCCATATTGGCTAAATTAATAAATTTATCTGTTAGCCAGCATATTTTTCGGTTAAATATGCTGGCTATTAAACTTAAAGAAACCGTAATCCGTCCAGTCTATAAAAAAGGTGACCGAAAACTTTATTCTAATTACAGGCCTATAGCTATTTTATCGAGTATTGACAAAATTATAGAAAAGTGCATTGTAAACCAACTGGGAAATTACCTAAATAAAAATAAAATACTAAACGAATGCCAACACGGTTTCCAAAAAGGTAAAAGTACAAACACGCTTCTGGCGAAATTCACCAATGAAATTAATTCATACTTAGAAAAGAACAAAACGGTTGTACTAGTATTTTATGACTATAAAAAAGCGTTCGATACGTTAGAAACCGAAACATTGTTGAGAGGTATGGATGAATGTGGAGTAAAACAGCCTTTAAATCAATGGTTCCGTGACTACCTAACAGATCGCACTTTCCGTGTTAAGGTGGGTGACACGCTAAGCGAAGAAACCGAAGTCAGATGCGGAGTTCCTCAAGGATCTGGGACTGGGCCACTCTGCTATCTATTACACGTAAACAGTCTATACGGTGTTCTCCGCAATTGTTCAGCCTATATGTTTGCAGATGACTTATGCACTTTACTTGCTGGAACTGATATCGAGGAATTGTGTAGTTTAGTACAACGTGATATAGACGCGGTAGTTAGGTGGTCACACGACAACGGAATCATCTTAAATTCAGTTAAAACCAAATTCATGGTAATAAGGTCACCATACGCTAAAAAATTAATCTCACCTCCATTTATATACACACATGATTATTCCTGCCTCCATAGCAACCTTATGAATTGTAATTGTAAGCCGATAGAAAATGTGGACTGTGTAACATACCTAGGTGTAAAAATAGACTCTAAATTTTCCTGGACGACTCATATAGACTACATTTGTAATAAACTAAGATCGCTGCTATGAAAATTCTATCACCTTAGTTTTAGAGTACCAATTGTGACATTGAAAATTCTGTATTTTGCATTAGTCGATTCAGTACTGGGCTATGCACTTGACAGTTATGGCCTCACATTCAAAAGTAATATTGACAAACTAGAAACACTACAGATTAGATTTTTAAAGCTATTTGTAAACAAAAAAACTAAAAAAAATTGTAAAGGAAACTATGTCAAACTATTTAAAATTTGCAAAATACTACCAGTTAGCCTAAAGCATAAATATCTGTTAGCCATAAATAACCATAACGGTCAGGGGCATGGCCTGACGCTGTTGAACCATAACATCGGTACGCGATCGGTGTCTGAGGGTAAATATGAAATACCCAAAGTGAATAATTACTTTGGGGACAGAACACTAAAAAAACGATTACCTTTCATACTTAACAGCCTGCCCAAAGACATCCGATTGGAGTCTAATAAACGCATATTTAAATTAAAGCTACGAAAATACCTTTTCTCATTTTTGTGAATAGTTAGTTAGTTTGTAACTAGGTGTATTTCTACCTTTCGACTCAATATAATAAGTCATAATGTAACAACACCTGAATATAAGGAAAAAAGTCATAATGTAACAACAACTTAATGTTAAAAGAGACTGCTGATCCCACAGTCAAGCTGTTTTAACAGTTTTGTGGGACATTGTATAATGATTATTGTTTATTTTCCTATGTATAATAAATAAATAAAAAAATAAAAAAATAAAAAAATAAAAAAAAATATTTTAAACATTAAAATGTCATTCACCACGCATAAAATTTTTATCGTAAAATGTCAAATTAACTCTTTATGTACATAATTTATTATTTTCTTTTCATTTTTATGAGATTATTAATTTACTATTGACCCTTTTCCCCATCACTTATCAGGTAGAAGTACGATTTTTTACATGGTATCCCATAGGCATAATCTACGGGCTATTTCTAGAAGAGATATTATTGAATATGGAAATAGAACATGGAAATAGATAAGGCAATACTCATAAGATAAATAAAACTTGGCAAAGACTGAATTTAAAAATAATATTATTTAACATTTTGTGGTTATGCTAGTTTTTGTAGTAACTATATTCATATACATTTTATATATTCATAAAAAGTGAGTGCTGCGGCTTTCATTCGAAGAAAATAATAATCAATCATAAAAATTACATTTTTTATATTGTATTTCTTTACAAAATAAAAATATGTTTTTAACAGATGGATGACGATCCTACTCGTTATATTTCACTTTGAAAAATGTTCAATTGTTTGACAATAACTGTATTCACTGGAAAGCAAAATGTAGGTGTTTGTGACATATGATTCTGTAAAAAAAGTTTCCATTTAAACAAAATGTTCGCCAAATATTTATATTTCATATAAACTCGGTGTTTCAGTTAACATGAGTATTTAACATCGGTATTTAAATATCTTTACTTATATAAATATACATTTGAATCCTATTTTTATGCAGTATATAAAATTATTTTTTATGATATTAACGTTAATATTTTGGAGTAACAGTGAATGTTTAAATAAACCATTTCAAACAAATAAAGAGTATTTACTATTTGTAATTACCATACAAACCTAAATAATGAGGAATCGAGGAAAAAGAATACCGTGTCTCCTTAGTATTGAAACATAATTAATTAATATAATTAGTCACTGGTAATATCACCAGTAATTCATTTGTACGGATGTAATTATCATTATAATAACAATATCTTAGGAATCGCAAACAAAGAAATATTATATTATTTATTGCTTAAGGTTTTAAAATATACTGGTTATTTAACATTTATGAATCAGTGTTCTTCGTGAGCCTTTCCATCCCGTTTTATGATTTAAATTTTGGCATTGTGTTATATATATTTAACTGAAATTGCGATAAATATCAGAATAGTACAATGTAGATAACATTTAAATTGAAACTATAAAGGAAACTACATTTTAAAAGAAGCTATACTTCGCATCAGCGTAAAAAAATATCGTCTTGTGTGTTCTAGTTTAATGGCTGTCCTAATACTTCATTGATACATGTTGAATATAAATGTTACCGAGATTACTCTGGAAAGCAGACGTTGTAAGTTAGATTTTCTGCGATCCAGCTTATGTTCAAAGTTTACATACTTAAACATTAGATTTAATGTATGTGCTCTAATATTATGGCTTTTTAATATTTCCGCTTCTCTTAACCGTTTTTTTTTCACATTTTTGATTATGTCATGGATAATGAGATCAAATGATTTCAATATTCATGTGTTGGAAGTTAAAAGTTTGGAAAAAATATATTTTGACCTCTCTAATGAGGCTTGATATATGATGTATGATATAATATATCGATCCAAAAACCGTAATGCAATGCCATGTTATGCAATGCAATTGACAAAACACAAAAAAAATAACAAAGTATGACAGTACTGGAAGCACAGTATAACAATTTTTCTACTTCTTTGGTAGCAATTAGTATATTATATGTACTAAAGTACGTTTCGAATTAAGTATGTTGTAATTTACTCCAAACTTACTTTTGTACATTGCAAGATTAAATATAAAATTATTTAACTTCGCTACATATGTTACGTTTACAAATAAGATAAATCAAATAATAAATGATACGCATTGATTTAATTGTATTAATTAGTGGCAATTTGAGTGAATTATGAGATCAGTGAAATTGTGATAGATCGGGTGCGTTTAGGTAAAGGAATCACAAAGATTTATCACTAGATATAGATTAACTTATATCTTATGCCCGCAGATTGTTTACACGAAATATCAATACAAGAAACACTTAATTATATTAGTCTATAACGTTTTTATATACTAGAGAAAAACAAAAACAAAAGATCACTAACATTGATTCAAAGTGGAATAAATAAATAAACAATGATAGAAATGACCTTAAGTAATTATGTTAATGAAAATCGTATGAAAGTATATTTTGGTAACATGAATACTAACCGAGTAGTTTTCTAATGGTTTCTATATTATACAAGTACGTATACAAGTAATATATTAATATATATTGTTTATAAATATAATTTTAGTACGTAGTTAATACTTTGGAGATATTATCCTTACAAAGTTGAGAGTACGAATTTATCTTGTCATCCTTTAGGGATGCTATTTACGAACATCGAAAATTGAAACCAAAAGATGTATTTGATTTCCCAAGTGTTCTTTTCACTTTACTCCTTTACTAGTTTCGGGATCACTTATTAAATATAATTTAAATAAATAATCGTATCATACATATAAGTAAATATAATGGTATGTTTTAAAAATAAGAAACGTATTGTCGTAATAAGTTTCGTTGAGTTTCTTTTGTGTTGAAGTGCTTCAAAACTAAATAATGATGACGAAATATCTTTTGTAACTATGAAGCCTTTGCTGAAAATAAAATATCAAAGGGAAAGAAAAACTATCATTAATATTGTTTTTTATAATAATCGTTATTTTCTGCATGGATTACTATGATAATAAAATTAATCTAAGTGGTAAAAGTGGTCGATTCTTTTATTGATACCATATCAAAAAAATATATATATAAAATATTCATGCAATAGTTTTTTTTTTCTTTTTTTAAAATAATATAAAAATATTAATAAAAGCGTGAAACAATAATCAAATAGACAAACCTCACGCCAGAGGCGGTTATGCATTGTATGGCGATAACTATCCCAGATCAGAGATCATCTGAATACTTATAATTTTAAATATTTCTTTGTCAAATATTATCACATATTTGTCATTGTCAATAACTTAATAATAATCTTCACAAAATATTGCTTATTTATTTATAAGAGCTTTTCCTACAATTGGGCGATATATGCACTATTCTGCAGTTGCAAGCGATTGGAAACTGTGGTTGGTTCAAACCACACGTTACTACATGTTGCTTTAAATCTAGTAGTTAAATATTCACGAAAACATACAAAACGAAACAAACCTTATTAACATATACATAATATTAACAGTAATTTTTTATTTACAGCTTACACATTGATGGAAATAAAATAGTAAAATGAGTTTGGATTTTCTTAGTATTCACTTTTTAATGTATAATATAAATTTTACTTTCCATTTACTTACATTTACTTTTATTAAGTATTTCAACTAAAGACTTCGAATATAAATTTTGCAAAAAAAATATGTTTATTATAAAAAAAAATCTTTTACTTCGCCGTTTTAATATTATATAAATATTGCAAATTAATATAACTTAAGTATAATAAAACATTGAATTATAATATTTTTGTTAATAACCTTTATACAGTAAATTAGAAACTCATTACGTTACAACAAACATCCCACAATTAAGATATTAATTTCGCCATATTTGAGTTTATATATAAATAATCTTTATCTAATGTAACAGATTGTGAAAGTCTGAAAGCTGGCCATTCTCTTCCAAATGGAATATCTAATATATAATATCGAATATTTTCACTCCTAATTAAAATAAAAATAGTAATAAGTAAATTAAAATAACGATATTTTTTTAAAAAGAGACAGGGGGCACAAGGTCACTGTAAGCATCCTCTTTTCACGAAGAACTTACCCACATTTATGTATTTATATTCCAAATATAAAAGAATAAAATCTTTATCTTTATAAATCATTGTTTGTTCTTTTACTGACACATCTACTGAAGAAACGGTAAAACATTTTTCAGATATACTTCAAAGAAATTTAAAAATTTAAAAAATATGTAACAATTTATCCTTTTTTGCAGTTTTGAATATTTTTATCTTCGTATATAAAATACTAATATCTTGCAGATCTTAATATTTTGCTAAAAACTTGAGGTACATACAACTATGATGTGTATGTGTTAGGCCCAAAGACCGAAAACGCTCAGTGGACGGAAAAAACGGCCACAACGCGTTCTGGCTGTCTTCAAATGCGCAAAACGCGTTTTGGCTGCTATTAAAAGCTCGCAACGCGTTCTGGTAATTGTCGAACGGCCAGAACGCGTTTTGTCATTCGTCAAGCGCTCAGAACGCGATTTTAATGTTTGAGTCGTATTATGTCTCCTCATCGTCATCCTCCTCACTCTCTACCTGGGTACAATCAAATTCATTTTGTACTTATAAAACAAATGAATTTTGATTATTGTTCTACACACATAAGTTATTTCGGGGTACGAAATATACTTATATTTATGATCTTTTCAGTTAATTTTAAATAATTGAATCCTCTACGACTACAATTAAATACATAGGACGTATGTTTTTCGAACTTTTTATTACATCAGAACATTACTTATTTTTACAAATACTGCTTGAATGACATTTCGAATTACATTTTAAGTTCAAATTTCAACAAGTGCATTTCTTATTAGTACAATATCATTTACACTTACAATAAACAAAACCTTGTTTGCTTCCTGAAGATAGAGTTGAAGCTGATCGTAAAGAAATAGTTTTTTCCGCGGATACCTCACTTTCTTTAACAAAATTACTGTCAGCGATTGTAAATTCATTGCGAGCATAAAGACGTTCGAGAGTTCCATTTTTTGTACCTAATGTGTAAAGACCGGAGGATCAACCTGAGTGACAACTGCTAGCACGTTTCTGGGAGCTAATCGTCCGCTTAACATTAACATCGATTTCCGATTAACATCGGGCACTCTTACGACAACACTTGTTACGATTTCAGCTGCTGGAAATTTTGAATTGGACAATGCTACCATTTTCTCTGCTTGTTTTTGTAAATTCTTTTTTGCATTGCTTTGTTCCTAATAGAACTTTTTCTAACACAAATGTTGCGAATGACTGATTTTCCGAACCCTTCGCTCATGGTCTTTCCACAAATCGTATGGACGTAGTTATGACATTCTGAACATTTGTGCGCTCCTGAAGATTTTTGCTCGCAGATTACACAGTACACTTTACTTGTGTCTTCGACGTTTTCCTTGTTCTCGCTGCAATCCTTAATGTTGTCCATTGATTCAAGTTCTGTAAACATATATGAAATGATTAGAAAAGAAAAGTTGTACATTTCTAGTACCTAAAATTTATAACTATTCCAATAACGGTAAGCCTCTATTGTTCAAAATTAGTTGAAAAAATCCCAAAATACGCATGCAATTGTATGCAGGTAGGGAGTGGCATATAATACGACTCAAACATTAAGATCGCGTTCTGAGCGCTTGACGAATGACAAAACGCTTTCTGGCCGTTCGATAATTACCAGAATGCATTGCGAGCGTTTAATAGCAGCCAAAACGCGTTCTGCGCATTTGAAGACAGCCAGAACGCGATGTGGCCGTTTTTTCCGTCCACTGAGCGTTTTCGGTCTTCGGGCCTAACATATGTACCTCAATTTAGCTGGAAGCTTCCTAAATATTTTGATGACATGTTCAGAAATAAAATTATATTGAAACTTTCGACAGTTATTTGTTTCGTAAATGCATAAGTATTCTGTGCAATAATATTATATTTTAACAATATTACAAAAGTAGACTGCTAAAATTATTAGAAACGTTAAAATGTATAAAAAAATTCATCTCTTCGATCAAACTATCGAATTACTGTTGTTTTTATGAAACTTCAAATCCTTTCATACATATCAAATAGTCGATGATATATTGTAAAATATTAATATATTAAAATATCCTTTGCATTTTCATATTTCCTACTTGCATAGGACATTTTTATTTATTTTATTTACGATGTAACCTATGCACGGGACTAATATTTGGGTGGGTCTTGAGTTTGTTTTTGAAATTAAGAAGATGATTTTGGTACATTTTCAGGATAGTGCTGTTTTGGGCTGTAGCTAGGTAATTTAATGATTAAAATTACGTAAATATCTAAGACCTCTAGATAGTCAGGCAAAAATTGAGCCTCAAAAATTCGATGGTAATTGACAGACAGAGCTAAATATATAACTTGTGATGCTTTTTTAAGGATTTTACTCTTACTTATTTATACTTGTTAAATATTATGCAAAATTAATAAATACGTAATAATAATTAATAATATTAACTTTTTTTTTAATGATATATTCTTTATTTATCTTCTAAACGGATTGTCCTATTTTGGAAAAAATATCATAGTTCGTATTTATGTCTGAGGGGTAACGCTGTTGTCAAGATAATATAAATATAAGCCTTTAAACTATTAATATTTTAAATTATTATTGTTTTTATTTTTATAACGAATTCAAACATTTATTTATATATTAATTACTCTGATCTGTAAATATTTAATAAGTTTTACTACAACAATTTTATTACCCTCGAGCGACGTATAAAGTAAAATCTTCTACTGGATTTTTCTAAATTATTATTAATAGATGGTTTTCATTTCACTCAGAAATGTTATTGATAAATTTTAAAGTCGTATTTAAATATTTATGAGGCTTTTATTTTTATTAAATAACTGAACCAAATATTTAACTAATTATTTACTGCTTCTACCACTACTTCAAGTAGTATACACCATAATAGTAGTAGTTGGAAAATCAACATAAAGAATATATAATACTATTAATAAATGTACCAATAAACCTTGGTGGCTCTAATAAAAATAAGGCTATTTTCGGTATGATAATTTACCTTTACCAAATGATTGATTATATTTAAGTATCACAAAATTATTCATGCGTGAAATAAAGCGCATTTGACCACTTTTTATTTAATTTAATTTACACTTTCCACTTCTGAACGTGGTAGAAGGAGAATAATAAAAATATACATATATACCTGTATGAAGTTTAATCAAAGCTGTTTCGTAATCACGGAATTTATTCAAATCCGTAATCACGGAATGTATTCAGAATTTAAATACAGATTGCAATATGCGGTATTGATATTTTGGTGATACTAATTTCATGTTATTAATCTATTTACATAATTATTATTAAATAAAAAAAGTTAGGTTGTGAAACTTATATTTTTAAGTTTTGTTTGCTTACGTTGATAAAATTAAACATTTTCAATTCCTGTGGATTTAAAAGAATAAAATATATAATTTTAATATTATAAGATTTTCTATAATATTAATTGTAGTATAGAAACAGACGTCCAACATTTTTAAACAAAATCTGGCACATAGACACTTCTATTAAATTATTTTAAAACGACAACAAACAAAACAGATAAAAATCCTATCAATAGATGCATTTTATATTTCAGGACAGAACCTTCTGATTTCCGTTTTATTAACTTATTTCAGAATACGACAGTGTAAACTGGGAGTCAACAGATGATTAAACAATCCACAGCGATTACAAACTACACTCGATGCAAATACTGAGTCGTTTTGTTCCATTAACGAAAGGTCACTTTAAAGCCCCAAGCAAACAATTCAATTCTCTGTTACGTATTTAGTTCAGGTTAGTATTTTAATAATTTTTACTCTTAGGGTCAGAAATAGTTACCATTGGAAAGCTTTAAGGTCTAATTATATTGTCTTCTATCGTCGAAAATAGTATTGAAATTATTATTTTCATATTTGAAATCTACAAAGCGGTCCGGATTTTACATGAGAGCATTCCACACTTAATCTGTATTTTATTTGTACTTATAAATATAACTATAAATTGGTACCCTGTTATGAAAACTTAAAACTGAAAAAAGCACCAAATGTACATTTAAAATAAATAATCCCTAGGGCTTTGAGGCTACGCTACTACTACTACTACTACTATACATATTTCATACTACATTTGGATACATGTAAGATTGCTCCAAGATGTAACTTATTTAATTTTTTATTAATAACTGCAATTCTAAAGTTTAAGGTTTTTTTACATTTTTTAACCAATCAACAAGAATTGCCCAGAAGGGTTAATACAAAATGTATGTTATCATTACGAATACATTTGTTTTTGGCAAATTTATTTATTACCCTGACCTATAAAATGAACTTTATTTCGTTTCAAAATATTAATAAAAAATATTTTTATGATTATTTGCCGCTAATTAACGAATGTTGTCAACTTATAACCTTTATATGACGTATATTATCAATAATTCTCGATAAGTTCACATTTCTTTGCAACAATCAACTGACAATTAACTTTTACAAATAAAAGATCATTTATTATTAGAAATAATCGTTCTCTAAAACAGAGTGAACCAAATAACAGAAAGTACCGACGTTATAATTATTAATATTTTTTTCACCTCCTTTAAAATGGCACACCAACTAAACCTCATTGTAACGAATTCTATCATATAACTTATATCTTCTAGTTCTCTTCAATGTCGTTATATCGCGGTTGCACTGTAATATATATTGTTATTTATTTTTATTTTTGTTATGCATAAAATACTGTACCGTCTCTATATTTTATTTTATACCATACCATATAATAAAAGCTTCCTCGAGCGTACTACAGCAGTTAGTAAAAACAGGTAACTGCGGTTTTCAATAAATCCGAAATGAAAGGACTCATTGTGAGCAAAACACAAAAGAAATAACAAAGGCGTATTCCGTAATGGAAAGTCTACTCAAAAATAATACTTCATATCCACGATGGCATCCATCGCGAAATCATTGGTTAAATGTGTAATTTCAGTATATTTTTTGTGATATAAACCTCAAATATGTGTTGAATATTATTACTGTAATTTCCCATGGCATCTATGGCAGATATCCATCCTATGATACCATCAAAAATAAGTTTTTTTGGGAAAATAAAATACTGCTTATAAAAATTCTAAATTATGTCTTTTAATATTAAATTACATTTATTTAATTGATTATGATGAATGAAAACAATTCTTTTCTACTTATAAATTATTCCATATATTTTTTGATTAGTAATTAACATTACCATTACTTACTTTTCAATATCAAAATAAATAAAATTCAAGTTTGTACCAGTAACTCTTCGTCGCTTTGTCCAAATCACAGAAGAGTTCAGAATCACTTGTCGACACACATTGCAAACATTAGACTCATGTTATAGAGTAAATAGATTAATCCATGTTACTTCTCGATTGAATTAACTAAGATTCTTGAGCATGTCAAGATCCTACTGAACCAAAATTAGAAAACACTTTTACAGATTCAAGCCTACTTTAAATTTAGCTCATTCACTTAAGACAAGTTTATAATGAGAATTATTTTCAAAGCGTAACATAATATCCTATTCTAAAACTGTTAAGCCTTTGGCTATATATAGAGGTTCAAGATTGTTAAATATTGAAGGTTATTTTATGTTATTCAGGCAACGTATCACGAGACATTTTGGGTCGCTTTCAGCAAAATTGTGTTGCAAAATCCGATATAAATTGCGTAGGGGCTTTGAAGAAGCATTACATGCGACGATACCAGAAAGCACATGGAGCTTTAAATGTATATCATATTATATTTGCAAATATTTATTTTAATATGTTTGATTAGTTGATATTAAACTCAACGAGAAGAAATTCTTATGCTCAGATGAGTAAGGTTTATTGCGACACTGTTTGAGTTGTCAAATAAAAATGCTTGTTGTTCTTTGTAAAAAAAAATGTAAAAGCAAAATCTTATAATATAAAATAAGACGTCCCTTAAGCAACATGCTTGTTAAAACAAATTAATAACATATTAACGAATATATATTTTTAATAGAGACAACTTTATACTCCACTTAACATAACGCACGTAGCTATCTACTTATTTTACTATTTTCTGTGAGATTTCCTATATACCGTACGTCAGCCTGTATTAATCCAATACATTAACAGGTGAAGCGGTATAAATCTGACCCAATAACATTATTACAACTTTGTAGTCTATCTACATATACTTTGGGATTTTATATAAGCATTTTCATCTTCATTTTCTTAAAAAACTAATTAATATTGAAATAAAAGTAAAAAATTCTGTAACGGCGTATATTCTCTTTCAGAACTAGAAGTTTAAACTAAAAGAAAAGGACATAACTCATTGTCACACCTCTTAAATATTCAAAGGACATAAATAGAATT
The DNA here is from genome assembly GCA_918358695.1 of Melinaea menophilus ssp. n. AW-2005. NCBI lineage: Eukaryota > Metazoa > Arthropoda > Insecta > Lepidoptera > Nymphalidae > Melinaea > Melinaea menophilus. The sequence goes on along the minus strand of OU911045.1, from coordinate 18,892,195 downwards.
TTTTAAAAGCTTATAAACAACGTTTTAAAAAATAATTCGTGGATACAAAGAACGACCATGAAGAACTAGAACAAACGCTGAAATATTAAATATTTTTTTATACTAGGTTTAAAAAAATAATTGCGGAAATAATTAAACATTTTACACTATTACTTAGCAAATCGTTATCTTTAAATTAAAAAATTATATTTTTTGTAACCTTTATACTTTTATTCTTATTAATAAAATATGTATTGTTCCCAAGACAATGAATGGCGTCTGTAACTTGAAATGAATACATTACACACAGCTGAGGCAATGTAGCAGGAAAATTATTAGAACTGTACCTAATAAATCTATTGGAGGCTTCATTACAAACCTTTATTTCCTTATTTCTTGATTTTTGGACTTCACAGTAAAGCACTCTATATCAGTATTTTTACTGGTGGTAAGCGATATTCACCATATCGGTACCCATATAACTAAAAAAATAATTGAGCATTGTTTAATTTCTAATTAAAATTAACAAGTAGAAACATTGAGCAATAGAATAAGTCTCGAAATTCTGATTTCAGTTCAAAGAAACTTGCATAACTAATTTATTATTTTCTTAATTACTCAACATACATAAATGAAATCCTTTACTTTTCTATTATTAGTAGTATTTATGTTAGTAGTTGAAATAGTAAGTTACTTATCTTTATAATAATGTTAATATTAGTACTTTTAATAACCTAAAATTGCTATGATATTATAAGGTAAATGTATTTTAATTAGAATAATTTCCATTAATAATGACTTATTATAGGGGTAAAAAAATATTTTAAATATACTGATATTGATTACAATCATAGTATAATAAGTACATTAAAGTGGGATGATTATGTGCAAATTTTTTGGTTTATTATTGCCCAAGTCATAAATACAATGTATGCATTATATAAACGTATAATATATTACTCCCGTGGAATTGCAAAACAGAACCTAAGTTAACAAAAAGCTTCTTACGTATTCTTTCGCTTGTTAGCAACAGCTGACATCGCAGCTGGGTTGTGTTTTACGGACTATCAAGTCCAGTGAGCTTCAATTAGAACACATATTCCAGTTTTATAACTATGTTATTACAACAATTAACGTTTTTATTTATATTTACTAAGGTAGCTCTAGTCTCAATTGCATATATTAACATCAACTAAATTACTAGTGAGATAAAAATAGTTCTGAACAAGACATCCTCAGGTACTTTTGAGAATTCCTAAAGGTAAATGAACATGTAAAAAGTATATTTAAGACTATATCTAAAGTTTTTAATTAAATCCTAATCTTAATTATTAGCCTTTAAATAAATATGTTCATATTAGATAAACAGCTAGACAGCTTTTTACATCTAAACTCCTCGACCATAAATTTAAAATTCATCTAATAAAAGTTTGATTTGATAGTGATAAAAGGTGGTGATGATTATATGATGTAGCAAAAACTTATCATTAACAAAGTAAAACTATTATGTTTAATAAAACACAAAAATAAAATTACCTAATATTGAGCTAGGTAGCAAATAATAACAGACCAACTGAATTTAAATTATAGATATACCCTCTGCTTCGCCAATCTTATTAAAAAAAGATGTGAAAAGCAGTCACATTATAAACACAACAAATGTGTCATGAAAAAAAACGGTTATGTCTTTTTATTTTAACTGGAACATTAGAGTGCTGCGGATTCCTGGCCTGGGGGAGTATCAAAAGATGCAAACTGTGTTGAAAGAAATGTGAAAAAGTACTGTATATTTTCCTTTTTATTTGTAGTAGACATTTAAATAAAACTATGCGAATATAGTAACGGATTTAACTAGTTTATATTAATAATAGATATATATTTGTGTACGTTTGTTTATGTATGCATGTAGTTATACATATATATTATCGATATCTAGTTATATTTATATATTTAATTGTACTTTATTCTTTGTTGTATTTTTTTTTGTATTCCGCCTTTACACGTAGTATTTTCTATCATACAACTCTATAGTTGGTTGATAGAAAATACTTTAGTGTTAAGTCCACCCTTTTTAAAATTGTTGTGCAATAAAGAATTTAATTAAATAAATAAATAAATAATATTTTAAGCCAACGTTATAATTGCTTTCACCGTATTCATAATAAGACGATGATGACAATCTCCAGTAGTAAATAATCTATCTCTATCTAATATCTTCTCTGTTGTGTAATGTTTTAACCCATAAATGTTTCATAGATTACAATTATTTTACTCTAAACCAATATATTTCTCTAATTTTTCGTAACAAAGAGCACTTTCAATGATCACTTAGAAATAAGCCACAACCAACACCCGTTTTCATTAAAATCTGTCGAGTATTTTTTATGTATTATAAATATAGCCTTAAATAAGAATAAAAAATGAAGTGTTGAAAAATCTTAATAAAATCGCATACAATTATAATAAGAAGTTTTGTACCAAAATATTAAATTTCCCAAAATCTCGAAAAGAGTAAATTGTTGCATAATTTTTTAAGTTTATAGATATTGGTGGTATAAAAGGACCATTATTGGATGTATCTTGACCCGAACTTTTATATTAATAAAACTTTAGGAGCGGACGTGACCTCACATAATACTGGGACGCAGCTTCGTACTTTGGGACTTTTAGAACACTTTTATATTGTTTTTAAAACTGATTAATTGTATAAAAAATCGGTAACCGCAAAGCTTAGTTTTAAGATAAATATTTTTTACTTATATTAATCTAGATCACGATAAATATATATAATATGCGAACTATTAAGTGGTTTTGAATGGTGAGGCAATAATAGTCAATTTAGTGACAGGTCGTTATTAATGTGTTCGATACATTTTTTCCTTTTAAAAATGAACTTTGACAAAATGTGACTATTTTGACTCGGTTCAATAATATGACACAAATATTTGTCCAGTGTAAGGATCAAATCTTAGTATTTACTGTTACTTACCTGTTTACTAGTTAGTAAACCGGCAAGAAATCTGATGATTTAACATAATATTGGCGGTCCTTTTTGCGTCCTACCCATACAGACTGATTTTGTTTCTCTTCCAATGTTCCCATTGATAGGCTGAAGCAGAAGTTCTACAGGGTATGAAACTATTTGTACCAAACTCAGAAGTTCCACTTGGGGGCAGGTTTAAAAACTGAGCTGCAGCAGCTACCCAACGACAGGCATATCAAGCTTGGACTAATGCGTTAGTCACTAAGGATCCGAACTCTCGAGAGTTCTGAAGAGATTATATTTTCGTGCAGCCAGGTTCTTCAAACGGTAAATCGATGGAAAAACAAAATTGAGGATCAGCTGTCAAGATGGAGGACGACATGGCTATTTTATCTATGATAGAAGAGGGCAAATTAGCGTGCGGGTCACAGGATACATGACAACCGTCGCCCATCAACTGTGGCTCTCTGAGGTTTTGAATGACCGTTGCTGGACCTGGAGGTGGTCTTTTTTGAAGTTACCCATATCGTATCAATTCTTTGCGCGCCTTTTTTGAAGGTACCCATATATAAAAATAGTCTCAAACGTTAATTTATTTATTATATATTTAAAGTAAATACAAAAAATATTCGTGAGGAAATTAAATATACATCCGAGAGGAGGGGCGGAAGAACTGTCCATCGGTTGATATTAACGACGAAAACGGCGCGAAAACGGAATTGAAATGCCCTACGTGCGGGAAAATTTACAAAAGACGAGCTTGGTTCATTAAACATCTCAAAACACACGATGGTGCTGAAGCGCGGCAATCGCCGGTAATATCTTCAGTTATCACTTCGGATAGAGTTTACCCTCATATATCCCATGGTGAGCCATTGAATGCGAATCACCAGGAGTCCATGACCATCAGGACGCGTCTTAGCATTCCCAATATTAAACAATCAACATGGAAAGTACACGACCAAAATATAGCGGACCTGTTAGAGCATCCGGGCTCAAACCAGGTACTCGACGCGCAAGTCGAGACACTACGAAACACTATTTTTGATTACTTCAATGAGCACTATCCACCTTCGAATCGTTATGCTCACAAGAATAAGGAAAACAGTTTTAATTGAAAATGAGAAGGAAAAAAAGAGACCTCATAAAGAAACTTCGTAGGGCCAAAGCCATGGGCGACAACCAACTTAGTCACCAACTGTCTAGGGCATTAAGGTCAATTCTTAAATTAATACAAGGCATATCACAACAAATAACAAAAAAACCGTGATAGCTTTGACCGGGAAAAACACGAAGTAGACTTTGACAAAAATCCTTTTAAGTACTCCAAAAACATTTTCAAAGACGAAAAAGGTAAGCTTCTCTTGACCAACGAGCAAATTTTTGATTATTATAAAAGCACATATGAAGTGCCAAAAAATCAAAGGCTGTATGGGGATCCCAACGAACGAAAACCTGAAAGTCCTTCCATAGACTTTCATGCCAACCCTCCAACTTTGGAGGAAATCAATAAAATAATTAAAAAGAAACCATCTAAGTCAGCACCAGGTCCGAATGGTATCCCTTATATAGTTTATAAAAAATGTCCGTCGATTCATAAACATTTATTGAATATTCGGTAAAATCTGGTCAAGAGGACAAACACCGGTAACATTCGGAAATGCTCTTTTTGTCCTCATTCCCAAACGTGACAATGTCTCGGATCCTAGGGACACTAGACCGATAGCTCTTACAAACACAATATCAAAAATGTTTTTTTCCTTTTTACAAACGAAAATAACGCAATTCATGATAAATAACAAATATTTCGGGCCTAATCACCAGAAAGGGTTTTTGCCTGGCATTTCTGGATGCCTCGAACACAACACGTTACTATCGGAAAGCCTTAAAGATGCCAGAACTGGTGAAAGACAAATAGCGGTATGTTGGATAGACTTAGAAAACGCTTTCGGGTCGGTACGACATGAACTGATGATGTTCGCGCTAAGGTGGTATAACTCTCCAACGTTAGTTAGTAACATGATTGCATCATATTATTCAAAATTAAAATTTTCCATAATCACAAATGAAAATCATTCCAAACCCTTAAATTACAACATTGGTTTATTACAAGGCTGTTGTATTTCTCCAATAATATTTAACATAGTAATCAATATTTTAATAGACAAATTAATTAAAAACGAAAAGAAATGGGGTTATCGGTTCAAGTTTAACAATAAATATACAGAATCCATACTAGCATTCGCAGACGATCTCGCGATACTGACACGTAATCTAAAACAATGTCAGCTACTTTTAAATGTTGTGGAGGATTTCTGTGTTTGGACGGACGGATTGAGGACAAAACCAAATAAATGCTACAGTCTATGTCTGGGTAGGCGGAACACCAGATATACCTCTTACGATCCGGGTCTTATAATAGGCGGTAAGTGCGTTACTACAATTACCGACGCAGCTCCGTTCAAATTCTTAGGCAAAAAAATCGATTACCAAGGGCGCACTCCATCGTTAGATATAATAGTCGATAGCTTTTTGAATGATCTAAAAAAGGTAGACAATCAACCAATAAGTAACATCAAAAAGACTTGGATATACGATAATTACTTAACATCTCGTCTAAATTGGCCTTTCCTCGTTTACGATATCAATAAGACCCTTTTGTTGAAGTTAGATGCAAGCGTCATAAAGACATTGAAGTCATGGCTCGGGTTAGCGCATCCAGCGGACTCTTCTACCTTATTTAGAGACCGACACAATTTTGGGTTAAAATTAAAGAAACCATCGGAACTCTATAAACACCTAAGAGTGACCAAAAGACATATGATCTCAAAATCGAATGATGATACTATAACGTCTCTCCCAAAAGATAAAATTGCCGCATAACTAGAGTCACGACTTCAATTCTATAAACAATTTATGATAGGTGCTCAAACAAATAAAGCGGCAAGATGAAAACGATAATTACAGATTGCACGCGATGAGCCTAGAATTGCAAAATGAATGGGTGACCATAGGAGATTTTTGTATTCCGCTAGCTTTGAGATGGCGCACCCTGCTTCATGATTGGTCCCCAGCATTATTAAAATTTTATCTTAATGCATTCCAAATGACTCTCCCAGATCAAAGTAACTTAGTAAGATGGGGCAAAGCCACCGAAAAATCTTGCAACATCTGCGGGGAGGCAGTAGGAACCGCGAAACACTTGCTAGTAAGGTGTAGGGTACTACTAAATAGAGGTAAATACTCGCGTCGCCACGATAAAGTATTAGAAATCATACGAGAAGCGGTTAGTCTTTCTGTAGCAAGAGCGCAGAGGGATATAACAACCACCAAAAAATCAACAGAGTTCGTAAAGGCAGGTTCGTCCAAAAAATCTAAATTACAACCTTATTCCATCTTGGACGCGTCTCCTGATTGGACTCTCATGATGGACACGTATGAAAGGCAATACAAAATCCCCGGGGATGTTTGTGTTTCGTCATCTAGGCCGGACTTATTCCTGTATTCAAAACAACTAAGGCGCGTTATACTTAAACAAACATACCCAAAGATCATACATTTAAGCTTAACAAGTATTACGAACTGTGTAACGAACTGATCAGGAATAAATTTATAGTTAATTTGTACGCTGTAGAAGTAGGAGTGAGAGGTATAACAGCAAAATCTCTCTACAATGTATTTAAGGATCTCGGCCTTTCTAGAACGATCATCAGTTCATTTCTGGAACGTATTTCAAAGGCAGCTTTAGTAGGTTCTTACGATATTTGGTTAGGTAGGGAGAGGAGTGTGAACAGTGAAGGTGAGCGTGTATGCGCATACTAAAGGGGCCCCTTAAACCTACACCCGGGTCGCAAGTCCCAGGCATTGTTTGCGCTCCTTTTCCTGCAACGCGATGGGCCCGGCACCCGCACGGTGAATCCATGGAATGCTAAGAAGCTTCGTGTCATTTAATATATTACGAGTATATTTTTATCTGACCGTTATGGAACATAAAAACCACTATCAAAATAAGCATAAGGATCATATTAAAACATGTCTAGAAAAAGAAAAATAACATTTTTGTTTAATGCGATAAGATTTTATCTCTAAGGTATACGTATAAATAGATAATCCAGTTTCTTGTTTAGTGATATAAATGCTTCTTTTTTAATATTTCCGTGGTAAATATTCATACTTGTATCTATTCTTGTATAATAGGAATCCTGTATTACTATATTTCCACTACACCGCAATGAAACAAAGATACTTAACTCCAAACTGCATCTGAAAGAGAATCATTGACCAACTTTGAGACTTACAAATTGTTACATATTATTAAGATGTGGATGAACTATGACTGTAAACACAAATTACGTCCTAATTGTGTGATCTGTTGTTAAATAAATTCAGCACAATTCACTTTCATAAAATGATTAAAATATACGTTATATGTTATAAATGAAATTCTTGAAAGAAACTCTTCTTCTTTTTAGATAGGATAGAGCAGTAGCACTAGTAGTAGTAATCGTAGTAGAAATAGTAGATTAAGTACCTAATAACTCTCTATATGGTGGTAAAAATAAAAGATTTAATTTCCACCTGTTTATCCCAATTTAAGGAATAAATTTTGATGGATTTTTTATTCTAGGACGCTTTATTCTATTATCGTTATTTTATATGCTACAAATAGTTTCAGGAGGTCTAAAACATTTAATTTTTACTGAATGTACTAAAATATATTAAATGAAATGTGCTTTTGTGTTTTATATTTTCAATCATGAAAAATACAAAACATTGTCCCATTACTAATTTTATTATAACAGAAATGACATCACCATACCGATAGAAATCATCAATTATTGAAGTCCTTGAAAAAACTTTTAAATCGTCAAATATTCCATTAAAAGGTAAGTGTAGTCAGTCTGTGAGTAAAGTATTTATTTTTCAAATACATATGCGAAATCAGATAAACAAGCAGCCTAATTTTATTTACCAAGTTAATATTGCGGTAAACCAATTTACATTTACTCAAATTAATTCGTTAAAACTTTCAAACGTTAGAGGCAAATGTAACATCGCACCTCGGGGAGTAAATTATGCACAGAACTTTCCACAGTAAACTAATCTAGAAAGGGTTCGTGATTTAGAACTGTAGCCCCAAAATAGATTTACCTTTTAGAAGAAAGCAATCGTAGAGTAAGGTATATTCATTCAAGTGCATTCTTAAATATTTTATAATTTTAGATTTATTACTCCCATTTTATTTCCTAATAAATAAATAACATTATATTTTTATATTTAAATTGACATAAGACTATATAAATTTATATCTTCCAATTAGTTCAAAAACTAATTACTACAGCTTAATAACAATATAACAATAATATAAACGGTGTTTATAAATTTATCTTAGTTATTATTGTTATTCCATATATAAATATGCATATATGTGTTAGTTTTATTTCTATATTAGTGTTACTCACGGCCCCATCCGTTATAACTTAACAACATGGATCCATACACATATTACTTACGACTTACGAATTACCCACTATCTTGAAAGCCTTGAAAGATTATTATGCAAAAAGGATGAAAATGTTATTCTCTCTTTTTTAAACTAAATATGGTTTTCCACATATCTGATTTGAGCAATTTATTTATATATATTAATGTGCAGAGAGTACGCTACTAGCTTATGTTTTAGTGATAAAAAAAAACATTGTAAAATATATATAATAATAATAGTTAACACAAATCAAAATAAAATAATCTCTTATGATTAAAAAGTATTAATGGAGACACAAACAATACTAGTAAATGGATAGAAATATATATCGGAGTAACATATTTGCTTCAAGTTACATTACATTTATTATGAGCTCGAAATATTTAAACACTGGACCATTACAAGCAACGTTATTTCAAAATATATATAATACAGGTACATGGAATAGTAAATGCGTGGGGGTGCTACCTATTTTTTATAAATATATTATAAATAAATTTGCACTTAAATATCTTTGTTTGGGATAAATATTGTATCATCGAAACTAAACCGAATAATCATCTAAATGAAATCATCCATTACATAAAAAGTTTTACTGTAAATGGTTACCTTCATGTTTTGTTCAATTCAGTCAGAATAAAATATATATATAGGAATATAAGGTAGTGCCTCTAATATTTCATTATCAAATTAAAGTTAGAATTTTGATATTTTTGAATTTTTTAAATCTAAAATTAAAAGTTTATTGTTAAATAAAGCTTATTATAACGTTCAAGAGTTTTTAGTGGATCGAAATATGTGGAACTTAAGTTGTTGAATCATTTGCAGGATTTTTATTATATTATAATATACATCACCTATTGTTATATTTCTTTTGAAAAGAGCAACTGTTGAGTTTCTGGCCGGCTCTTCTCAACAGAGCAGCATTCCGAGCCGGTGGTAGCTTACGTACGGACGGACTACACTGACCTTTTTTGTATTGTAGTAATTGACGATTCAAAAGTGCGTGTAAATGCCTACTTGAATAAAGATATTTTGAATTTGAATTTGATAATATTTATTTAAGAGACGATTACATTTGATTGACTTAATAATGTCAAACTTAAACTTTAAAGCGTTCATTAGCATCTCTTTAGACAACACCCTAAATTACTTAAATAAGTTATTAGATTGTCTTTATAAAGTAATGATTACAAATAAGAAAACAGATTATAAATATACAATGTAGGGAATAAAATAAAATATTTTAAAATATATATTTTAATAAAGAATAGTAAAAAATGTGTAATACTTATACCTTTAACTAAAGACATGTCAAATTTGAAACAAGGGATATTATTTCTCACAGGCTACTACGCCGAAGTCAAATTTTGTCATTAAATTGCATATGGCTGATTTAAATACGTAATATTATTTTACTATTAAGAATCATCAAACATAAGTAAATGAATTCAATAAGCCTTTATAATTACTTTTAAAAAACGATATCAACAATCAGTGGTAATATTCAGCCTTACTTGAGATCCCTTTTTAGCATTTTAATAGATCTTACTTGAATAATATGGAAAATTATTTCTGATATGCATTTACTTCGTAATAAAATATCACGACTCGTAACTAGTGTCGCTAGACTCCAAACCCACGACATAGTGTGTAACATGGACATGTTCAACCAACAGTATTTTTGACAACTAACGCCAGAGAATTTTTTTTCCATTTTATGTCGGCATCAATATTGGCTTGTTAAATGAACGCCAGCCAACTGTTAAATTTTTAAAATGAACTACTCAGACGTTGAATATGCTTCAAATATGATTTAAAATGGAACAAAATATAGATTTTTAATAGTTTATTTTAAACTTATTTAAATTACGTAGACGTACATATTATTATTAACATAATTGTAAAGATACTCTTAGTGTAGTAAATATTAGGTCTTTTTCTAGAACTGACATTTAAATTTACCGTTTGTCATACAAAACATGGGAATACTTGTGAAACATATAAAAAGATTTTAGAACAAATAATGGTTTAATAACTTCACCACAGTCGAGTTTTTCAACACCCCCGATTAAATAACTTAGCGCCTTCTCGTTTGACGTCAATAACAACTATCGATCGATCGAAGACCTTAGACTAAGTTTTTAGACTTTCACAGTTCATCATTAATTAAGAAGTAAACCAAACTTTATATTATTAGTATACATAAGTATCTAAGTAATTTAAAAAAACTTATAATGTATTTCAATTAAAAGAAAGTAAAAAAAAAATAACATTCAGTACAAGATTTTACTTTAAACGTAACTCAAGGCGTCTTAAATTTGTTGAACAAAACTCAGTAAATGTATAGAAGTAATACAAGGAAACTAATTAATTTGTTTATAAAGGATAACTATTTTTTTTAAAAAAATAATTCATTATGCAAAAAACAATCGATTAAAAAAAACAAGTTTTACATGGTTCTGAAAACAGAGTCGCTTTCCAAACCCAAAAAAAATATGCTTAAAAGGAGATGAATAACGAACTCATGTAATTGTTTCATATAACAAATGTATTGCATAACGTTCAAAATTAACAACGCTGTTGAAAAAGCATCACTAGTCAAATATTAACTTTAGTCTATCTTTTCAATAGCATTTGACTTGGAAGGCTTACACCAATTTATGTTGCACCCTTAGCATCATGCACTAGAACGTTATCAAGAGTCCTTAAAACTCTCGAGATGTTTAGGTAATTTTATTTTAAACACAAGATTTTTACATGATTTTTCTGGGAGGCATTAGTTTTTAAGTTCTACTTACTTAAGAAAAGACCCGACGTTTAAAGTAAGCGGGATTCTTTTTTTTAAATCTATATTAACATTGTAAAATTAACTAACATTACGTTAAAAATTATGTCTAAAATAATTTTGTAACGTAAACAAATTAGCTCGCCGCCTAAAACCGCACTATGTATGAATAAATTTATAGCGAGTTTTACAGAGTACTCGGCAAATTAAAGGCCAAAAAAGGTCTTTTATTTGAAAAATTTAAATTGCATTTTAATATCCTAATATTTTCAAAACATTGCAATGTTTACAATGTTATTAATAATATATATTTAGTACTTTATTGTATATTATTATATACTTATATATTTAATCACTAAAATAGTAAATACTTTTTATTACACTCAGAGCTTAAAGAGAATTAAATTAAATACGAAACTAAACGAATCGTGATAAAACAAAACAAATTTATTACTTTATTTACTTACTATTATTATCATTAGAACATTTTAAAACAATAAGTAAATTCTAGTGCGAATACTAGATAACAATATCTTTATTCGTAAAAGGAACTTATAAGGGACATCTTTATGTACAAAATACAAAAGATTTGATGTTTCATCAAAAAAAAGGAACAAATATATTATTTATACTTGGGTTAAAGTCACATGTTTGATTAAAGTCTATTTAAAATTACGATTCATCGAAAATTTTGCCATAACAAAAATAAAAGAGAGGCATTATCCAGTATGTATTATTTGATTAAAAAATGATATATCATAGAACATAGAAAAACATGAGAACTATAGAATCATTGGTGTCCTCCCATTATACAAATATATTACAATTACTAGCTTTTGCCCGCGACTTCGTCCGCGTTTCCGTCGTTTTTCGAAAAAAAATTAGCAGATGTCCTCCCTCATAGTTTTGACGTAACAGGCAGATTCACTTTCGTATTTTAGAAGGGCAATAGTAATATAATATGCCAATCCACAAAACTGTTGAAAAATATAAGTAACCGTAGAATATTATAATATACCCACGCTATACCCACGACTCGGTCAGCGTGTAACTCCTTGTTTTTTATTAAGATAATATATTGCTAATATTTTTAGATCAAATTAAAATGTTTCAGCGCAAAGCTTCTGGGTAGACTATGTTAAGAGTCGACCCGTCCGGCACGTGAACGTAAAGATTCCTAGAATTGCTAACCCGGGAAAGAGCGACGTATAATTGACCATGCGAGAAACAGCTAACACCGAGATCTACTCCAGCAACACGAAAAGTCTGCCCTTGAGCTTTATTGATAGTCATGGCATAGCACACCGATACTGGGAATTGCGTTCTTTTAAATTGGAATGGAAAATTATTTGGTATTATGGGAATTCTGGGAATAAAGACAGTTTCTCCTGCACCGCAACCTGTTAAAATTTGAGCCTCGATTACATTTTGTTGCAACTGGGTTACTTTTAGCCGAGTTCCATTGCAAAGTTGAGGTGGTCTTAAATTTCGGAGCAGAATTATCGGTATGCCAATTTTTAAACAAATTATATGAGAAGGTAGTCCAGGCATACTTAAAGAATTTAAAAATTCTATCGGGTAATTAGTGGCTTCTTGTTCATCAACCATTCTATTTATTGAACTATAAACTTTGCTTTCTCCCTGTATATTAGACAGTATTTTATTATTAATAATTTCAGATGCCTGGTCATTGCGAGGAGTCAAAATGGACCTTTCGCAAAGCCAAGAATTGTCCCTATTTAATATAATTGTTATGTCACCGTAAACCGAAGATATAAGATGTTGTTGGGATTGCACTATACAACATAACTCAGGTGTCAGAATAAGTTTTCCTTGGTGTAGTTGTGGATAGGTACCTTCACCAATCTTCAATAATGTATCAGAAAATTCACGATTATCTGCGTTGTCTCCAGTTCTCACTCGCATATTTATAGTCAAATGCACCGATTGTATATCACGCCACAAATAAGAGCTTTTCAGGCAAGCCCTAATCTCATCAGCTCGGGTTCCCCGTGGTATTACCGGTAAGGTTTGTCGGAAATCACCACAAAATAAAACCGTAATACCGCCCATTGGTCGATCATTTTGTCTTATGTCCCTTAGAGTTCTGTCTACTGCTTCTACTCCTTTTCGATGGGCCATCGTACATTCATCCCATACGATTAAATTACACTCACGCAATACCTTAGCTTTGTCGCTATTTCTTGAAATACTACAGGTTGGACTTTCCGTGCGATATAAATTAATTGGTATTTTAAACATAGTGTGAGCAGTCTTACCTCCTGGTAGCAATGTTGCAGCTATACCTGATGAAGCCACGGCAAGAGCGATTTTACGCTGATTTCGAACATAAGCTAATATTAATTTAGTCAAAAAAGTTTTCCCAGTTCCTCCAGGTGCATCTAAAAACCATATTGTTCCTAAATTATTCTGCACACTCTCGCACACGCGATCATAGACTAAGCGTTGTTCTGCAGTCATCATTGGGACACCGTTTTCTAATGTTACCAGCAGTTCCATTGGGTTGTAACCAATCTCTGCGGAATATTCCCTATTGGTAACCTCTCCGACTGAGGTTGGCGTTGGCAAACCATATTCACAAAGTGATTTACCGCCTACTGCTGTTAAGTCTTCCTGAAGAGCTAATAAGCACTGATTTATAGCCAGATCTCGAAAATTATCATTAGTTGCGCCTTCATTATTGTGAGATAAATTCCGAAGAAAGTCTTCTGCAAATTTTTCTTTATATTTTTCCCATAATTGGACAGGATCAGATAAATTACAAAATGTGAGTAATGTTACAAATAAATGGCGTAACCGTCGTGGATTATCACTAACACAGGATTCTGCTAAAGCGTCATCCCAATGTTGATCATTTTCAAGCAAATGACGCGCTTGGCAAGCTGCATGATAAGTTGGATAAACAACATCGTCTACTTTTCTCAAATCTATAAATGATGTTGGTCCTCGCACTGTATGTAATAATAATCTCAAATAAAAACACTCTGCGTTGTTAGGATGAACAGTATACACTCTACCAAGAACATGTTCTTTGAAAATACCTGTCTCGCCATCTACAGGCCTGCCTCGGCGTCTACGGTTAAAGACACCTCGTTGTTTATCGTAGGTATAATACGATGGAACTTCTTCATACAAAAGAGACTTTGCGAAATTATCAGTTTGGCAAAGTCGAAAGAATGCCAATAAAGTTGTTTGTCTAGGGTTCTCTAATCGTTCTGTAACATTTTCGGCGTTAAAATATATACGTTGACCGCCTTCCAGATGAACATCCAGATGGGTCACAGGTGGATATCTTTCGTGAATATTAAAACTTAAGATCCGCCACACAGCTTCTGAAGAGCTGATATATCTGCCTGACTGAAATCTAGTAACTTCATCATGTTCATTTCTTAACGCAAACGTAGCTTGGTCACTGCCCTTGTTAATGTACTTACAAATATATTTAATTGACTCTACACTATTACACATTTCTACATTTATGTGAGCTTGAAATGCTCTGGACAATACAGGCGAATACGGAACGACCCACCTATTATCTAAAGTAACCTGTTGTCCAGACATTCGCTTTTCAACAGTAAAACCACCATTGTCTCTTGAACGGCGACGATATAATGGGTATCCATCATGTCCTGTTACAGTTTCATCCACTAATGCTTTTGGATACCTTTTAGTGCAACGACCGTCTTGCATGCAAGGAGCATTTGCGTTAAATGCACCACATGGATCATGTATCATATGAGTTTTAACAATGTCGTATAACAGGGGATCTGCAGTCGGATCTGGAATTTCAGCACTGATTAATCTGTCTACATCATTAGGTCGAACCTTATCTTTTAACCAAAGCAAGATATGTGCGTGAGGTAAGCCGCGTTTTTGCCACTCAACACTATACATATAACACAATACTTCTCCAAAAATGTTATCTTTGGTAAGAAGATCTATCATTGATTTTAATTTTAAATGAAACACTCTTGCAATAATATCATGGCGGTCATGCGGTGCCTGACCCTCAAGAAGCTCCCGAGTGATTTCATCCCACTTGGGATTGGTAGTTACAGTAACAAATAAGTCGGGACGTCCATATTTTCTTACGTAACAAAAAGCGTCTTGAGTACGTTCATGCATGTAGCGTGGACCACCAGTAAAAGAAGAGGGTAAAATAACTAAACGACCCATATTCACAGTATCGTTATCTTGCTGCATGGCATCGCGAAGGTGCACGTATTCTTCAGCGCGCAGCTGCCTTTGATTAGATCGTATATAAACTAATCTTTCGGTTTCAATTTTTGCGTACATGTCAACAATAAACTGATTAAATAAGCCACGAAAACGTTGAAAGTATACCAATCTATTCCGTCTCACTTGCAGGTGGTAACAATAAAATTGAAGGCATGACACCTTTTTATTATAATTAGGTGCGCCTGTGCGCGGATCGGTTTGGTATACAGCGAAATTATAACCATCTTCCCCTCGACAGTATATCATAGGATATTGCAAACTGTCGTAAGCACTGTGGGTTTCGAAAATACGTTGCAAACGATTGTCTCTGGAACGTATAACGATATCACGCCTATCACATTCCTGGTCGACCAG
Source organism: Melinaea menophilus ssp. n. AW-2005 (assembly GCA_918358695.1). Taxonomy (NCBI): domain Eukaryota; kingdom Metazoa; phylum Arthropoda; class Insecta; order Lepidoptera; family Nymphalidae; genus Melinaea; species Melinaea menophilus. Next base: position 18,876,346 of record OU911045.1, on the reverse strand, counting down.
TACTACAGCAACTTCATTCGTGGATGGAACGTTATGACGCCCAGGGTGTTCCTGAGTTGGACGCTTATCGGCATTTATAACAATTTTATAATTGTTATTACCATCTTGAGAAAGGGCTTCTAATGCCGATTTAAAACTGCATACGTACGAATTAACCTGATGTAACATGTTCTGAAGTTGTGAAATGAGTTCAGTATTTAAATTCGGAAAATATTGATTTCTTATATTCGACTGTTCGTTGTAATCGGATACAAAATATATTTGAAGAAATTTAGGTTGTTCTTCAGGCAAAAGGGACCCTATCAAATGGTAAACCTGACCTTGTACCTTAAAAGTAGGCATGAAAGGGCCTTCTGAGATTTGTTTAGCACCAAAGGATGTCATTTGGAATGCACTATTATAAGTGCGAATATTATCTAAAAACTGTTTGGATTGCAAATGTTCCCCTAAAAGTAGTGATTTTAAAGGTTCCGGTGGGTCTTCGAACGAAGGCAAATTTATTTTACCTCCAGAACAACAGAAACCAGCAGACTCCTTCCTCCACTTCGAAGCATTACAAAAGGAACATACTACGTTCATATCGCCTATTTCAGAAGATGATCTGTAATCAATTGTGAGGTTATAAGCAAACCCACTTTTATATTTATCGGACCACGCCACCGAATTTGTAGATTGATCTACCACGTGTATATCTAAGTCATTAAGACCATGTCGAAATCTATCTGCAGTAAGACGGGCCTCTCGCTGTTCTTCTGTTTCAAGCGACCGAATATTTTCAATTCTTAATCTTTCATTAGATAAAGTAATCAATTGTTCTTGTCTCAAAGAATTGTAATAATCGCGTCCCGACTCTAGTCGTTGTTCATGCTCATGTTCATCTTCAAGAGATCGAATCATGTTATGGTGCGCCCTATCATTTGTCAAACGGTCTTGATATTGAGTAAAAGTTTCAGATTCTCGAGACAAAATATGACGTTCGCGATCAGCTGTAAGCCGTAATTCCCTCTCAGTGAAGGTTTCGGACTCGCGAGATAAAATATGACGTTCGTGGTCAGCTGTAAGCCGTAATTCCCTCTCAGTGAAGGTTTCGGACTCGCGAGATAAAATATGACGTTCGCGGTCAGCTGTAAGCCGTAATTCCCTCTCAGTGAAGGTTTCAGACTCGCGAGATAATGTATGCCGTTCGCGGTCAGCTGTGAGTCGCAATTCTCGTTGTAAAGCAGTTTCAGCTTCTCGGGATAACGCATGTTGTTCCCGGTCAATGGAACGCCTTAGCTCTCGTTGAGAAGAGCTTTGAGAAGCCCGTGTTGTAGCTCGTCTCGCTCTTTCAGCTGCTAATCGCATCTCTCTTTCTGGAGAGCTTTCATTAGCTCGAGATGTTGAGGCACTAACTCTCATAGAGTTTAACCGATGTGCTCTTTCCTCTTCCGATTCTTGAGAACGCGTCATTCTCATTCTCCTAGCTTGACTCGAAGTTCGAGATAAAGCTGGTCGTTTTTTAGGTGGCATCGTTTATTTTATTTTTAATCGACGGTAACTTAAATTCTATTTAGTTACCCAACAAAAAACTTACGTCAGAGGTCCTAACTATAGCTAAGTATATAATAAATAGAATATAAATCTAAGTGCCTATTAAAACTAAAATAATATTCTAATCGAATTATAAATATGTACGTAGGTACCTACAAATTACAAAAGAATAAAAAATGAAAATAAAGCTATACTTAATGCGTGTGCAATACTATCTACACTTACCTACTTCACTTAAAAATGAATAATAAGAAATACCTACAACTACTGTAATTAATCAAAGTACCTATGCTAATACAAAAAAAACCTTAGATGTTCTAAGTACAGCTGCTATATAATAAAAAAATATAAATCTAAGTGCCTATTTAAACTTAAATACCTAATATTCTAATAGAATTAAACTAAGAAATATGTACCTACCTACCTACAACTTAGGTACAAAAAAAAAGAAATGAAAATAAAGCTAAAACACGTGTGCAGTATAGGTAGATAGTAGGCAATATCTACCTATACCTACTTCACTTAAAAATAAATAAAAAATACCTATGAATACTATAATTAATAAAAGTACCTACCTACGCTTTTATCTACTCAATACAAAAAAAACTAAACATAAAATGCCCAAAACTAACCTATCAGTAACTAAAAATCTAACAATAATTTAATCTATCTATCTATTATCTAATCTAAAAATCGAATCTAAATCTACTTAAAAAGAAATAAAATAGGAACTATTAATAGTTAAGAATTTAAACAAAACTAAAACTAATTTAGAAAATAACAAACAACAAAAGAAATTAAAATAAACTATTTAAAGACAAAAAGTCGCGCTGATAAGCACGGTTTATAAAATAACAATTATTGTCTGTCAATAAAGTTCAACACTCTGAACGCATCAACAGCCAAATATTGAATGACGCTTGCGCTCGCCTCCCGCCCCTTTTATACTCTGCCGCCGCGAGCCCCGTCGAGCGCGGCAACCGTTACGCAAAAATAATCCTTATAGCTTGATTCACTATTCACGCGCGATGTCTTGTTGGCGTATTTCATGTAAGTAAGTATAAGTTTGGTGTTTCTATACCGATTTCAATGATTCTTTTTTTATTGAATTGGTGCTAATGTTTATTTTTTTTTTAATTAGGAATGATGGTGAGCATTATTGGTTTTATAAACGTAAAAGTAAACAAATATAATAAGAAATCTCCGAACTGCTAAGCTATCGAGAGTTATGCGTGTTATTGTGAGTTAACTATAAAAGGTAGATATATGCTGTCTTGGAATATTTTTCGTGTATTTTTATGTAGAATATTTCCGTTATACATAGTTTCTATGTAGCTCTAACCATTAAGGCTGCACACGCGACGGAAGCTTAAAAAATCAAGCAACTTCTCCCATTTTCTCAACATTTCCTTTCACTGCTCTGCTCCTATTCATTGTAGTGTGATGAAAAGTATACTATTACCTGCCCAGGAGTATAAAGAATAATTGTACTAAGTTTCGTTAAAATCCGTCGAGTAGTTTTTTTTTCTATAAATAACAGACAGACAGACAGACAGACAGACAAAAATTTTTTTAACTGCATTTTTGGCATCAGTATCGAACACTAATCACCCCCTGCTACCTATTTTGTAAATATATTTCATGTACAGAATTGACCTCTCTACAGATTTATTATAAGTATAGATATTAAAATAACATAGAAGAAAAAAAAAAGTAACTGTTACATGTGAAATAAATGGCATTCCATAAATTGTAAAATTTGTTATTATTTCAATTATTAATTTTATTCTATGTGGTCGGTAAACGGTAGACCGTTTCCTATAAAAGGCAAGTAATAAATTTGCAAATAATTATATTATGTATCCTTGTAGTAAATGGGAGAGCAATTTCCTAAGACAGGAACAGTTACTCAGACAGGGCCTGGGATATAGATAGACATATATATATATATATGAATAGGGATCGGAAATAGGGACAAGGATAAGGACTATACGGGATTACTTCATACGTAATTAATGGAAACACTATATCGAGGCAAAGTTATATACAAAGACAATTAAAATCGCCAAAAACAATTTGTTTTTTAGTAATAAAATTATGTCTAAGTTAAACCAATGCAAGATAAAGTATTACATGAATTTAAAAATTATTTTAGAGAAATATGATAAATCAAATAATAAAGTTTTCTGTTTAAAAAAATTGGATTGATTTATTTTATTGTAAACAATTGAATATACTGAAGGACAGACATTATGCAGACATAATATCCACATAAGATATAACACCTATTAAAAGATAAAAAAAACTATTTAAATATGTTCTGTTAAGGATATTTAATTCGTAGTCATTGGGATGTCTTCAGGGACTAACAATAAGATATTTTTCACATTAAGTGAGCTACGAGATTACTCGCTCGCCGAATTCTGGCATTTATCCAAATTTACCAAATAAAATAAAGCAATTACAAAAGTATAATTTATGAACTTATTATATGCGTATTAAAATTAATGCCAAGTATTGGTTATATCGGCCAGGAAACATATTTTTATTATTATATTTTATCACTTGGAATTGGCAGAGTATCAGACTCTGCCAATTCCAAGTGATAAAATAGTTTAAGACAAAATGTTCGTTCTACTCTTTAGTTCATGTCATACAACGCAAATATCTTGGACTCAAAAATATTATAAGAAATTTTTGATTTTTAAAATGATATCATCATCGGTAATAAATATTTTAATTTATTTATGTTTCAATCACGTTTATCTTTAAAAAAATATTATATGAATACATATTATAACTACTCATTTTAACAATTTACTTAATATTTTATACAAGTTAATTAACTTAAGGCAAAGATTGTAGATGATTACTTTAAGTAGAAGGATAGCAAAATTTGCCTACCTATATAACAATGACAATATTCTTCTTTGCCATCTGATCACCCATATACACACCATATTTTGTAGCATTGTAGAATGTTGCAGTCTCCGGTTTCTTTTTAGGATGATTTGAACCAATTACAACATTGTCATGTAATAAATCTTATTTCGTTTTCATTGATAGATCATAAGTGGAAATCTACCATATTTCAGATTTTTTATTTCAAATTAAGTCAAGACTTGGCGTAAGATGGAATTTCTCGTCAGGATCTGTTCATAGTTCCTATCATTGTAGTGTTTTTTATAAGTTTTTTGCCAAACTTACAGAGGTAAAAAACTATCTGGTGATAACTCGGCCTATATTTCGAAATGAGTCTACAATATAACAACGTTGTCCCTATGACTTAGGTTTTGTGGCCTGCTTTCACCCTGTTCTAAGTATGGAAATCTAATCAACACATATGTGGAGACGACATCGACACAAACCAAAATGTTATCTCAAACTTATCACATTTTTTTGCAATACACTAAAGAAACCTGCATCTCAATTTTATGAAAAAGTTGTTCGTCAATAGTAATATTCTGTCCTGATTACAACAAATAGTTGTCATTGAATTTCCTCCATAATAATTAAACTTTTGACTTCAAATTGCAGTCAAATGACTGCTTCCACCTTTCCAGTCTTAGTGTTTGAATAGTTTAAGAACCGTTTTTTAAATGTATTTTTAGATACAATCAAGTTGGGAATTGTAACTAAAAATAAAATGAAAAAAAATATCAACCTCTGAGAAACCGTCACTACCCGCCTCTATGAATTTACTCTTTATACACTCGTCTTTATCAAGAAGGAGGCAACATCTATCTTCTTCATCCTAATCCAAGATCCTAATCAACTTTGTAAAAGAAATAGATATATGCCACTATAAATAGATGCCACAGCTGATGTAGATGCTAAAGCTTGAAAAAAAAGTTCAACACTTTATAGATATTTTAAACAATCATATTCAGATTTAAAAAAAACACTATTTTCAGTTTAAACGTTTATTAAAAACTACACGCTTGATTTCAGCGAGCAAGCAAAACAAGCCAACGTCCACCAGAGATAATAAATGTAGGTATATTTAGCACATTACAGACAGCTGACGCACTGTACTTCGGTATGAAAATTATTAAAAGTTCATCTAATAAATTTGTTCAACCTTTATCTCCTTATTTCTCATACCAGTCATAACAATACAAATAGTAATGATAAGACCTATAAAAGCAACCCCTTATAAATAAAAAAATAACTATAATAAAGTACTTAATTATATGAACGTTTTCTTTTTATTTAATTATCAAATTAATCCTTGTTAGGTCTAAAAGTATGTGCGAAATAAGAATAATAAAAAACATTAGATCCTACGACATTAGTAATGCAGTTCAAGAAAACTTGGCAGAACTAATTTATTCTTGTCTTAATTATTCAAGATAGATATCCCTTAGTGCTTGAGAAAAAGTTTTGGAAATTTCTTAGCGCAGGTGCAAAGTATCATTAAAACTCGGTGAGAGTTGAAAAATTATGTACCGACTTTTTCAATTTTGTAAAACTAATGACGGAAGTATAGCTTTAAGGAATATAATATTTACTGGGTACTATTATTACTAATAATAAATAATATTTGCAATATTATGTAAACATTTTCATATTTTACAATTTATTTGCTAGTTAGGTATAGAAATTGTAATATTTTTTTTATAATTAATAATTAAAGATGAAAATACACACGACGACATAATACAAAATAATAATGAGACGGTCAGAAACTTGTTTTTTTTTATGTGATAGGAGGGCTAACGAGATGGCGGATCACAGAAGGTATGGTATCAAGGAAGGTGATGAACGCCGCCCAGCAACTCTTGCAACATACGAGGATTCATAAGAGCGTTGGCAGCCTTGGAGGTGGGAGTCCACGCCTTTTTTTAAGAAAACACGTATTAAATCACTTGTCAATATATATTATTTGTAATATATTCAAGTTCACTTCATAATTTATGTCATATTAATTAATATATTCAAACAGAACTTCATAATTTATGTCATATTAAGATTAAGAGAAGATATAAGAGAAGACTTTTTTTTGAACAAGAATATATAAATGGAAACATACAATTGCAAACGGACTTAAGTTAAAGATTTCTTTACATATCCTAGTCACTTGTTAGTGACAGCTGACACTGCAGCTGGGGTTTGTGTAACGGGCTATCGACTTCCAACAAGCTTCGATTACAGAACACATTTTGGCTTTAAATAAACAAAATTTGGAAGGCAGAAGTACATAGGTTTTCGTCAAATAATAAGGCATATATTTTTACATTTAAATAACTTAGGTATTAACGGTAAGAAATAATCAAATAATATGTTATTTGATTTGAAGAAAAATCAGTCATTAATTCTACTTAAACTAATTACTGACATCTTTTGTTATTGTTGGGATAAATTTCGTCTTACAGTGAACAAATTTTATATATAATATAATTATATAGGAATAGTTCACGCCGTTGTTCCGCCATCTTCTGGGCACAAGCTTCCGACTTATCTAACGTGAATACAACCTCTTAAATATGTAACAAATCCAAATAAAAAAGTTTATGTAAATTCTCCCTCCTCGACTTCCTCACTTCTGCAGACAATTCTGAAGAAATATATATATATCATAAAACATACTCAAATATCTTGAGATAGAAAAATGAGTTACAGATTATTAATGTTGAATGTTTTTAGTATCTGTAATAAATGTTACATTTTGTATATATTATCTATATATTTAATAGTTTTATATAAAAGTGCAAAGGTTGTAAGACCGATTTTTATCATAATAGTTAAAGAATAATTTCAAATATTTATAATATCCACGTCTACATGAAACGACAATATAATATATTTTTGTAAATTTTTATCAAATTAAGCCAGTGAAAACAGTAAATACCAGGTAAGCATCCACTAAAGTTAATAAAATGTCTTCTTTATTTATTTAAATACAATAAATAATAATAATACTAATAATAAAATGCAATAGATATTCGTGTTACGATTTTACGTTTTGATTAATTTATCTGAAAATATATAAATATATATGTCGAAGGCGAATATAAATTTGTCCAAAGAGCACATAAAGAACAATGGCAGCTTTCCATACATCATTTTACCTGGCATCTATTTGAGGCGTCTAAATATAAAAAAATATTTAAACGATAGGGGTAATATTGCATAAGCTTAATCAGAAACAAATATTTTTTTAGAAAGCCACAAAAAAAAGATATTTAAGTTTTTGTTCAATGATAATTTGAGATTATCTGTCAATACTAGTTGTCACTGATTGTAGGTACAATCTATACAAACATTAAAAAATACGTAAGAGATGTCTTAAATGATGTTTTTAATATTAGTTATTAGTTTAGTAAAGGGTAGGAATAAGTTTTGAACGGATTTTATCGCGTTTATTAACACGAATATATATTTTGCAATGAATAATATTTATCTAAATATAAGAAAACCGATCTTTCTTCTTTGCATAATATTTTAAACACTGCGTATCAATATTATTGCAGCCAGGAAAGAGTTAAAAGTATTGGCGGCTCTCTTGTAATCTGGTAATGCTATAATTCCATTCTCTGTATTCTGAATGGATAGCCTGACAATATCTTGCTCATGCGGATGAGATTGGTGGTCCTCAAAAGATATCTCAACTTTGGCATTAAGATATACTCCACAACAGTAGGCTCGTTAGGTGGCTTAGTATGTGAGGGATCATCATCCCCATGTTGAATGGCTTCTTCAACTCTTAATTCATTAAGGCGATTCATATATAGGACCTCCCTTTTGGTTCGCAACCAACAGGAATAGCATACATTGTCTGAAGTTGTTACCTGGCAGAAATATAAGAAATCTTTCTGATTTTAGCATACAAAACATATATCTAGGATTAATGTTATTCAGGGTAAATTAAACTTATAATATAAATGTATTTATGTAAGTTTCACAATCTAAATAATTGTAAAAAGATTAGATATTAAAATAAATAAAATCAAACAAACATTTTAAAAGAATAAAACCTATAAGTTCAATGTGTATAGAATACATAAAAATAATAGCATAAAACAGAACTTAAACTAAGATGTACACACCTGTTGTGGTTCCTTACGGCATTTAATTATTTATATCATCTGCCGTTGTAGTTCAGAGGGATTATCTCTTAATATTTTCTCATTTTGCCTTTGTATGAGGGAACATCCACATAAAATACAAACATTGGTATGACACGCTGACTTGGTGTCGGTCCAGCTTGTGGTTCATTACCAGTATTCTGTTGAAGATTCTGATTTACTGCATCTATTAAAAGTTTCCAACATGCTTCGCAAACATAATCCTCATCAGTTATCTGAAAGTAATTTGTAGTAAGTATTAACGCATTATAACAAACTATGTTTGAAAGTATAAATAACGAGTTAATTTAATATAATTTAGAGATAAACACGGGCAATAGCGTTCTTAAGAACTTACGATTTGTGGATAAATCCAGTTGCAGAGCATCGTACACACTTGTGTTTTGTTCTAAAATCCGATATCGGCGAAGAGTATTCAGGCAAATATTACAATTCACGCACAATATGTGCTTGCGCTTGCTATCCATGATAAAAGAACACTCAGAACAGAAAGACACAATCTAAATCCCTTAAGGCGTCCGAGAATGAATAGTTGCACAGAATTCGCGATGACAGCGTAAAAGTAAATAGACCACGCAAAGCTAGTTAAAATGGCTTCAAGTAGTGTCAAAGTCAGTCAAACTATTAGTCAGTTGTCAGTCATTTAAATTGCCCTGTAATAATATATTTGAATAATCTTATAGTTAAATACATACAACAAACGCAATTATTTAGTTTCTTTAGTATGTAGCAATTACAATAAAGAAAAATTAATATTGCTATTTATCATTTTAAATAGTATTTTATTTTTTAATTATATTAAACCGGAAATACACAAAAAACAAAAATTAAAAGCTTGTTAAATAAAAGGTTTTTTCGTGGCTTTCCTACGTAAATCTAACACCGACTAAATAATACAATTAAGTTTCGCTTTTGTCTTGTTTTTAGACGCTTCGTAAAACGTTCGGGTAAAAAATTGCCATTGTTCTTTGACAACTAAGTCTGACATTTGGTACTGTACAAAACATCGTTGAGATCATGTTTTGTTATTACAATTAAATTTAAGTTGTTATAAAACACTGTTATAAGTTTACGACAATTCCTTTTAGATTATTTGACGAATTGTAATAATTAAAACAATTAGAATAAGATGCTTGTTAAAACCATTAGAATAAGATGCTTTTTGTAAGTTAGATCGAGTAAACACGTGACGTATTTCCATACGCCATTGAACAGAGCCGTGTGGGGGAATGAGAGGCGTGGCCTATTTGACTATAAAAGGGCCGACATCGGCCGTAGCGGGCAGTCTGTCTTCGGATCAGACTCAAGAGCTCTCGCTCCCAACTGAACTGTTGGTTTACTTGGTACAGCCTAGCGCTGTATATTGCATTGCGGAATCGCTAACGCGATACCCTTTGCCATAGCAGTATTGCTCCGGCGATACGCTATTGGGTGGTTAGGATACCACTGTACGAGCAAAGGACTAAAGTCCTGTTCGTTATTATTTGGGTGGCTATGTTGCCACTATACGAGCAAAGGACTAAAGTCCTGTTCGTTATTATTTTTATTATTTGGGTGGCTGTGTTGCCACAGTACGAGCAAAGGACTAAAGTCCTGTTCGTTATTGTTTGGGTGGCTGTCTTGCCACTGTACGAATAAAGGACACTAAGTCCTGTGTGACAAAGAATGTAAAGAAGTGTCCAGTAGGAAGCTCCACTCGCTTCGGCCGCTAAGCTCAATAAATATTAATACTTTATATATTATTTCTACTACGACACTATATTATATTACCATTGGAATATCTTGATTCGATTTTAATAAACGTGTTTATTAAAAGAGTCAACTTGGATTGACAGAACAATTATTGATATATTTTTTTTATTTTTTTTTTTATTTAAGAGGAGGGCAAACGAGCTGGCGGGTCACGAATGGACGTGATCACCGCCGCCCATGAACTCTTGCAACATCCGAGAATACACAAGAGCGTTGCCGGCCTTGGAGAAAGGAATATATGCCTTTTTTGAAGGTACCCATGTCGTATCGATCTGGAAATACCGCCGAAGGAAGTTCGTTCCACATTTGAGTGGTACGTGGGAAGAAAGTCCTTGAAAACCGCACAGTTGAAGATCGCCACGCATCCAGGTGGTATTGATGGTAAAGGAGGCGATGGCGAGCTGTGCGGTGGTGAAATTCGGCGGTAGGCATCAGATCGAATAGTTCTTCGGAACACTCCCCGTTGTAAATGCGGTAGAAGACGCACACAGAAGCCACGTCTCTACGCAATGCCAAAGAGTCCAGTTGTTCGCAGAGCACCGGGTCCCCGACAATCCGAACGGCTCTCCGTTGTACGCGGTCAAATGGTAGAAGCTGATATTGGGGTGATCAGGACCAGAGATGAGAACAGTACTCCATGTGTGGCCGGACCTGCGCCTTGTAGAGCGCAAGTCTTTGGCCAGGTTTGAAATACTGCCTCGCTCTATTGATCACTCCCAATTTCGTCGAGGACAACTTGGCCTTGCTCTCCAGATGACCACGAAACTGACAGTCGCTCGAAATGTCGAGACCCAGTATTCTGATACTTGGCGAGGCAATAAGAGGAGTGCTCTCGAAGAGCGGTGGGTGATACGACAAATGGGGTTTTCTTAGTGGTAAACGCGCAAACCTGTGTCTTGTCGGGATTGAACTGAACGTGGTTCAGTTCACCCCACTCAGAGATCATCCCCAGTGAAATCTCTATTGAAGACACAAGTTTCTTTCGGCACTCATCGACGTTTTCCCAAGAGAGACCTGCACGACCGGAATATACCGCATCCCCCAGTGCTGTCATCCGCATAACAATGTATGTTGGAAATATCCAACATATCATTGATGTGCAGGAGGAACAGAGTTGGGGATAGCACGCAGCCTTGGGGTACACCAGCGTTCACGGGCTTGGGGTCCGAGAAAAAACCGTCGAGAACGACATGTATGCTCCGCCCAGTGAGGAAGCTGGGGATCCACTTGCATAAACTCTCGGGAAGCCCATAGGGAGGTAGCTTCGAAAGAAGCCCCTTGTACCATGCACGATCGAAGGCTTTCGCCATATCCAGACTAACTGCCAGACTGCCCTCTCCCTTGCTTTCAATAACAGCTGCCCAACTATGTGTAAGATACAACAGACGATCACCAGCCGATCGACCATGGCGAAAGCCATATTGCCGGTCATTGACCAACTCGTGATCCTCGAGGTAGGTTAGGACCTGTTTATTGATAATACTCTCCATTACTTTGGAGAGCAGAGAGTTAATGGCGATAGGTCTGTAGTTAGCTGGTTCCGAGCTATCACCTTTTTTAGGGATCGGATGAACAAGGGCACGCTTCCATGTGACCGGGACTACGCCTTTAAGGTAGGGGTACCGAAATAGACGCGTTAGAACTGGAGTCAACTCAGGGGCACACGTTCGTAGCACCAATGGAGAAATGCCATCCGGCCCACTCGACTTATGAACGTCCAAGGAAAATAGAGACTGCCTAATAATTTTCTGCCTAAAAACTACTTCCGGCATAGAGCTCTGACACCGCGGAATGATAGGCGGTGTCTTCTCCTGGTCGTCCAAAGTCGAGTTGGAGGCGAAAAGAGTGCCCGAGAGATCGGCTTTCTGTTTTGCCGTGTGGGCCAGAGTCATTCGATTGGACGGCTGGCTAAAGTTTCCCAGAGTGGCCTTTGAAAGCGCCCAGAATTTGCGCGTGCCATGCGGGTACTTTGCCAGCTGATCCCCAATTTTGACGACATGCTTGAACTTTGCTCTAGCGATTTGCCGTTTGAAGAATCTGGAGGCACGATTATATTTCCTCTTCCGAACTCTAGAGTTCGGATCCTTAGTGACTAACGCATTGACCCAAGCTTGATAAGCCTGCCGTTTGCCAGCTGCTGCAGCCCTGACAGACGCATCAAACCAAGGCCACATCTGCCACCAAATGGTACCACAGAGCTTGGTACAAATAGTTCCATGCCCTGTAGTATCACATCAGCTACAGCCGCAGCGCAGTCACTAGGATCATCGGAAGGGAAACAAATCGGCCACCATGGGTAGGATGCAAAAAAGTCGCAGGTGTTGTGCGAGCCGACCGTTCAATGGGCACTACACTCCGTACCAGACAGTGATCAGAGGAACCTAAGGGAGCCTCGACAGTGATCTGGTACTTTTCTGGATGTAGTCAGCATCCAACAAAGAGGGCGTGGGCTGTCCACGTCCGGTAGACGAGTGTGCGTCTTTACCAGCTGAGACAAAAACAGATCTCCCCGCGTCGTCGGTGGCACGTGACCCTAGCCAATCGGCATGGTGCGTATTAAAGTCCCCTAGGACTACGACTTCGGCGGAGTGAGTCTGTGAAAGCAGATCGTCAATCTTCGCCTGAACATGGCCCGAGAATTGATCCGTTTCTGCATTACCACTATGGGACCTGTAGAGGCACGCGTAGACTCTGACATGGTCGTCCATGTCCATGCGTAGCCAGAGTATAGACAGGTCCCGACCTTCAAAAACCTGAAGGCGACGGTAGCAAATATCCCGTCCCAGATACGACGGGCAGCCCGAGCAAAATCCGAGAATCATTTCCCCGATATTGCTCGGGGAGGGGGTCCCCGGCTTAATCAAAGCCGGTGGTACCCTCCTGGGGTATTCTTCTAGGCATCGCTTTCATGTTTGGCGCGGGGGGGGAGGTTGGGCTTCCGGATTCTCTCACTCACCGACGGAACATAACCAAATGAATTTGGTTACTACACGTCGGTCTTAAGAATAATTCAAAGGACTATGAACAGGGAGCGGAGCTCAGCAGCTACGTCAATGCTAATAACTTTCATTTGCTCAACACTGGTGATCAACCTACGTTCGACTGTCCGAGATGGAAAAATTTGGTCGAGCATTGTGGACATAACACTCTGCACAGAGGACTTACTTACGAAGGCGGAGAACTGGAGGGTGGAGATGGGTATGACTAGCTCCGACCACAATGCCAACACGTTCACCATCAAAAACAGAGCGGAACTGGTGATTAACAAGAGGACCACCAGGGTATATAACACCAGGAAGGCAGACTGGGCTATATTCGGTGAACACTTCGACATGAAGATGAGAGAGGCGGGCATAACGGAGCAGGAAGTGGATCGTCTGAATTACCGGGAACACTTGGAGGCGATGGTGGACAACTACGTCAGAACCGTGCGGGAGTCATGTGAAGAGACTATACCTAAGTATATGAGAGACCACCTGTCCCATGGTGGACAGGGGAGCTAACTCGGCTCAAAAAGGAGGTCACGAGAAGGAAGCACAGTATCAGGAACGCGGCTCCAAAAAAGGCGGGACCATGTTTTGGCAGAATATCTGGCCAGTAAGGAGAACTACGAAGCGGCTGCAAAAAAGGCCCAGACTATTAGTTGGGTGTAGTACTGCTCCAAACAAGAAACGATGGTGACTCCATTTACCGAGTCACTAGAAACGCCCACAAGAAAAACCAAGATCTTCCTATGATTAGGCAAGGATGCACCCTAAGCGACAGCGAGTCTGCTAACCACCTCGCACATATCTTTTTCCCAAGCGACACAACGGCGCAAAACGAAGAGCAGCACACCAGGGCCAGGCAAAGTATTGGAAACATAACGCTCAGCAGCCGGAACGACCCGCCGTTCACGGAAGCGGAGCTGTACAAAACAGCAAATTCGTTAGCACAAGGAAGGCTCCGGGAGCGGATGGGCTGACTGCTGACATCTGCCAAGCGGTAATAAAACGGGCACCCGGTATATTCCTCGGAATATTGAATATGGAACTATCGGTGTTTCCCAGGGCTTGGAAAATGGCAGAGGTGGTCATCCTCAGAAAGCCAGGCAGAGATGATTACCATGAGGCGAAATCATATCGACCGATCGGGTTGTTGTCTTTCCTCAGGAAAACATTAGAAAAGATGATACGGTGATAAAAGAGAATACGGTGGCATCTCCGTCATAGGCTCAATCCGCGCCAATATAGATTTACACCACAGCGCAGTACGGAAGACGCCCTCTATGACCTGGTTAACCACATCAGGAACAGAAGAATCAGGAAGGAAATCGTACTATTAATATCCTTGGACATAGAGGGTGCTTTCGACGGCGCGTGGTGGCTAGCCATAAAGATCCAGCTGGATAGGCTGGGGTAAATTACCTGGGACAGCGGGCGGAGAGAGATACCACGAAGGGATGCGTCCAGGGCTCAGTGGGAGGACACATTCTTGTGGAACATATTGCTCGACCCGCTCCTCAATGAGCTCGATGAGATTGGTGCCTACTGTCAGGCATTCGCAGATGACATTGTCCTGGTGTTCTCCGCGCACGAGGTAATCCAAATACAGACCGAGGCTAACAGGGCACTAGAGGCACAAATTAAGGAGTCAGCGACAATCTATGAAACCCGAAGGGGACGTCCGTTCTTATACACGTCCGATGAATACCAAGTTGAACGAGGGGTTGCTGAATTGGAGCATCCTGCGGAAATCCATTGCTACGAGTATACCTGCCTGGATGCACTCACCCTAGTACATAAAAAAAAATGTGTCCAAAGGTTCCTACAATTACAATAAGTATAAAGTTAGTGTAGTTATAAATAGTAATTAGTTAATGATATAAGCTATATATAGCATATTTTCTACCGTAGATTAAGTGAATTTTACTCTGAATAAATACTCAGAACTTAACATAACAGGAAGGTTCTTATAATCGGCCAATCAGCATAAGAAAAAACTTTTTTTTTAATTTTTGGTAGCAAGATTGGTAGCGCCTTCTACAAAAATGTGTTTACTGTCTAGGTTTAATGAATAGAACAGAACTTTACTTCTAAGTTTATAATGTGTAATGCCCTATCGAAGTCCACGCGGACGGAGTCGCATGAAACAATTAGTGAAATATAAGTTTCTATGTTAAATATGTTTTTTATTAAGTAACATATATAACAGCGCATCATTTAAAGATGCATTTTAAAAAGGCGTGACGTCAGATGACATAACTTAAAAAGATAAATGAATTCATGTAAAGATTTACAAATTTATTAATTTGGAAATCCAAAGAACAATCTACAATTTAATTCAAAATTCTTATTCTTATGAAGTAATTGAACTAGTGGCGCACCCTAGTGCGTTCGTTTAAGTCGGTTGTCTGTTAACTACAAGTTTGTTGGTATAGATGGCGCTTTACAATGAGCTATTTAATTATAACATAATATTTTAAACACATTGGCTATATGGAAAATAATTACAGGAATAACTACGATTATTACAATTAAAATTAATACTTTATTTTGTATATTGGTAATGGATGTTTACTTAAAATGTAATGAACAAGTGACGTCACCTATCAAGGCGCCGACACGGCCATTCTGATAGGTATTTTTTTTTTTAAAGCAGAGTAAACAAGCGTGCGGGTCACTGATGGTACGGGATCACCGCCGTCCACGAACTCTTGAAATAGCCGAGGATTCGCGTGTGCGACGCGGCCTTGGAGTTACCCATGTGATATCGATTCGGAAATACCACCGTCGGGAGCTAGACCTGGAACGAAAGGTCCTTGAAAGCCGCACAGGGAAGGTATCAGATCACATAGCTCTTCGAAACACTCTCCGTTGTAAATGCGGTAGAAGACGCATAGAGAAGCAACGTCTCTACTCAATGCCAAATAATCCAGCCAACCACAAAGCACAGAGTCTCCGTACCAGACAGTGATCAGAGGAACCTAAGGGAGCCTCGACAGTGATCTGGTACTTTTCTGGATGTAGTCAGCATCCAACAAAGAGGGCGTGGGCTGTCCACGTCCGGTAGACGAGTGTGCGTCTTTACCAGCTGAGACAAAAACAGATCTCCCCGCGTCGTCGGTGGCACGTGACCCTAGCCAATCGGCATGGTGCGTATTAAAGTCCCCTAGGACTACGACTTCGGCGGAGTGAGTCTGTGAAAGCAGATCGTCAATCTTCGCCTGAACATGGCCCGAGAATTGATCCGTTTCTGCATTACCACTATGGGACCTGTAGAGGCACGCGTAGACTCTGACATGGTCGTCCATGTCCATGCGTAGCCAGAGTATAGACAGGTCCCGACCTTCAAAAACCTGAAGGCGACGGTAGCAAATATCCCGTCCCAGATACGACGGGCAGCCCGAGCAAAATCCGAGAATCATTTCCCCGATATTGCTCGGGGAGGGGGTCCCCGGCTTAATCAAAGCCGGTGGTACCCTCCTGGGGTATTCTTCTAGGCATCGCTTTCATGTTTGGCGCGGGGGGGGAGGTTGGGCTTCCGGATTCTCTCACTCACCGACGGAACATAACCAAATGAATTTGGTTACTACACGTCGGTCTTAAGAATAATTCAAAGGACTATGAACAGGGAGCGGAGCTCAGCAGCTACGTCAATGCTAATAACTTTCATTTGCTCAACACTGGTGATCAACCTACGTTCGACTGTCCGAGATGGAAAAATTTGGTCGAGCATTGTGGACATAACACTCTGCACAGAGGACTTACTTACGAAGGCGGAGAACTGGAGGGTGGAGATGGGTATGACTAGCTCCGACCACAATGCCAACACGTTCACCATCAAAAACAGAGCGGAACTGGTGATTAACAAGAGGACCACCAGGGTATATAACACCAGGAAGGCAGACTGGGCTATATTCGGTGAACACTTCGACATGAAGATGAGAGAGGCGGGCATAACGGAGCAGGAAGTGGATCGTCTGAATTACCGGGAACACTTGGAGGCGATGGTGGACAACTACGTCAGAACCGTGCGGGAGTCATGTGAAGAGACTATACCTAAGTATATGAGAGACCACCTGTCCCATGGTGGACAGGGGAGCTAACTCGGCTCAAAAAGGAGGTCACGAGAAGGAAGCACAGTATCAGGAACGCGGCTCCAAAAAAGGCGGGACCATGTTTTGGCAGAATATCTGGCCAGTAAGGAGAACTACGAAGCGGCTGCAAAAAAGGCCCAGACTATTAGTTGGGTGTAGTACTGCTCCAAACAAGAAACGATGGTGACTCCATTTACCGAGTCACTAGAAACGCCCACAAGAAAAACCAAGATCTTCCTATGATTAGGCAAGGATGCACCCTAAGCGACAGCGAGTCTGCTAACCACCTCGCACATATCTTTTTCCCAAGCGACACAACGGCGCAAAACGAAGAGCAGCACACCAGGGCCAGGCAAAGTATTGGAAACATAACGCTCAGCAGCCGGAACGACCCGCCGTTCACGGAAGCGGAGCTGTACAAAACAGCAAATTCGTTAGCACAAGGAAGGCTCCGGGAGCGGATGGGCTGACTGCTGACATCTGCCAAGCGGTAATAAAACGGGCACCCGGTATATTCCTCGGAATATTGAATATGGAACTATCGGTGTTTCCCAGGGCTTGGAAAATGGCAGAGGTGGTCATCCTCAGAAAGCCAGGCAGAGATGATTACCATGAGGCGAAATCATATCGACCGATCGGGTTGTTGTCTTTCCTCAGGAAAACATTAGAAAAGATGATACGGTGATAAAAGAGAATACGGTGGCATCTCCGTCATAGGCTCAATCCGCGCCAATATAGATTTACACCACAGCGCAGTACGGAAGACGCCCTCTATGACCTGGTTAACCACATCAGGAACAGAAGAATCAGGAAGGAAATCGTACTATTAATATCCTTGGACATAGAGGGTGCTTTCGACGGCGCGTGGTGGCTAGCCATAAAGATCCAGCTGGATAGGCTGGGGTAAATTACCTGGGACAGCGGGCGGAGAGAGATACCACGAAGGGATGCGTCCAGGGCTCAGTGGGAGGACACATTCTTGTGGAACATATTGCTCGACCCGCTCCTCAATGAGCTCGATGAGATTGGTGCCTACTGTCAGGCATTCGCAGATGACATTGTCCTGGTGTTCTCCGCGCACGAGGTAATCCAAATACAGACCGAGGCTAACAGGGCACTAGAGGCACAAATTAAGGAGTCAGCGACAATCTATGAAACCCGAAGGGGACGTCCGTTCTTATACACGTCCGATGAATACCAAGTTGAACGAGGGGTTGCTGAATTGGAGCATCCTGCGGAAATCCATTGCTACGAGTATACCTGCCTGGATGCACTCACCCTAGTACATAAAAAAAAATGTGTCCAAAGGTTCCTACAATTACAATAAGTATAAAGTTAGTGTAGTTATAAATAGTAATTAGTTAATGATATAAGCTATATATAGCATATTTTCTACCGTAGATTAAGTGAATTTTACTCTGAATAAATACTCAGAACTTAACATAACAGGAAGGTTCTTATAATCGGCCAATCAGCATAAGAAAAAACTTTTTTTTTAATTTTTGGTAGCAAGATTGGTAGCGCCTTCTACAAAAATGTGTTTACTGTCTAGGTTTAATGAATAGAACAGAACTTTACTTCTAAGTTTATAATGTGTAATGCCCTATCGAAGTCCACGCGGACGGAGTCGCATGAAACAATTAGTGAAATATAAGTTTCTATGTTAAATATGTTTTTTATTAAGTAACATATATAACAGCGCATCATTTAAAGATGCATTTTAAAAAGGCGTGACGTCAGATGACATAACTTAAAAAGATAAATGAATTCATGTAAAGATTTACAAATTTATTAATTTGGAAATCCAAAGAACAATCTACAATTTAATTCAAAATTCTTATTCTTATGAAGTAATTGAACTAGTGGCGCACCCTAGTGCGTTCGTTTAAGTCGGTTGTCTGTTAACTACAAGTTTGTTGGTATAGATGGCGCTTTACAATGAGCTATTTAATTATAACATAATATTTTAAACACATTGGCTATATGGAAAATAATTACAGGAATAACTACGATTATTACAATTAAAATTAATACTTTATTTTGTATATTGGTAATGGATGTTTACTTAAAATGTAATGAACAAGTGACGTCACCTATCAAGGCGCCGACACGGCCATTCTGATAGGTATTTTTTTTTTAAAGCAGAGTAAACAAGCGTGCGGGTCACTGATGGTACGGGATCACCGCCGTCCACGAACTCTTGAAATAGCCGAGGATTCGCGTGTGCGACGCGGCCTTGGAGTTACCCATGTGATATCGATTCGGAAATACCACCGTCGGGAGCTAGACCTGGAACGAAAGGTCCTTGAAAGCCGCACAGGGAAGGTATCAGATCACATAGCTCTTCGAAACACTCTCCGTTGTAAATGCGGTAGAAGACGCATAGAGAAGCAACGTCTCTACTCAATGCCAAATAATCCAGCCAACCACAAAGCACAGAGTCTCCGACAATCCGAACGGCTCTCCGTAGTAAATATCGTGGGTAAGTAAGAAAATATCGTGAGTATGTAATGACGCTAAGACATGACTGTAAGTATGTCACAACAGCATGTCTTTACTTGTAATATTACTCTAGATCAGTAGTTATATGTACAGTCGAGGTAGTCGTCTATGCCGTGGTACAAAGAGGAAACGGATTAGTGGTCGATGGTGTGCTTTGGGCCTTTTAGCTATCGTCGTACATTGAGGCTCTGAAAAACACATAATCGTGGGTTTATGGTAGGAAAGTAACAATAGTAATATCTCTGTTCTGAGAACTTATGATTGAAAATATTCATTTAACTAATGTTCAGTAACATTAGTTAAATGTAAACAATCCAATACAATAGTTAAATATATTAGTTGAATTCTTTGCTGAGGTTTAGTTTTGTAAATGTATGAATTCTTTGCTAGTTTTCAACAATAAAATGAACTCGCATGATTGTAGTGGAGTTACTCCGGTAAGCAGTTAGCAATAGCCTCCTCCGACACATGCACCTGTAGGCCACAGTTCAACGGCGACTATGGACCACTGGAATCAGTGTACGACGCAATTGGTGCGTTGTCCTGAAATATAGTATGAACAGGGGACGTAGTTAACTGCTCAATAATTAAAATATTACTAATCATGTTTGTGTAGTATAGTAGTCACAATCCTACTCCAGTAAGTGTATAAATTGAATGTCTGTGTGCACCTTTTTCTTATCGTTGCTGGTCGGCGGAAGGTGCGTCGGATTGCTCCTACGCTCGACGACCCAATATGTTTATCATCACCGCCATTACGTTCTCGTGCACACGGAGCACTCTATGGAGGACATATTACAAGTTATACAGAGGAAGGTATTTTAATGATTTGGTAACGGAAAACAAATAGTTTCATATTTCAGTACAGTTTGAATCGATTTCTTTTGTTATTTTAATTATTGTACCTTTATTCATATATAATATGTAAAAAATTTTAAATATCTAATCACATATGGATGTCGGGGGAATGTAAGATTATTTTTGAGTTTCCTGTAAAATATGTATTAATTCAATTACAGGTCTGATTATTAATTTTAGTCTAATTAATGTTAAATACATTTGTCTCAATGGTATCACAACATTAAATATATACTTCTACTTGTAAATATAAATTCTTTGTGATTCCTCCTGGCTCATCTGTACGAGGCGCAGAGCTATGACTGCCGGACTTACTGATTGACTGACTGACTGACTGACTTACTGAATGATTGATTAAGTCCCACCCACATCTCAGTCACTTGCTTTGTCTCGGCATCTATGATATGTCTTTTCCAAAGCCCGTATTATCTTCCTTTGCATCATATTGACCAGGCAGCAGCAGGCTGTGGAAAAATTATTACATTTTTAAGTTTATTTTATCACATTAAAACGAATATTGTATAATATTGTTACAAAGAGTAAATTTAGTGGAGTAGGGTTTGAGCCAATGCTTATAGTAAGGTCCAATATTCTTAAAATGATTTTATGTAGTTCCATTGCAAAGCTATAATTCAAAGTGTACAGAAATATATTTAGATACTACCACTATTCATAAATAATTATTAATTTCATTTCCCACCTAATCATCTCTCTAACCAGTTTTGGCAACTCTATCTGAGACTTATCCACCCAGCTTATAATGGGCTGTATCAACACTTTTTGGAACTTCTCTTGGGGGTTCTTCTTTGGTGGTTTTCCAATGGCCTAATAATTATGGTTATATTAGTTTTAAGTTGTAGCTTTTCAAATCAATTTGTTAAGTCACATACAAGAGTTATTTATTATACGGAGATGAATAAAAATATTTTTCTTTTAATTCATCTCTGTATAATAAATAACACAAACAAAAGTATATCTTAATTTCAATCAGTTATAATGTTATTTGCTTATGTGATAATAAAATAATGTTGTATGTAGGACAAATATAATAGTACTATCTAATGCAATAGTTACTTTTATAATTAATAGTATTGATAATGTTATAGTTTCACTACTGCAAAATTTCAACAGTTGTTTCTGGTTCCATTGCTTTCTACATTTTAAAACTTTTTTATTAAAACTGCATGTTTTTGTCTTTTCAATTCTGTGTGAGTAAAATGGATCTAAATGGCCAAATCACTAAAAACATGGAGGACATTGTCAAAAGGTTTGAGTCCGGAATGGATAATTTTGATAAGGAAAGAAAAACTATCCCAAACACTTTCAACCACAAAACAAGAACCACTAAACACTTCAAATGAAATTTCTGCACTAGCTAACAATTATATAATTTTTAAAAACTTGTGTAGAACTTTAAGAAATAAATAAATAAGAAGAATAAGAAATAAATAATAAATAAATTTCAATAGTATGAATTTAAATGATGGTCACCTCTGTCATATTAATGTCTGTCATCATTTGGGTCAAAACAGGATAAACCATGACCTATATTAGTTCTCTTCACCACCATAAGGTACAGATCCATAGCTTGGAATGCTAAGACTGCTTTAAAAGGCTCCAGAGTCAGAATCTCGGAGTTCTTGACAAAACTCAAACAAGAAATCTTTGCTGGAGTAAGAAAGCACTTTGGCATTAAATCCTAGACTTCAGATAGGGTTATCATAATTGCACTGCAGACAAAAGTTGGAAAAGAGTTTAAGTCTAAGACACCTTCGAATTTTGATTACTTTCTCCATTATAACAAAATACTCAGGATCAAAAATCAGCAAGGCCTCGGCGCATTCCGAAAACAGTAGCTTAGTAATTGTTCATTTGTTATTATTTCCTTTTAAATGTTATATAGTTACCGGTCCTGGTTTAAAATTATATATCAAATTTGGTTTTATCGTCAAACTACCGAGATGTACATCTACTTACATTTTTTTTTGTTTATAAATTATTATTATTTTGTTTTTTTCTTTGAATCCTTTAAAGTGTTTTGTATATGTCTTGTTATAAATAATTGTGTTTAGTTTTAGTCTTATCACTTATTATTTATTTTGCAATTTATATTGTCAAGTTGACAACACTTTTCTCTCCTCTCAACGTTAACTGTCAAAAGATTATCGTTCAAAAACCGGACTAACATTTGTATTGACACAGACTATCTTTGTTTTTTTTATTGTTTGTAATTTTTTTAACAATATCTTCAGATCCTTTCCCACTACTCCCGTGAGTGTAAGATATATAATAATTCATATATATTGTTTTTATTTCGACGCCATGCCATGCTTTTTTATTTTGACGACGATCGATCGATCGACGATAGTCAATGCAAAATGGCGGAAGCGGAAATGTAGTAAAACTTCTCTCAATAAGATACGATGCTACCAGTACGATAAAGGTACTACCTTGTTAAATGTTTTATCAAAGAATGAAGCGCTGAACTATAATGAAATCCGCAGATGA
The DNA here is from genome assembly GCA_918358695.1 of Melinaea menophilus ssp. n. AW-2005. NCBI lineage: Eukaryota > Metazoa > Arthropoda > Insecta > Lepidoptera > Nymphalidae > Melinaea > Melinaea menophilus. Next base: position 18,853,030 of record OU911045.1, on the reverse strand, counting down.
CATGTACAAGTTTTAGAAAGTTATAAGGAAGTTTGTGTTTAAGTACAGCTGTTACTTTACAATAATGTACATCTACATATGTGTGGAATCCATTTTAAGTGGTGATTTATTTTTAGACCCAAATACAAATGTTGATTGTTTATTATAGCGAAATCATTTAATATTTTCCTTTGTTCTGAGGTTGCCTGTTTCTGTGAATATTGTTAATGAAATATGGAATATCATACATATAAATAATTCTTAATTTCAAGATATATATATTTTTTATATTTATAAACGAATAGAGTGACATGAATAAATATCATTATCCAAGTGGATTCTGCTTTCGCATTTAATATATTGGAGAATAAAACGATATTGATATAAGACATAATTTAAGTGCTTTGGCTTACGTTAGATACATGTTTCATTCATAATATTATTTACCGTAACTTCATCGAGGCTTGCTCAATATGAAAGCATTATTTTTACCAACAGTACTAATATAAAAGTTTACCAATATTTGTTGGCACGGTATTTTAAATTGATTTTTTAACTGTTTATGATATATAAAGTTATAGTATAATATTAATAATAGTCCTTCTGATGTTGGTCAGTTATGTACCTATTTGTAAGCCTCACCTGAATTTGAATATTCCAACGATATGATTTAATTTTTGTATGTCTATTCCTCAAAGGATTAGCATTATAATATTTATCTTATGTAGATTACCTAGACTAAAGGTATGAATATATAAACTCGTAGTAGATATAAAAACATAAAAATCGATTAGAGGCAAGGTATACAGTTGTGACCAGAGGCAACGGGAAATAGAAAACTGTTAGTTTGTTATGAATATATTTTCCGCTGCACTACCGGTGATCCACTTTTATTTTGAAGTGAAATACTTTTAAACGCAGTTCAGACTGTACTGAAATAAGAAATAAAAAATAACACATGCTGCAATTAAATGTATATATACCTATATATAATTATATTGTGTTGAAAAACCTTCCTATTAAATATTTAATATTTTTAATGGAATAAAGCAGGAATAATAGTCGATTTATATTAGTACAAATGCGAAAGAAACAATTACGTATCTTTACACGGGCTGGGTTTATTCTATCCTTCAGCATGTTGACTGAGCACACAGTCGATGGCTTATTGGGAGAGCTTAATATCCTTCATTTTCCCTATTGTTTTATGGTAATACAAGAATAAATACGAGTTTTAAAGGAATGACTTTTGCCGTCGCTATTATTTCGGCAATGGTAAGAAATAAGTTAAAGTTAAAAAAATAACACTTATAAAAACAGGGTAATATTTAATGACGAAAACGATTGAAGTACATCATATATTAAATTAAATATGTATTTATCTTCAATCTATATCCCTCATAGAAGTTGGTAATTACTTATACTGGCTTGTTAATGGAGCTTTATATCAAGGAGCACTCGCCAGGAAACTTACAAAAATTTATACCAGAAATATAGAAACCCATTCGTTTTTTATTAATTATAACATTTTATATTTTGTTTGTGATTGTTTAATGTAAATTTTGAAAGCAACTTTTGTTTGAACATTACAATATTTTGAAGGTTATTATAGGGATGTAGATTTTGATTTATATGAATGTTATCCTATAGAGGTAACCATGTATTAACAAAAAAATGTTTTATGAAACATTCGATTTAGAAATAATCTTTACTTTATAAAGATGATGACTCTCTGTCGCGGTGAGATAAGTATTATATTAAGATATAAAATAATAATAATAGTGTTCCATATCAAATAAGCCCGATATGTGCTAAATGGTAAAATTTTAAAAAATACTATGCATCCTATAAGTTTGACATTTGTAAATCAGTATTAAGTGTCAAAAATCTGTATATTATTTTTACGTAGTCCGTCTTTCTTCAAATTGAATTAATGATACCATTAACGAAAATTTCTAAAAACCAACTGATTCTCTTTACTTTTAAGATGTTATTACTTTCAAATGTAGAAATTTTGTTGTTTATTTCATTATTATACTTATTAATGTATACTGATGTCTGTAATGTCTAAGTCTGGATGTATACTGATTTAGTGTACTCACTAAATAAGTATATATCCAGACTTTAGAAATAGTAAACTACAAATTTAGGGTTATTTTCAATGATAACACAGGCACACAAAAAAAAAAAAACGTCATGAACCAGAGGGGAGACCCCGTTATTCCTAGGTTTTTGGGATCGCTGAAACCGAATATGACAATAAAAACTAATTTTAAATGCCAGTTTTCCCGCTAGCACCCCCTTACTACCTCTTAAGGGGTGAAAATTGGAATTGTTGTAAAAAATCAAGATAGATGTGTCTTTCTACGTTTTTTGGGATGCTGAAACCGAAAATGATAACTAAAAATAAATTCATGACCACTATCACCCCCTACCATCCCTTACAGGGGGTGAAAATTTCATTTTTTTCTATAAAATCAAGACAGATGTATATTTCTACGTTTTTTGGTATAATGAAACCGAAAATGACAACCAAAAGTGAATTTGATAGCTCTTTTACTCAATACCACCCCCTAACTACCCCTAACGGGGGGGGGGGGGTTAGTTTCAATTTTGTATAAAATCAAGATGTATGAAGAAATTTTGACGATTTACAGTAAATGTTTAACCTAACATGTTTATCAAACTAGTTTGAAGTTAGTCTTAGCTCTTATATTAGAAATTCAAATGCTTTATCGATCAGAAGTATCTGATATATATTCATGATTTAATTCTATTCTTAGCGTAACCCAGGAACAACGGCGTGGACGTAGTAGATTTCTGTTCCCTTTTGGAGTGCTGGATTAAAGTGAGTCCCCTTGCCTCTCACTATTCAGCGTCTACCTGTTTCTACGATAACGAACTCTCTTGTTGTCAAAAGTTCTTCTAAGTGGTTGCCTTTTATTGGTTCTTTTCTGTTCTGGCAAATCTCTTTTTAAATTCCAACAGTAGTCTGCTAACATATTGACATCCCATTTACCCTGATAGCGCTGTTCCATTGTCTTAAGATCCTGTCTGATGGAACCTTTCACCTTGCTCCTCACTATAGTCTCCTAAATTGGCCGAAAAATAGTAACCTTTCTATTTCGGAGGCATAGAATTAGGTTCAGCATCTGTTAAGCGTTTTACAAGACTGCCGGATGGATAACAGTATAAACAGAATTAAATAGAAAACAAAAAATGAAACAACTTGTTAAGAATAGGACAAAAATCATGATTCAGTCTTAGTATCATAATAACAAATATATGCATACAATAAGGTTACCATATACTTTATAATCTTTTTTTCTCTCAGCATCTTGAAAAACATAGAAATTCACATATTTTCGGTTCCAGCATCCTAAAAAACGTAGAAATACACATCTATCTTGATTTTATAGAAAAATTGAAATTTTCACCCCCTTTAAGGGGTAGTAAGGGGGTGATAGAGGTCATGAATTTATTTTCAGTTATCATTTTCGGTTCCAGCATCCCAAAAAACGTAGAAATATATATCTATCTTGATTTTATAGAAAAATTGAAATTTTCACCCCCTGTAAGGGGTATTAGGGGGTGATAGTGGTCATAAATTTATTTTTAGTTATCATTTTCGGTTTCAGCATCCCAAGAAACGTAGAAATACACATCAGTCTTGATTTTATAGAAAAAAATTAAATTTTCACCCCCTGTAAGGGATGGTAGGGGGTGATAGTGGTCATGAATTTATTTTTAGTTATCATTTTCGGTTTCAGCATCCCAAAAAACGTAGACAGACACATCTATCTTGATTTTTTACAACAATTACAATTTTCACCCCTTAAGAGGTAGTAAGGGGGTGCTAGCGGGAAAACTGGCATTTAAAATTAGTTTTTATTGTCATATTCGGTTTCAGCGATCCCAAAAACCTAGGAATAATGGGGTCTCCCCTCTGGTTCATGACGTTTTTTTTTTTTTGTGTGCCTGTGTAATTTATTTAGCAGGTTTAGGATCAGCCAATAGTGTTCATTGTTGACTTTTTACAACAGATGGCGATGTCCGTATATTTATGTTTTCATGGTAACGTTTGACGTGTTTTTCAACTTTGGAATTCACTATAATTTGTAGTTATGTTTGAGTCTCATGTTAATTATGCGAGTTTTGTGTTTATTTGCATAACGTCTGTGAACTTTATAACATACTCGTATATCAAGTTCAAAAACAGTTACTAAATAGACTAATGTTGATGTGTTGTGATCCTTTGAGGCATATTTGTCTTAATTAAAAGGAGAAGTCTCTCATCAAAGTTACGTAATCCGTAATTGTTACAAATTACTTTGATTACTTTGGTAATTAATAAGTTACACAGTGCTACGAGTATTTATATTTATATATATATATTCTGACTTGGATGTAGGTTGCGATTAAATTATATAATATTTGATAAGTATAATTTTTTTCCGGATTTAGTATGTGTTCGGAAACGTATTCAGTGAATGTTTGTACATTTAATATTTGTCCCTTTTACTTGATAGATTAAGAAAAAGGAGCACTGCCGCTGTTTATGACCCTAACTATACAGAATATGTGCATTAATATTTGTATATAGATCCGATTACTCAAACCAAATATATGTAACCAAGTATTTGAACTAAACTTAAAGAATATGCCTTTTATATAAAAAAAATAATTGTTGTATTACGATATAAGTTATTTATCTAACATTGCACAGAATTGTTTCATAGTTTCTATCTCAGTGAAACTGATAAATAAACTTTTCCTTTGGTCTCTTCACGGGGAAAATAATACTGTAAAATTTAAACGTTTCCCATCGTAGATAACTATGAGTTTATATATTATTCCCTACAATAAAGGGAAGTATCCTAGTAGAGTCATAATGTATTACAAAATTATGTAACACCACCTGATATAATAATATAAACAGTGAATAGTTCAAAATGGCAGACTTGTATTACTTGAAACATCTTTTGGGAAGAGTATAATACGTTTACTTACTCATGTGCCTTCTTCATAACCATAATATTTTATTCATCGTTCGTAAATATTTATTTCTTTTAAGAAATTAAATATGATCACAGTTCAAGATGTAAAATAAAAAAGTACTTGAAATTATTTATCTTAAAATTAAATAACATTATAGATGATTCTAAATTACAATTAATAAATAAAATTTATATTAATTTTGAGTTCATTAAAAATAATTTCGTATTATAATTACTCGTGTTTCAAAAAATCAACGTTGTAATTCTTTTTTACATACACTACACGAAGTATTAAGATCGCGTCGCCCTACACCATACTACATATATACATACATACATGCTACATACTCCAGGGCTCAATTCAAAATATAAGATGGTCGGTAAATAATATAACGGACTTCATTGAATGTGTGCGAAAAGGAAAAGTTATGAGACATTTACTAGCAATATTCAGTTCAGACCTTTTATATATGTCATTTCGCTTAAAAAATGGATATTTTTAATTTATATATTTTCAATATTTATATTTTTAATATATACATTTTAATGAAATTCATTCAACTATAATACATTCTAAATAAACCTTATTCAGTATCTACATAATAACATACCAATATATATTATTGATTTGTAACCTGAAATATGTATTATTGACTTGATTCAATGAAGCGTCAAAAGTCATCTGGTTGAGTAATATTTTAGAGTCATTCAATCTACACGTGCAATGATCCGTCGTTATCAGTTATCTTCAGGCGACAGGCTATCAACATATATATGTACATAATATAGTGTGTACTGTTTAACAGTTTTTCCATTACTATTCCCATAGGTAATGTTCACGTTATATTCGATTAAATAGTAATTGAAAATTAATTCAATGAAGTAATCAATTACGTCTTTATTAATTAATTAATAAGGATTATCTGACATTAAAATTCCTATTAATTACAAAAGTTATTTTGTGCACCATATGCGAATTAATTGGTTTACATTAACATAAAGTATTATTACAAGTTTAATTAAGAAAACAATCTACCGGACATAGACAGCCACAAGTTCATCTTTGTCTGATATTCTGCTGACTACATGTCCTGGAAAGTACCAGGCCACTGTCGAGAACCCCCTGGGGTCCTCTGATCATAGCCTGGTACCGAGTGTGGTGCTCATTCAACGTCCGGTTCGCATAAGACCTGCGGACGCGTTTTGGCTACAGAACAAAGGATTGGCATGGAAAGCAGTCTTTGTTAACTACAGATATACAGGTGCGGACCCGGCTATCGCCATATCCTTCCTCTTTCCAAAACAATAGAGAACATTAATAACCTGTCGAGATACGTTAGAATATGTCATATTCTAACGTATCTCGAAGATCCCAGTTGATCAATGACCGGCAATAAAGCTTCACCATGGTCGATAATCTTCTGTTATATTCAGCAGCAATTATTTGAAAGTAAGGGAGAGGGTCCGACAGTCCGTTAGTTTGCATAGGGCTGCAAAAGCCTCCTATTATGTAGTGCACAAGGGGCTTCCCGAGAGTTAATGCTACAGATCACCCTTTGACCACGTAGAATGTAGAGCCGTTCAAATTGTCAAATATCGAAACCTCTGTAAACGGCTGAACTTATTGGGATTGCATAGAACGGTAGCTTTATTGTGCATTTTATACCGCATTTAGAATGGGGATAGTACCGAAGAGTTATTTAATGGAATACCTGCCCCTGATTTTTATCATCGCAGAGCACCTCACCGTCTGCAATACCATCCGTACAATCTGGATGCGTGGCGATTTTCTACAGTACAGTGGTTTTCAAAAAACTTTCTTCCAGGTATCACTATGTTAATACAACATGACTATCTTCAAGACTGCAAGAAAAGCATATACTCCTCCAAGGCCGGCAAAGCTCGTACGATTCCTCGGACATTGCAAAAGTTCGTGGACTCTCTAGTTTGCACTCCTCAAAATTTTTATTTAAAATTAATTATCTTTTTATATAGATACTTTCTTGCTAGTGTTAAAAGTAATTCAATTTTTAATCAGAGAGAGACAAAGCTTCTTAGCTTTCCATTGATTTACCGTGCGGGTGCCGGGCCCATCGCGTTGCGAAGAACATGGAGCGCAAACAATGCGACTTGCGACCCAGGTGTAGGTTTAAGGGGCCTCTTTACTATGCGCATACACGTTCACTTTCACCGTTCAAGCTCCTGCCCCTACCTAACCAAATATAGTAAGAACCTACTAAAGCCGCGTTTGAAATACGTTCCAGAAATGAACTGAAGATCGTTCTAGAAAGGCCGAGATCCTTAAATAAGTTGTAGAGAGATTTTGCTGTTATACCTCTCGCTCCTACTTCTTCAGCATACAAATTAACTATAAATTTATTCCTGACCAGTTCGTTACATAGTTCGTAATACTTGTTAAGCTTAAACGTATGATCTTTAGGTATGTTTCTTTCCCAGGGTACAGTTAGTTCAACAAGTATAACGCGCCTTAGTTGTTTTGAGTACAGGAATAAGTCCGGCCTAAATGACGAAACACAAACATCCCTGGGAATTTTGTATTGCCTTTCAAACGTATCTATCATGAGAGTCCAATCAGGATATGCGTCCAAGACGGAATAAGGTTTTAGTTAAATTTTTTGGATGAACCTGCCTTTACGAATTCTACTGATATTTTGGTGGTTGTTATACTCTTTGCGCTCTTGCTACAGAAAGACTAACCGCTTCTCGTACTATTTCTAATACTTTATCGTGGCGACACGAGGATTTACCTCTATTTAAAAATACCCTACACCCCACAGATGCTGCAAGATTTTTTGGTGGCTTTGCTCCATCTTACTAAGTTACTTTGATCTGGGAGAGTCATTCGGAATGCATTAAGATAAAATTATAAAAATGCTGGGGACTAATCATGAAGCAGGGTGCTCCATCTTAAAGCTAGTGGAATACAAAAATCTACTATGGTCACCCAATCATTTTGCAATTCTAGGCACATCGCGTGCAACCGGTAATTATGATTTTCATCTTGCCGAATAAAGTTTTTTATTATTTTTATGTCTTGTTCTTTTCTACTTGTTCCTAGTCCTGCTTTATTTGTTTGAGTACCTATCTCTACCTTATGGAATTGAAGTCGTGACCCCAGCTCTGTAGCAATTTTATCTTTTGGGAGAGATATTATAGTTTAATCATGCGATTTTGAGATGATATGTCTTTTGGTCACTCTTAAGTGTTTATAGAGTTCCGATGGTTTCCTTAATTTTAATCCAAAATTGTGTCGGTCTCTAAAAAAGGTAGAAGATTCCGCTGGATGCGCTAACCCGAGCCATGACTTCAATGTCTTTATGACGCTTGCATCTAACTTTAACAAAAGGATTATATTAATATCATAAACGAGGAAAGGCAATTTAGACGTGATGTTAAATAATTATCATATATCCAAACCTTTTTTATGTTACTTATTGGTTCATTGTCTACCTTTTTAAGATCATTCAAAAAAGCTAAGATCCGGATCGTAAGAGATATATCTGGTGTTCCGCCTACCCAGACATAGACTGTAGCATTTATTGGGTTTTGTCCTCAATCTGTCCGTCCAAGCACGGAAATCCTCCACAACATTTAAAAGTAGCTGACATTGTTTTGGATTACGTGTCAGTATCGCGAGATCGTCTGCAAATGCTAGTATGGATTCTGTATATTTATTGTTAAACTTATTGTTAACTATTTTTATTATACATATACGTAAAACTTTTTTATCGTCGGACATGTAGTAGTAGTAGGTTGGGATCGGACGTGTTTTAATAAAATTACTTTCCAAGTTTTGCTGATTGTGTGGTTGTGGTGTTTTGTTGTTGTGGTTAATTAAAGTTCGATCAAAATCAAATTTAGATATATAATAATCAACATTTTCAATACACGGAACAAGGTATTTTTACAAGCAATTTTACAAGCAGATCATATTCAATTACGTAACTAGGCCGTAAAAATATAATTGTTAAAATAGTATTTATCACGTTATATATAACGTACATTCTATATCTTAGATTTTTAGTCTTCCTTACCGAAAATTTGTTACATTCGGTTAACTATTTTACGTTATGTACGAACAGAGAAGAGGAAGAGCCTACCGCAACATAATAATGTTAAGGAAAACTAAGATTACACCCAAAGAATAGATAATGTCATTTCTATTTTATGGTGGTTTTTTGTCTTTTTATATTTCATGTTAATAATTTTGTATTTGCTAAAATTACACTTTTTAATAAAAGTTTTCAAGTCTCTAGGTAAAGACATAAAATCATTATTTTGTATTTGATTGAATATAAAAGTTAATATTTAAATTAGTTAATGAAAACTGGTTTTTATAAATATCTCCATCCCATCGTCTTTTGGAATCGGAATATTACAATAATTGTATTTATACAAACAAATGACTATAAATACAAAGGAAAGATAACGTAAATAGATACATATTTAAATCCCGACTAGTTAAAGTGATTATTTTATAATATCGAATGGGCATATAAAAATATTTATCATAAACCTACAGTTCACATTTTAATAAGAATGTTTTTAAATATTAGTAATACTCTATTTACTATTACACAGCAAACCAATTCCCTGGCTTGTTTATAATTAATGCTACTCAAATTGCAATTTAACAAACGAGGAATTCAATTTGTCTGTCATTGCGTACTCGAATACTCAAACTTCCTTATAACAGCTTGAAATATCTGAACTCTGAATCTGAATTTATTAATACTTATACGTCCTTAAACTCTGTCCAACTAAAACTATGTTCTACAAAATGGGTAACATTTATAGTTCAATCAGAACTTTTGGGTTCACAAGTAACAACTCTGTTAGATAAAATATAACAGAAGTCTATTTCTTTTGATATTGTTTAAATTAGATATCTCTTTCTACTGATCTTGGGTATTGATTCTTATATTTGTTAATATTAAAACTTATGTCACCTTATATAGAGAGAGGTCTGATGAATAAAACTTTTTGCTAAAAAATTATCTAACTTAAAAAAATATATATTTTTATTTATCTAAGCTAATTCTGTTTTATTTTTATTTCATCATTATTTTACATTAATTTATGAATTTCTATATATATTTTTGATTGAAACTTCTGATAAGGCCACTTTGTACTATTTGATTAACTAAATCTTTAAAAACTACATTATGTTATAACAATAATTTTATTTCCAGTTTGGGTATCACAGTATTGATTGGTTTTGTATATGTGTTTTGATTTCATTAGACTTTGACTTAGAAATAGATACCGGTATTAAAAGATAATTTTTCACAAATAAAATTTAACCACTCACCTAGGTAATGAGAATAATAGTAATTAAAAAAAATATCCTATAAAATATATGTATACATATTACTTATAATTAATATTCTTGAGATATAGCAATAGACAATGACTAAAGATCATTTACCTTAAAAAATAGTTCTACGTTTTCATCACCAATAGCATGCATTGCAATAATTTGTTTGTACTAAAACTTGTAGTAGGTTTTAAACCACTTTGAAAGCTAGCAGTACCATACTAGTTACCTAAAGGATACCTGAGCTAGTAGATGTTAGTAATGAAGTTACACTGGACGAAGCAAAACACGCCTCTGAGAGCTTTAGCAGTACGCTTTTGTAACTTTAGCATACAAACACAACTCTAAGCTATTAACGTCCTATCCATAAAATATAATTTTTTCACTAGATTCTTGTTAACGTATTTATTAAGGATAAAATTGTTGTAATTACCTAATATTATATTAAGTATAATCAGACAGTATAAAGGGTCTGTTTTGTTCTGTATCTTTGAATTTAACTCAAATGAATAAAGTTTCTGAACTGATGATAACCACAACTTTTGAATTTTTGGGTCTTTTTAATGTGGAAGGGATGAGGGACTTTTACTATTACTTTTTTGCATTATATCAATGTAGGCCATACAATAAATTATCATAACAAAGAAAACATTTGGCTCTCATACAGAAGGCCAATAAGTAATAATCTGACCATGGTAATTGACACGACCCCAAAAAGCTAATTATTAACAATCAAACAAAATTTACGATCTTCGCAAAAATATATACATTTCAAATTCCTATACTTAACTTATACTTTTTTTAGATCCCAAATAGTATAACTATTGTTATTGAGCATAAATATAAAAAAAACATATTTCTAGAATCTGTTGAAGTATTTAATAATAATTAATAGTTGATTTCTTGTTTTGTGTCGCTCCCTTTGCAAATCATTTGTTATGCAATAAATTATGTATATCCCTATCCCTACTAATATTATAAATGTGAATGTAAGTTTGTTTGTTACGCTTTGGAGGTTTTAAAAGTAATGTAGGATACTTTTTATTATTTTTTTATTTTTTTTTAGGGTTAGTTTCCATTCAAGCTTAGCTTTGCTATTATTATAAACAAAGCACAAGGGCAGACATTACAGGTAGTGGGAGTGCATTTAGAAAAGCCATGCTGCTCTCATATGTCAACTATATGTAGCCTGTTCGCTAGTATCTAATGCCCGAAATTTACACATATTTGCACCCGATGGAAAAACTTATAATATAGTCTATAAAAATATCCTAGATTAATACTCTGCATTTTATCTTTTAATTTGTTAGAATTCGAAATTATTTATTTTTGTCACACTAAAATATATTTTAAAATTTCTTGTTGTAATTCAATAAAGCATATTTTATGTTTCTGAAACTTCATTGTGAGTAATAATTTTTAAAACTTGATAATCCCAGCCAAACAATAAAATAAAGTTACGATAACTTTGATTCATTTCTATCGCAATGAACTCTAATACTTATTTAATGACTCAAATGCGAGCGAAGTAGCGGCAAAAACCTAGTATTTAAATATAGCTACATAATTAACAATATGAATATCACAAATTTTGCCGACCATTATGTCATATGATTTTATTATTGGACCTTGACTTAAAAATCATTATAAGTGCTAAGTTTACAGTAGTTATGGCATCGTAATTCTATACAAAAAAAAGTAATTTATTATTTATGATTACGTGTAACCCTAACTTAGAAAATAAAAAGTATATAGATAGTCTATATATATATAGACTATATATAGATAGTTATGATAAATTATTAAACAGTACTTGAAAAAATCTCAAGGATGTACATGAAGGTCGGCAGTAAGTTATTTATTTCATTGCTGATTTACGACTCACTTATCTACTTTAACGTGATTTGTCTTATCCTCTTTCAAATTTGGGTTCTTTTATCTCTCACAAAGGGATCTCGGGGATTCAGGTATTACTTTATATACCAACTACATAAATTGTAACTATCAGTCTGATTGGCAATAAAATCTTAAACAGAAACGTTATATTCAGTAAAGCTTTAAAGAAATATTATATGCGATATTATATTCTATGCGTCGTATTTTGTGTTATTTTTTTACGGGATTAGGGTTATTTTCTTAGGACAATCGATGCCCTCACAAAGGTGAGCCATACAAAGGCCCTAAGAAAAAAAAAAATTAACAAAACTATTGTCCTTCATGAAGATGTTCTATATCTGTTATAAATTATAACAATTGCACAACATATTGTATTTCGTTGCATCGATTGCTTATTAGAGTATAAAAAAAGAAATGTAAAGAGTCCATTTCGTTTTTTACTTTTTTATGTCGTACTCAGTGCAAGTTACAAGGATGTATCTATTTCATCCTCATATGGGGGGAACGCCTGGGGTCACGGTGAGTGCGACTGCAATTTTGTGGCGTTCCATTAAGGCGATGAGGACAACTATTTGTTTTTTTAGTGGGTAGCCTTTAAAATATCGTACTCTATGCCCCCGGCAGACAGTTATACGAAGTTCAAACTAAAAGTAGCACTGTGTTAGTTTTAGTTAAATACATGAAACTTTTAAAAATACAAATTTTTAACAAATAACAATTAACAAATTTTAATCTTAAGAATCTAAATTATAAAATTAAGGGCGAAAGTAACTTAGTTTAAAAAAAAATAATTAAAAAGACTTGAAATTTTTAAAACGTTAAATATTGTTAAATACTCGTATAATAACCGCTACAAAACTGCAGCCCCTTGCCAATTTACTAGTTTTTTTAATTAATATCGAAATGATAATCTTCACATTATATTATTTACGAATACTATTTCAATGAAGCAAAATGTTGTTCAAAAATAGAAAACTTAATTTTTATATAAATAACAATTAATGGTAATCTGAATGAAGAATTTAAAATGTCTTTCAATTACCGTTTACTAGATATTGCAGTATATTGGACACAATAGGAAAATCTGTTGCAAAAATATATAAGTTTCTTAATCCATAGAAAAATAACAATATGTCTTAGGCTTTTTACGTGACCTTCCTCCAGTACTACTGTTTTTTCGAAGGTCACTCGAGGCCTCCCCCTGTCTCTCTTATCGCTTACTTTTCCTTTATAAATCTTTTTTACCATTCTTTCATCACTCATTCGTTCGACGTGCCCAAACCGCCTGAGGACGTTCTTCTTCATTCTCACCGTGACATCTTCGCTAGTACCTGCCATTCTGTGGATCTCTTAATTGCGGATTCGGTCAGCTAGACTGACTCCGCGTATTCTGCGAAGAGATCGCATCTCCACAGCATTCCTTTTTCTTACATTCTTCTTCTGTGTTACCCACGTTTGGCTGCCGTATAACAGCGTCGGTAGCAAAACCGCATTGTGTACAGCCAAACGTGCCGCTATGCTGACATTTCGCCGTCTCAACAATGGAACCAAAGCCCCGTTGACTCTGTTACCGGCAGCAATACGCCTTTCCACATCGATTTCGTATCTTCCGTCTCTGCTAATCATATTTCCCATTATCTTACCATTTACGTTGATCTTACATTCTGTTCTTTCTTCATTTCTTTCAAATATCAGAACCTTCATCTTATCTGCATTCAGGTTTAGACCATTATTTTCACACCCATCTTTCAGAATGGTGACCAATGCCTGCAAATCGCATTCTGATGATGCAATGAGGACTGCATCATAAGGTCACCTACTTTCACTCCCATGTCACTGTCTTTCATGCCTTGCAGACAACTATCCAAACACAAATTGAACAACCAAGCTGACATAGCGCAACCTTGCTTGACACCCGATTGGATGTCAAACCAGGGCGACATGCCAGCTCCTACTCGCACACAGACTGAGTGATTTCGGTAAAGAGACTTTACAGCCTATAGCAAGGGTCCGTTCACATTGTACCGGGGCAGTATCTCCCATAATTTCTTTCTCACAACCCTGTCAAAAGCCTTTTCCAAATCCACAAAAGTACAGAAAACAGCCTTTCAGACCTCTCCTGCATTCGTCTCGCTAATATTTTAGCATAAACTTTACCGCCCAAGTTAATCAAACTGATAGTCCTATAGCTTGCACAGTCTATCTGTGAACCTATGCCTTTATACAAAAGTATGATGACTGCACCTCGCCAATCGTCTGGGACCTCCCCCGATTTCCAGCATAAATAACACAAAAACCAGAACAAGTCCAAGACGCGTGGCCCACCATATTTGATCATCTCGGCAGTAACTTCATCTGCTCCTGCAGCCTTACCACATTTCAGGATTCGAATTGCGCTCTCCACTTCTTCCAAACTGATTTCACCATCGGCAACATCGGTACTCAGCATTTCGCTGGTACTCGAGGCCGAGGCGTCATCACATTCATACGTCTCCTTGTAGAATTCCCCCCACCGCTGCAAAACGTGTGCTTGATCTGTTAAGATTTCACCGTTCTTCGAAAGTACCCCTTTCAATCTACAAGTTACCGAACAACCCCGGGAATCACTAACTTCTCGCCAGAAAAGCTTCGTGTTTTCCCGGAAGTTGTTTGTCAACCTTTCATCCCACACTCTCTCAGAATTTTCACGCTTCATCTTTATCAGCTTTCGTTTTGTGGTTTTGCACCTTGAACTCTCTTTTTTTGTCTCTCTCATACTTTTATCCTTACCCGAGTCTTTATAATCCAACCATGCTGTGTTCTTTAACTTCACGGCGTCTTTCACTTCATTCACATACCTCTGTTGCTACTTTCACTATACCATTCCTAAGGTTCTGCAAGCATACTTCAACACTTTCATTTCCAGAATCACAGCTTTCAAGCTTCTTGGAAACCCTTTCTTGATATTGCTCTCTGATCGGTGGATCAAGCAAAAAGACGAAGCAAACAAGATTCTAGCAACGACTAGATAATGGTCCGTTCCCAGATCAGCACCCCTTAACACTCGCGTGTCCATAACTTGCCTTCGAATACGCTAATCCACTAGAAATAAATCAATCATACTTCTTTCTTGTGTACATGTTAATTTGTTTGTGATCAAACATCGTGTTTGCCACAAACAAATTTCTCACCTTACAAAATTGGAAAATAAGCTTTCCAGCCTCATTTACTCTCTTATCACCGTACTTGCCTAGAACGCTATAGTAACCACTTCGCGCGGTTCCAACCCATCCATTCATATCTCCAAATACTATCAATTTTTCATTATCTCTGACACTACTTGGAACATCCCTGACACTCTCCCAAAACTCCTCGAGATCGCTCACTGGAGCTGAGGATACTGGCGCAACATGGCCAACAAGAATACTCTTGTTATTCCCAGCTTACAGCGAATCCAAAGAAGCCTCGGGTTGATGGCTTTGTATTCTACCATTGCACTAACCAATCGAGAGGACAACAACACGCCTACACCTTGGCAACCTCACTCACCCTCTGGAACCCCAGCCCAGAAAGCGACCCGGTTGCCAGGCAAATCGGTCATATCATTGCCTTTTCTTGGTCTCAGACACACAAATAACGTCCAGATCTTTGTCATCCATCACATCTATTAATTCATTCATCTTCTGTTCCATTCCTCCTCTTACATTCCACGTAGCTATTTGTAGCTCCGTCCTCCACCTCCCGCGGTTCGGAACATGGCGTGTTGGTTGGCGGTCCCCAACGCCGCATTCGTTCAATATATTATTATTATATATTACAATTCAGGTAGTTTAGTAGTAGTCACTAGGTAGTCAGTTGAAAAAAATCTACCTTAGTTGGTGTGCAGTGGTTGGTGTGCAATTGATTCATTAAAGTAAATAGTTGTCCTTTAATATTGTTTGCTTTTCATTAAAACAATTGGAAAATATCACTTTAGTGATAGGGTCGTTTGTTAATTTATTTATTTCCTGTACCTATATATTATTATTATTTACGTGAGCAATAAAGTATAAAAAATATATATAACGGTAATTAGACAAAAAAATAAACTGACTCATTGCAAAAAATGTGTGTAAGGAAATAGTCATATTTTTATATAGTTATATGACTTATTTCTTTTTTCTTGAAAAAATATATATTTTTCACCTATATTATAATATAATTGCTATATATACAATTTTCAGATAAAAATCTTATACTTAGTTACAATAATATATTATAAATTAAAGTTTATATATTTATTTTATGGAGGATTATAAGAAAATAATATGCCAAGGACAAGATGAAAGGACTGTTTGTGAAATAATATTCTTAGATAAGATACGTGATTTAATGAGTCAGGTTGTGAATACTCAAATGTAGGCTAACAGGTACGTATAAAAGGCTTTGCTGGGCCTTCCACATTTGATGTTGAATAAGAGCAAAGAGATATAGATCATTTATTTATTATTAAGAAGATGAGCACAGTCGCACTTTCTCACTTTCGTACATTTAAAAAAACAGCTCTTATGTATTTTAAGTTATATCTTTAAGCGAAATTACCCAATTTTCAGGATACTGTAAGTTTTTCTTTAAAATTGTCAATTACAATTGCCAATTACAGTAGTTTGTTTCTTGCTAGTTTAGCTCGGTTGGTATAAAAATATGGATTTAACTTTTATAGAAAATAAAAATTACATGATAATGATTGATTATTCAATCCAGGATGATTATGATAAAAGTTGATTCAAATTATATGACTTAAACATGACTATAAAAAATTATATTTATCTCCCATACGAATAAACTTTTTCTGTATAAATACTTTCTTAGTTGAAACTATATTATCCAATATAATATAGACGTAATCGTTTTATGTCCGGACATGTGGTATGTACGTGTTGAGATCGGACGTGTTTTAATAAAAATTTATAACACGTTTTTGTTGCCTCTCCGATATATTACACTACCTTATGTAAAGGTTTTACATTTTTAATAAGTATGATGTTTATTAAACTCATATAAAAATGTGCTGTACACTGATACATACATGCATGGTGCATACTGCACTCCAGTACATTTTATTTATAGATTTTTACACTCATTGCAATAAAATATAAACAACTACATTTATACCCTTATAGCAATACAATAAAAAGCAATATTATATCTGCTACAATAAATGCTTTTCCCAACTTACTGAATTGAATAAATTAACTCTTATGATGCGGTCCTCAGATAAAGTTTGGATACTACGATACTAACGTATAAGATAACACAATGTTGACAGTAATGAACATGATTTTATAATTCTCTTTACTATTTAATGATTCTAAACCACATTACTAAATGATATTCAGTTTGAGCGAGCGAGTGATGAAAATAAATTTGCATTAATGCATACACAAAAAGTCAATCACAATAACATTCAAGGCATTTATCATGAAATTGCATCGCAAAAGTAATTTAAGTTAAGAAGTAGTTTCAGTTTAATAATCGATTTCTTTTAAGCGAGCGATAAAACAGTAATAGTGTAGTGAAATGAAGTTAGTCGTTAAAAATGAAAAATCTTATATAACAATATAATTAAATAAGCAAAAAATCGTTTTTACTTCGTTTATAAATTTTTTTAATACTTTATAGTTCACAACATTGTATTAAGAAGTTGAAATAAATTACAATGACTGACACATTATATTATTATATTATGCATGATACTAGCAGTTAAACTTTTCATGGATAATTTAGATAATTTATTAAGGGCTTTTAATAAATATTTATTTTTTAAAGAGAAATAATATAAATGTTCTTAAAAGTGATGTAATTTGCTTGTTAACAAACTATGTACCTTACAGGTCGATTAAAAAGATCGTGAAAAATATAAACAAACTAGGCTTTATTGGCGATATCTAAACATTATTAATAAGAAACTTCTATGACATCTTACGAATCCTATCCTAGACATAATTAAAAAAAAACTTATTCAATTATCTTAAGCTCATAGTTCTTTATTTTTCTATCATAGTAGTAAAATCCATCTTAGTGTTGTTTTCCCTATTTCTCATAAATAAATAATTCTAAAATAAATATTATTATCTAAATATGTTTCAAATATTATGAAAAAGGAATTTTGATACCCAAAAAAGAGAATATAATTATTACTTTAATGAATAGACCCTGACTTTGCTTTGCGTGCTTTGTGTTAATAATAATTGCTTTTAATGTGTGAGAAGCAACACGTGCTCTACTTCATAATAGCTTAGTTGTACTTTTATGTATAAATGTGTTTCATTCTATGTTCGATTTTTACAACCACGTGGAATGATCATAACTTATTGTTACATGTTTTCTTTTATTTCATTCTTTTTTCACTAAATTTAATCAACATCACTTGTTCTTCAACTAGGATTTGCTCTTCTGTAAATATGGAAAGAAGAATAGGAAGAGATGGAAGAAACTAAGACATAAAAAACTGGAGGATTTCAGGCATTCGGCATTCCTACTCACTCAAATATTATTACTCAGCTATTTTACGCAGAATATCCCAAAAAGGGTACGCAGAATATCCCAAAAAGGGGGATACCAGCACAAGAAAACGGTACCTTTGTCCATTCGCAATCAAATAACGCATTATTTTAAAAAATCCAACATATGTCACATACGTTTAACAGTATGTATGTTATATTGTATATTTTAGTTTTGATTAAACAATAGGAAAAACAAATATCTAGATAAAAGTGGGATAGAGGTGTATTTGTTTCATTTATTGTTGACAAGTGCGTTTGATAAACGGGATGGACGGCTCGCAATGAATAGATTTATATATAATTCTTTTTCATAAATAATTTCTAATATTTCTTTTACCTGTATTGCATTACCTGACTGTCTGTAATAAAAAATGATATAATCGATTCATAAGTCTAAAATGTTGTCACAGATTTAATACTATGACTGCGTTTGTCTTTCATTTTAAATTCAGTTACTTAAAATAAGTGACACCTGTAATATTATAAAGAATAAAAGAGTTCAATTTGCATGGTTCAGGCAGTTTTTCAATATACGACTAAAAGGATTCGTTTAATAACATTTAAAAATTCTAATTAAAAAAGTAAGTAAAAAGAGAAAATTAAACATAATTAAACTAAGACCCAGATATTAAACCATTTCTCTCAGCTCTGTTTCGGCTTTCTAATTAAAAAATGTCTATGGTAATTACAGGTTCAAATTAACGTATTTAATTATTGTATTTTTAATTCAGCACAAACTAAAGGAAATGGTATTATATTTTCAAGATAAAATATGGGAAAGGCTTTTGAAAATAATAAGTATTGTAAGACAATTATCGATGGAATAATCAAACAAGTGCCAAAAATCATATCTTTAAACAAAATAAGAAAAAATTAAGTTTTCTTTAAGATGAATAATAGTTTTAATCTAAAACCTTACCCAGGAAACGCATATCTTTCCCAGTCTTAAGGAAACAGTTCAGAAAATACCCATTGTGTTTGAAAAAGTTCAGCATAATAAAGGAATGTTTTACAATAACATTTGATTGAAACCCTTTTGCAATAAACATGGTAATAAAACATTTAGCCTCAGTTAAAGGTTAAAAAGGTTCAGAGAGAGTTCAGAGTTCTATCCTTATATTAGAAGGAAACTTCTAACCTTTTTCTATTCGATACGAATGACGATCGCTTGCTTCTATGATAATTGAATGATATTAACCCACCCCCAAGGAGTGAATGTCTAATATTATTTCATAATAATACATTATTTTTATGTTTATAAGAATGTGTTTAAGCAATGTTCATATAAAGGTTATACATATAACCTAAGGATAAAAACAGTTTTATCCTTGATAATTATAGACGTTACTATTAAATCCTTTTTCAACGAATATAAAATTATTATATTAGGATCACGTAGATAACACATTGGGATGTATACAAGAGTTACAAAAGTTGTTCTGAAGGATTTTGTTAGTGATGACATGAGGATAAAAAGATTTGGTTGCGCCGACATATGTCAGAAGTTTGTGAAAGTAAAGAACATGTTGTTTCGATTCCACATGTATGATAAATACTGGAAAATGGTGTTGATTATAATCACATCTTAATATATACACTCTCATAATTATATAACAAAATATGGACAAAAAATATGTTAGAAAAACATATAACAACCACATAACTATTTTATTATAAATTATTTTGAGGTCATTACAGAAATGTTGGTAACTTCGTATGAGTCTTGGCACAATAAACATTTTAAATATTTTTCATTATGAAAGTTTTACTGTGTCCGTAATTTTCCGACATTTTGAGTTTTCATATTAAGTATTTGCCTTAAGCGGGATGAGAATGTAAAATAATTTAAGATTCACATTATACGAAAGTTAGTTGACGTGAAACTAGATCAATCTTTTAACTTTGCCATAAAATATTCTTGTAGGGTTGTACTCGTCGATGTTAGACTATCATTTTCTAAAATTATTTAGTGACTAGTGAGTGAAAATTATACGTATGTCAGTTTTAATAGAGCTATATGATAAGGATTTTATTATCTAACCTAACCTAACCTTTTTTTTTTTTTTTTTTTTTTTTTTTTGCGTTGGAAAAATCCGTTACGGATACCCGCCGACCAGGAAGGTGATGGCCGGAGGGTTATGTGGGACTACCCGGCGGCATAGAGGACGCCGCCATTTTTAAGGCTACCCACTAAAAAACCAACGGTTGCCCTCAACGCCTTAATGGGACGACACGGGATCGCGTTAGCACTCACCGTGCCGCCCCGGCGGTTACCCCCCGTGCGAGGGTGCCCCGAGCAACTTAGGACACCCTCACGGCGTAGGCCTATGGTAGGTGAGAGGGGTCACCCCCCCCTCTCACCAAGGCCTACTGCTGGGAGAGGAAGCGGCGGGCGTACTCCCGCCTCCTTCTTCCCAGCCTCCCCCGGCGGAGCGGGTCAGAGGGAGAGGCTTGCTCCCTGACCCGCTCCGCGGCCTCCTTCGCGGCGATGACTTGCTCGCAGAAGGAGGCCATAGCGGCCCAACACCTCTCGCTGCCGACCATCGCGCCAACAAGGCGCGGCAACGAGAGGTCCCCGCCAACCACGGCCACCAGCTCAGCGCGCTGATGACCCCAGGCTGCGCACTCCGCCACGGTGTGACGAGCCGTGTCGACGGACTCGTCACAGTGGTGGCAGGACGGGGCCGCCTCCCTTCTTGCAATCTTGTGCAGGTACTTTCCGAAGCATCCGTGCCCCGTGAGCACCTGCACAAGACGGAACGTCAGAGTCCCGTGTCGCCGGTTGATCCAACGATCCAAGTGGGGGCGAACTGCCCCCACTGTCGTCAGACCGGCGGCAGGGGACTCTAAGTCCCTCGTCCACCGTCGAATCAGGGCTCGGTGAGCTGAAGCCCTGATTCGAGCTGCCTCGGACCTTACTCCTCTGGTCCTGGCTTCCGCCCGGTGCCAATACACCCCGGCGAGCACCTCCGCCTGCAGCTCCCAAGGCGGATCGCTCGCCAGGAGTGTGGCCGCAGTGTACGACACTGTACGGTACCCCCTGATCATCCTCACCGCTAAGACCCTCTGCGTCCTTCGCAAGAGGGTCTTGGAATCGGCGGTGAGAGACCCCGACCATATGGGGGCACCGTACAGCGCCATACTCCTCACGATGCCGGCATAGAGTCGCCGGCACGGAGCCTGCGGCCCACCGACGTTGGGCAGAAGCCTTCCCAAGGCAGCCGCGGTGGACAGTAACTTCGGGGCCAGAAGGGAGAAATGAGCCCCGAAGTTCCATCTTCCGTCCAGGGTGAGACCCAGATATTTTAACTGGGCCTTCACCACCACCTCCTGACCCTGGACGGAGATGGACGCCCGGCGAGGGGGACCCCGGCGAGGGCCGTGGAAGAGGATGGCCTCCGTTTTGGATACGGAGACCTCCAATCCCAACAGCCCTATGCGGTCCGCAACCAGCGTAGCACCGACTGTTGCCAGACGGGCCGCCTCCGCATACGTTCCTCCCCTGCATGTGACGAGGGTGTCATCTGCGTAACACAACACCCTCATCCGCGGCAGGAGAGGACAGCGGAGCAGCCAGTCGTACCCGAGGTTCCACAAGACCGGGCCCAAGACGGACCCCTGTGGAACCCCGCGGCATACGCTACGCCGGTGTATACGCTGGTCGCCGCCAACCCACAGGACCTCTCTGTCCTGCAGGTAGCCCCACAACAGTCTCCTAAGATAGGGAGGCACTCCATGGAACCGGAGTGCCTCAACCAAAGTCTCAAACGGAAGACTGTTGAAGGCATTGGCGACGTCCAGCGATACCGCCAGGACCACGTCCCCCTCGCGAGTTGCCTCTTGGGTCAGGTCTCTCAGAGCCCTCAGGGCGTCGATCGTCGATCGACCCGCCCTGAAGCCGAACTGAGCATCCGAGAGACCCGGCCCCACCTCCTCGAGGTGTTGAACGAGACGGGCAGAGAGAATTCTCTCGAAGAGTTTGCCCGTCTCGTCCAGCAGCACGATTGGCCTGTATGCGGAAGGGGAGTCGGCAGAACGACCGTCCTTCCGCAACAGGCACAATCTGCCCTCTTTCCAGGCCTTCGGGAACTGTCCAGTGCGCAAACAAAGGTTGAACAGTTCCCGAAGCCTGCCCCCCAGGTATTCCAGGGCGAGGAATAGAACTCGCCCCGGAATACCGTCCGGCCCCGGCGCAGTACTGCGGGCTCGGAGACGACTCAAGGCGACCTCTAGCTCGGCCTCCGTGATGTCCGGGACAGAACCCACCCCCCCATTAGAAGAAGGGGGGGCCATCACGGGAGGCGAGTGGCCGGTGGATTCCGGGAATAGGTCCCCCACCAGCCGCTCGAGGAAATCCGGCTGAAGGGACTCCATGACCGGGGCGCAAGCGGCGCGGAGTTTGTTCCGCGCCACCCGATACGGGCGCCCCCATGGGTCCCTATCGAGACCTGCCAGGATCTCCTCCCGAGCCAGGTCCTTCGCCTTCCGAATCGCCAGCCGCAGAGTCGACTTCGCTTCGCGATAACGACTCCGCAGCTGGGCCTCCAGGTCCGGGTCGAAGCCGTGACGACGGCGACACCGGACGAAGGCCCTCCGAGCCCTGCAACAGGCCGTCCGAAGTTCGGCTATTTCGGACGACCACCAGTACACTGCTCTGCGCCGGGGCCTAGACCCCACCCTCGGCATGGCCGCATCGCAGACCCGTGATAGGGCCTCGCGCATGCGGCCAGCCGACACCTCCACGTCGGTTTCCTCGTTGGGCGGATCGGGAAAGGCCCAGCTCTGAACGATGGCTGCCTCCCTGGCCATTTCCCGATCCAGACGCTTTATTGCCCAACGAGGAAAGCGACTCCCCCCCCGCGGTGGCCCGGCCTGGTCCGGCCGGGAGGTGGAGATCTCAAATCGGACGTAGAGATGGTCCGATAGAGTCTCCACCTCCGTCTCGACTCTCCAGTCGACGACCGTGCGTGCGACAGCTGGGGTGGCGAACGAAACGTCCACCACGGAACTCCCTTGCTGTCGCACGCAGGTCGCATCGGTCCCTCTATTGAGGAGGGACAGACCGGAGAGGAGCGACCAGGCCTGGACGGCCCTACCCCTAGCGTCCGTGGCGTGGTTCCCCCAGGCCGCGGATTTGGCGTTCAGGTCGCCGAGAAAGATTAGCTTCCCCGACGCCTGTCTGCCAATCGCCGCACTGACGGAGTCGAGGAAAGTCTCGAACTCCGCCAGGCGACGATTGGGGGAGAAGTACGCGCCGATGACGACGTACTCCCCCCACCGCGCCACGACCAAACCCGGGCCAGTCTCCAAGGTGGAGAAAGGGGGACCGGGACCAGAACCCGCAACCACAGCCACGGAGCCGCTAGTGTCCCCCGCCCAGTTGGAATTAGGGGGGACATAGTAGGGCTCACAGGCCACCGCTATACTGATATCCCACTCCGCCATGGCCTGGATGAACAAATCCTGGGCCCTGGCGGAGTGGTTCAGGTTCGCCTGTAGGAAGCCATGTCGTCGTCTATTCATGACGACATGGCTTCAACTGGCGCCTGTGGGCGCCCTCTGCTTGGGGCAGCTGGGGAGGGACCTGCTGCCTTGCCTCTAACCTAACCTAACCTAACCTAACCTAACCTAACCAAACTTGTACAATTCACAATGGAAACCATCATAATAAGTAGCGGTACCTAAACTTATATCCCATATAAGGAGATTTTTTCGTTATTTCGAGCTTAGTAGGGGCTTAAGTCATAAACGGAATCTAAGGTCTAAATTTAACTTCGGCTTAAAACACACTTGGTCCATTGCACACCCCGCAATTTATTTATTTATTTGTATATAAATGGGCAATAAGTCGATTTATGTGACCTTTGAACTTACATGTGTAGGTTTTGAGACAACTATTAACATGTCAAAATACAAGTTCATCCTAGTTTATAGCTGGGTGTGTCAAATTCTGAAGTTTCTAGAATATAGGTTATTCTAGATTACATTAAGTTATGCGAAAGTTGGTTACCGTGAAAGAAGTTTAACCTTTTAACTTCGTTCTAAATTATTCTAGTAGGATTGTGCTTTTCGATATAATTCCTGTGTTTTTCTTATAGTTTTAATTTTCAGTTCTTTTCCTTAGTATTCAAAGAGATAGTGGTGGTTATTGACTAGTGAGTATATCATTATATATTATTATTATTCTTATGATGAATATGTCAATCAGGATAAGTTTTTTATGTTGAATGTATTTGAATACCAATGTGTATAAACTAATCTGACCTTATTGTGTCTTATTTATAGTATATGAAATGTTTAAAGAATTGTTTTCTTATACACTAGTCTTTAGATGCAATTATCAAGCGAGCTGATAATAATATCATAATCTCCATTCCATCAACGATAAATACGTAGAATGCATCGTTATATACGAAGTTGTAGAGGATTATTTCCTACTATAAGTACCGTAATGACCTTTACATAAACTACTTGACCTTTTTATTCATAGAATGGAGGTTATTTGAAATGTTAAATCTTACAACTACTAACGTTAATACGTGAAAGTAGAAATAC
Source organism: Melinaea menophilus ssp. n. AW-2005 (assembly GCA_918358695.1). Classification (NCBI taxonomy): domain Eukaryota; kingdom Metazoa; phylum Arthropoda; class Insecta; order Lepidoptera; family Nymphalidae; genus Melinaea; species Melinaea menophilus. The sequence continues at coordinate 18,827,741 of OU911045.1, read as the reverse complement.
TTTAATATATATAACTTTATTTGCTTTAAAGCCAGTCGAGTTTTAATTATCTAACCTTATTTGTCTCTGAAATCTTAAACTGTTAAACATTATATACATTTTCAATTTAATATTTAAATAACGTATATCTTTATGTTTCAGATAAATTAGTTTTTTAATCTTACACTAGCTGTTGAAGCTGGTGACACCCAGTCGATAGTAAAGTGTTATTATAATTAAGTTGAGAGTAAATTTCACCAAGAGTTTTACCGAATTCAGCAGTTGGACAGCGTGCATTCGCTAATGCTTTAACAGTGTGGGAAAAAGGAAAAACTTAATTATATTGTTTAAGTAATAGTATTCAGTCAATTTTTAAAAAATATATTGATAAATTGTTAAATTGTTAAAATTATTTAATATTATTGAAATTATCATTTATAATATTAAGCATTAAATTTAGAGCATTAAAAATTTACCTATAGATATGTATCATAGACCTTAGTAAATGGATGTCTGTATACAGCGAATATCGCAACGACAGATTCACAACTCACTTATAAAGTGACAACCATTCAAAACATATCGGTGCCATATATTGTTGTGAGATAAATACTAAATATACTGTTAACAAACTCATAAACAAGATTTAAAAATATAGTACAGTAAAGATTAAGTTATTTAAACCGGTTTATAAAATCAAGTTTCTTGTAAAAATTTTACATTTTATAATTTTATATAATGGCCCAGTTGATATATTATTTTACTGATAATTAATAAAATAAACGCTGGATAAACAATCTAGCACAAATAAATAAAAAATATCAAAGTCAATATAACGATATCATATGATTTATATTTTACAATACAATAAGTGATTAGTATTAGTGTTTCTCTGAAATGATTCGACTGCCTTATTTTACTTGAAATATAATTTTATAAATGTTAGTCTGATATATTTAACACTACTTTGTTTTGTTAATAAATATTATGCCTTGTTTGTTTAAAACTAAAATAATAAGCAAAACATAATATTATGTACTTTCTTAGAGTAGGTACATATAGAGTTACAATTGCGTAACAAATAACTGTTTTTATACAAATATTTAAGCGGCTGTTATTGTTCTAATATGATAGACAGACACGTAGGTGCACATAATCTTAACACGAAAATTTAATTGTAAAGAAGCATTATACTACAGCATAGTTTTGTATAATGTGGATATGACTATTAAATGTGTAATGTTAATTATCATACACATTGTATATTATTATTATTATTTTATTTTGAAAACAATAACTGTTTGTATTAATACAATTATTTTATTGGTCTTTTACATCATTTTCAGCACTTTTAATACATGAAAATTATAAAGAAATACTAATACAAGTAAGGTACATACGTCTAAAGGATTTACTACTTCAGTGATCCGGAATCAAACAACATAACTATCATCCACTAGTCAATGTAAATGAGGGTATTTCATTTACTGTCATAATATTCTTATACTAGATATTTCGAGTCTTCATAAGTTAAAAGTTTTTTTTTCGCAGATGAGTTTTATTGATTTATATATACATAATTGAACGATACCTTCTAGTGTTATAAAAATATATTATAAAAACTAATAGGATAGATATATATAATATTTTTTATTCAAATAAATACATAATGAAAATAAAATATAAGACTTATTCACTGATTTGAATAATGTAAAAGGAAACCCAAATTCAAAAGCCTTTACTCTAAGCTCTTCAAAGCCTCAATATTCGCTTCCAACTTCGCTGTCGTCTGTTGCAATTAGGAAGAAGTTTCCACTGACTTTGTCAGCTTTGTGCCATTCAATTAAATAAAAGGAAGTCTATTGTTATATGTAATATAAATATACATATATATAATAATAATAACGATAATTATAAATATCCTATGTGTTTGTTTCATAGTTAGCTTAGTATTTGTACTTTAACTTAATGATCACAGTAGTATTTATTATTTATATAACTTATATTAAAATTTAATACTTATATTAATTACAACTTAGATGTTCTTTACTTAGTTAGAGATAAGAATGAATATAATAAAATGAAATTATAATTAAAGGAATACAAAAAATAGGTATAACAAGTAAAGGTTTCGTATACGAGTATAATGTTCTGAGATTTTAATATTATACAATGCATCTGCGTTTAATTAACGTATCTACGATTCGAGCAAATGTAGCAACTTTAAATTTTATAATTATACGCGTTTTTTACAATTGACACATTCAAAATTTTTGATTAATCAATATTGACTGATATTAAGGTAATGTCTACAAAACTATGAAGTAATAAATTAAATTAAAGTTAAAAGTTATAACACATTAATATTTATGATTAATAATTTCTAACAGATATAACATGTGCAAATTAACTTTTCTGTAACACCAGTAAATGACTACATTCCACTTTTAAGGCGAATGTAGCATATATATTATCAGTCTACGTATATAAGTTATATAGCTATAAGAAATCAACACTTAAAGTCTAAATAAGAGCATTATTACAAATTCAGCCCGTTTTCTGATACAAATAAAATAATCACCTAAAAACAATTTGTTATCTTTATTACTTATCTTACTTATATATTTCATTTATCTTTTGATGATGATGGATAGGAGAAGAAATTACACTTTCGAATAAAAATGGTCTGAGAATCTGTTTGTTTTAGAGTTGAAGTGGGTTGAGATGGATTTATAAACATTTTTCTTGTAGAAAATGCTTTGGTATTGTTATTTATTTCTTTGTCTTTTTGGGTCGTATAAATATATTTATATACATATACATATGAAATTATATAAGGCCTGAAAATATTTTTTGTCGATGTTATTTCTTTCTCCCTCCCCTGCTCTTTAAGTAATACCATTTATCATCCTACAATTTAAACAAAATTAATTCGTTCAGACATTGTATTGTACCTTTTAAATGTGAAATTGTAAGTTAAAAAGCATAAAGAAATATTATTTCTCTCCCGTGGGAATATCGGTATATTAAAATTAGCCTGTATTACAGGCTGATAAAATAGTTTTCATATCATAAGATTCAGAATATTTTATAACATTGTTTGAATAATAGTTAAAGGTATTTGTTAAAAGCAAGCAACAAGTAGGCAAACATAATAATTATGATGGTGTTATATTAAAGTTAGCAGTAAAAGCTTTAGAAAAAGACTGCATTATGTTTTCTTAGTTACTATTGACAACCGATACACATTTACATAATAATATTTTATAGTCTGATCACCTACATTTGATTACATTTTAATTTTGACACATTTCCAGATAATTTGCAGTAATTGTGTTTATAGTAAGCTAAAATGTAGGTGTCTATCAGTTAGTTAATTTTTTCTCTAGGTACATTAAATGTTATATTCACTAATCATTAATAATATCAATCATTTTATAATATACATGTGCATTTAGTTAATGGTCAATGAAGGAATACATGTAATAAATACATCGTGATAGTAAATACACAGTTATCACGCGAAGCAGTCATTTGCGTGTAATACAGCAAAAAGTTAAATTTAAAATTTTAATAAATTTATTACCACCCCTAACCACTAAAATTTTCTCACACCTAACTAACAAGTTAGCTGTTAACAATGAATAAAGTGGTTAATTTAACTTTATCGAGTTACTCGTGTACGCTTTCAAAAGCTTACTCTGGTTGCAGACGCTGCTAATTACTTCGACTTATATCAATATGTAAAATCTTTATTGTTAGTAAATCTAAAATATTTTATTCTAATAATCAGTATTGGCAAATGAACTAATTCGAACTTTTGATAAGTGGTGGTGTGACACTTGAGAAATACAGGGGATGAAGGCGGGTAGATGAAAATGATGAGTCGTTGGGCTTCCACCTCTTCCACTCACCGCACCTCAATCGAAGAGATTTCTATATAATAAAAAAATACATATTTATACTATCATAATATTATATATACGAATGTGACTTTTTGTTTATATGTTATTGTTTCGTGCCTAAGACACTTAACCGGTGATCATGAAATTTTCAACATACATTGTCAGGGATACAAAAAATAATGACATAGGGTATCTTGAATTTTAAAAAGAGTACCATAAAGAAACGTGACGGATTAAGCGTGGGCTAAACTGCTGACGTGTCTTCTTGTATAAAAAATGTAAATCTTACATAACATTGCGAGGTGTTTCTTTATATGCTACGTATTTCAATTATTTATTATGATTTTGGTATAAATAATAAAAAAAAACAACTTTAACCACTGTTGAATTTGTAAGTGTAATTAAGGGGGTATTCTGGTCTAGAAAATTGAAAAAATCAATTTTTTTTGGCATATTTTCAAAGCTTAGACTTTCAAAAATATGCTCTTAAAAGGATTTTAGAAAATTCGAATTATTTTGAGAGATATAGTGGATTTTGTGACGGGGCACTTAAACCGGCCGAGCGGAGTGATCACACAATGAATGGCAGATGTTTTCCAGGAATTCTTTTGTATCCGACTTGAGCTCGTTATATACCCTTTTCCTAAGTGACTAAGGTCCAATGTATGGATATGGGATCGCCGATTAATCCAAAGTGAGTATTAAACATAATTATCTGAGTTATTTAACTGGAAATCTTTCTCAAACTTCAAATGCGTTTTTCTCAAAACTCCTTTTGTTGAGGTGGTTGACACATATCTGAAGTTCTATCTGACCGATTCCTTTGAAATTTCGTGAGAATCTTTTTCATACATCTCTTTATCATTGGAGCTAAGGATTTTGAAAAATTTTAATTTGAAGTATTTTTAAAAAATTCGTAAAGGTCGAAAAACAGGGGTAAAATAATTTTTTTTTTCAAGTAGACGCCATTTTGTGAATTTTTTTTTCGGCCCTAGTTCAAGATGTAGCGACATCTTTACTAATTAAGAATTTTTTTTGTTTGTTCGATTTAGATCACTACAAGGGTTGGAATCATGTCAACCAGGGAGCACTGTTTGACTAGCAACCCCTACTTCACCGACCTGTCACTGGATGAATTTTTGACTTTTTTTTAAAAAAATTTTTATATACTTTAAAAATCAATAAATATTATATAAAAAAATGGATAGTAAAAATGTTTTTAATTTTTTTTTATTCTAGTTTGAAAAATACCTAAAAAGTAGGGCTCTAGACCAGAATACCCCCTTAACAAGATAAAATATTTTTTTTATTGTGTTAAAGCTTTAAAATGTCGAAGGAGCGCTTTTACTGTTTTGGTGAAAATATTTTGTCTGTAAGAATGATGTATAATTTACTATAATAAAACTAAACTAAAAAACTAACAATGTTAATTATAACCTTAAAAAAACTAACAATGTTAATTATAACCTTCGGTTGTCGTTGATGTTTCCCAAACTAGAACTTCACCAAAGTTTTGCAAAATTGAGGTCGACTGAATTTAGATAAAATATTAATACACAATATATCGGCTCCAAATACTTAAGATATCACTTGTTGACAAAAAAGTATCTTTCATCTTTACTATAAGACCTTTAGATATATATTTTTGTTTCCACCATTAAAAGTTATACATTTTTATGTAGCAGTTTAAACGATTAAAATTAATAGAAAATGAGAAACAGATATTATATCAAACAACGGAAAATTAACTTCATTAATATCTACGTACAGTTCATTGTTATTAATAATATATTACATTACATTACAAAAGGTGACAATACCAGTGATTGAGTCGCAACAATTAAATACCTTCCTTATAGTGATAAGTTATTTAATATAACTTCAATTAACATTTGCGGAGTAGACATCAAATGTGTTTATAATATATATATAAGGTATGGTAAACTAAAGTATTTCTGTCTTACATTTAATGTTATGTATATTAATATTAAATTTATCTACAAATAGGAAATAGAGAATAACTTTTCAGTACATTATCAATGTATTTATTGTTATTATTAACAACTAGCAGACCCGGTCACGCGTTGCTGTGACTATTGTTTTTGATATATTACATTGTAGTAAACTATTTAAGGGGTAACGTTCAGAGTACATCTGTCATGAAAACCATAATGTTTTCTTATAGTCGATATTAAGCAAAAATCAAAACAAAATAATTATAATTATTTTTTTAATTTTATCCAAGTTTATAACACTATTTGTATATTACAAAGTTTTTATTAAATAACTTGGAACACTAAACTTACGAATGAGGTAGGTAGGGTAGATACCTCATTCGTAATTACTCAATCCAGTCAATAGATACCGCCATCTTTTAGAATTGTTAGGAGCTAACTGCAAAATGATAAACTAATAATTTGCAATAAAATAATACTGCGACTATGAATTGAGTTGAAAATTATTATATCTTTTAAGTTAGGTCAAACTGTACGTGGTGTGTAAATTTATTAAAATCAGTTAAGTAGTTTAGGAGTCCATCGCGGACAAACAACGCGACACGTGATTTATATATATTAAGAATTCTGGTGGATTTTTTTTATCATTTAATATTTTAAATAATATAATAAATAAATCGTAAAATTTTCCTTTTTTTAATATGTTACTTTATCATTTTATTAAGATGTTCATAATTAAAAGTATTTGATGGTTTTTACTAATACATACAATGAAAGTTAAACTCAAAACATTTAAATTTTAAAAGATAAATCATGAAAAATGTTTTTTTTTTTAATAAATACAATTTTTATACAACTCGGCAGACTTCGTTCTGTCAAATAGATTTGGAATGTGGCAGTTTATATTTCGACCTTAAGACGTTTTTACTCTGCTGATCCTCACACATCGCCCTATCATCATGGTGACGGTTCTGTTCAGGAGAATTAAAGAAAAAGGTCAGCTCGGGTGACTTAAGTATCTTAGCTTCCACGAACTTTGGTCACCCTTTTGAGACCCAATAAAAACCCCGATTGGGATGTCTGCCAGAGGGCTTCAAACCAAGAGGGGAACTTAAGGTTCAAACCCGATTGAAAAATAATCTAAAGGGATAGTGGGAACCTAAAGGTGACAAATATTTATAAAGTGGGTGCTTCAATTACAAAGTATAGAGATAATTAATTATTTATTACTATTATTATTAACATAGGGTTCATAACCGATGAAATAAAAAAATAATGAAATAAAACGTATATAAGTATTTTCAGTAATCGCGTTATTGTAAATCATGTGAATCATAATTATTAACAAAAATCTGTTTTATTTTTATTTTAGTGCTTTATGATACACAATGTTTTTTGTTTGATTACCTGGTGAATATATAAATAAATCTGATGGTTTTCCAACACGGGAACAGGCAACATACAATTGACCATGTGAGAAACATGGGTTTTCTAGATTAATACCACAAACACCTAATGATTGCCCCTGGGACTTATTTATGGTCATAGCAAAAGCAAGCCGCACTGGAAATTGTAGTCGTTTAAATTCAAATGGTACATCAGTCGGAATCATTGGAATGCGTGGTATCAAAACGTCTTCTCCTTTATACTTTCCTTTCAGTATAGTTGCTTCTATCACGTTGTTCAATAATTTTTTTATCGCTAACCGTGTGCCGTTGCAAAGACGCGGTTGGTTGATATTTCTCAACATTATTACTACCGATCCAACCTTTAATTGAAGATTGTGAGGTGGCAATCCTGGTAAATCCAGCGAGTTTAAAAATTCAGGCGGATAGTTAACGACATCATCTTGGTTATTAGCCGAATCAACTGATTTATATATCCTCAATTCGCCTGTAATTTGTTCTTGAATTTTGAAATTTATATCACTTACATCTATGTTTTTTGCAGCCAATATAGCCCGTTCGCTCAACCAATCATGGTTTCTATAATTTTGAGCAACATCTGGAAACACCTTTTGAATAAGTTCATCTTTTGATCCAGTTAACTGACAAAAACTTTGAGGAAAGTTAATGCAACCAGTCAAGGTGTCTATAGGAAATTTGCCATTACCAATGTCAATGAGTTGTTTAGAGAATATGTCTCCAGATTTGTCATTTTGCAACTTGACATGCATATTCTTGCTTAAGTGTAATACCTTCACATGTTTCCACAAATTGGAGGACTTTAAACAGGCATTAAGTTCATCAGCTGGCGTTGATCGTGGAATCACTGGCAATGTTTGACGAAAATCTCCTGCTAATAAAATCATTGCACCACCAAATGGGTTATTATTGCTCCGGAGATCTTGTAAGGTTCTATCTAAAGCCTCCAAAGATTTTTTATGTGCCATCGTGCATTCATCCCAAACAATCAATCCACATTGCTGCAAAACCTTTGCCATTGCAGAGTTCTTCGAAATGTTGCAGGTTGGAGTTTCGTTGCTTTGCATGTTTAATGGTAATTTTAGTGGTTTTCATATCACTCCCTTTGGTTACATATTTGCAAATGTATTTAATAGATTTTACTGAATGGCAAGATTCAACGTTGATGTGCGCTTTGAAGGTCTTTGATAAAATGGGTGAATATGGAGCAATCCAGCAATTATCTATTTCAATATCTTGTTGATTTAATTTGACAATTGTTGATCTTCCATTGTCTGCTGTCGATCGGCGACGATACAAAGGATAACCGTCATTACCAGTGATTGTTTCAGATATTAATGTCCATGAATATCGCTTTGAACATTTACCATCCACCATACACGGTGAATTTTGATTAAGAGTTCCACAGGGACCATGTATCATGTTTTTAATAACTACCTCATGCAATCCAGGATCTACTTCTACATTAGGAATTTCAGCTGATATTACTGCATCAACTTCATTAGGCCTTATCTTTTCAACTAACCAAATCAAAATGTGTGCATGTGGCAATCCCCGTTTCTGCCACTCCACAGAATACATCCAGCAGCGTGTCTCTCCAAACACATAATGTTTCACAATGAAATCCATCAAAGATTTCAACTTTTGTCTAAAGACTCTGGCTGTAATATCATGACGATCAATAGGTGATTGCCCAGGGAATAACTCCTGCTTGATTTCTATCCAGTGTGGATTGCATGTAAATGTGATGAACAAATCTGCTGTACCATAATGACGAACATATGACATGGCATCTTGAGCATATTCATGCATATGTCGAGGGCTTCCGATGTATGTTGCTGGAAGAACAGTCATCCGACCAACATTCTGTGCATTTCCATCAGTATTAAACGCATCTCGAAGGTGAATATACTCTTCAGATCTGAGTTTGGTCTGATTCAACCTGATGAATGTTAATCTCTCCGTTTCAATTTTAGCATACATGTCTACAACATACTTGTGATATAATCGCCGACATTTGAGTATGTGATTGTCTTCATTTTCACGAATCATTAGGCGGTAGGAATAATAGTTCATTGAACTGACTTTTTTGTTGGTTTCGGAACCTGAAAATAGATTTTTGTTTTCATAATATTGAAAATTAAAAAAATAATAATATAGTGACTGATAATATATCTCCATAGCTAAACTGATATTTTTATTACCTATAATGGGATTTATCATCTTGTTTGAAAAATCATAGCCATCTTCACCTTGCCAAAATATAATGGGATATTGCAGTGCGTCATATGCGCGGTGTGTTTCCTTTATACGTTGTAATTGATCATTCCGACGATGTAAAACAATATCACGGGATTCCAAGTTTTCTCCAACTACAACGATGGCAACTTCATCAATAGTTGGTGCATTAAAACGTCTTGCATGTTGGCCAACAGGTGTTTTATCAGCTCTGATTACAATTTTGTGATTATCAGATGGCATCCGATCCAGTGCAGTTTTAAACAACATAATCAATTGATTGTACTCATGAAATAAAGTTTGTAATTGTTCTACAATAGACCTCTTTAGTGAATTGTTATGTGAACAACGCATATCAATTTCTCGTGGTGAATTGCCCATGAAATAAATTTGCAGAAATTTGTAATTGCTATCTGACACTGGTAACAGTGAACCTGCTCTATGATATATTTGGCCTTGTATCTGTAAATTAAAAAAAATGATTTTTGCCAAATAGAAATAATATTTGTTCCTAAAAAGTATATCTGTCTCTTAATTTGAATCACCAAATAATAATTGATATGCTTAGGTATGTCAATATGTAATAATTAGTTGTAACTAATATCCATCATCAAATAATTATATTGTTTTTCAAAATAATAAAAGTGTTGCTAATACTGAATCACCAAATAATATAATGACTAAGTAATATATGTGTTGGGGTTTAGGGAACTGAAGTTTAATGACACATATTTACTTAGTTAACAGGAAATTTTGTTCATTAAAATAATAATGATTAACTGCTATAATACATACCTTAAAAGTTGGCATGAAATTTTCCCGAACTACGTTTGTTGCCCCAAATGATGTCATTTGAAAGCAATTGTTATATTGTTGAATATTTGAAAAAAGTGTATGGAATCTGCTTCTATTCCTGAAACCAATGAGTACAATGGCTCTGGTGGTGGATCCAATGGTATCAATTTCACTTTATCCTTTGCGCAACACAATCCATTTGCTTCATTTTTGTATTTCAATGCCTTACAATAAGAGCAAACCAAGTTCATAGATCCAATAGCAACACATTGGTGGTTACTGTAGTCAATTGACAAATCGTAATTGAAAGCAGCTCGATTCAAACTTTCGCGATTATTAGTTGAAACTCTCGCTCTCGCTTCCCGCGTTCGTGATATACGAATTCTTTCGCGTTCATTTCGGTCGTCACGTTCATGTGCAGTATGATAAGATCGGTAATAAATTTGGTTTGTAGCATTTCGGGTTCTTCTACTTAAATTACTTCGTCTTATAGGAGGCATATCGTATATAATTACCTAAATTTAGTCACATGAAATTATTATTAATCACAGGTATTTATACAATCAAAATTAATTATTAAATATTATAAACGCTTTTTAACGCAGTTTGTTTGACAGATGCAATGACGTAAAAACTGATGACAATTTATGTCGCATTCCGAAACTAAAACAAAAGAAAGAATATTCCAAGGCCAATCAAATCTTACATTTACTTTTTTTGACTTTTCAATTTGGTCGGGTGTACACATTCATTTGATTAAATTTGAACGTTGTGCAGCGACAATAAAGCGCGAATTGACTCTTCGACGTTAGCAAGACACCTACATTGTTTAGACAACAATGAGTGCTTGTAATTTAATATGAACTTTATTGAATACCAATACAGTTCAAATTGACTCTACATTTAGTTAGAAAATATTTGTATAGGAAAAAGAAAAGGGCTTTTTTAGGGTTTCCCTGGAAATTATTCAAATTTTTCTCGCCGTTAGAGCCATCCTTGGACTTCAAGGAACATTTAAAAAAAAGAATTGTTAAGATTGGTCCATGCGTTGTTGAGTTATGCGCTTACCAACACATTTTGCGATTAATTTTTATATAATAGATTATCATGATATGAAACAATCTAACAGACACACGATATCTCGAATTGTGTAGTTTCAATAACATTAAGCTCAAATTAGTATTTTATTTTGAATAAAAATACATTTTTTTAAACGTTACACTTTTCTCACAAGATTGCAAAAGGTAGGGTCATAAAGAAAAATCCATATAAGTAAAATTTTATTTCAAATAAACTTCTAGAATTCTCAACATATTCAAAATTATTAATCGATTTATTAGATTAGAAATCGGCGGTGAAATTATTAATAAATAATATCAGGGATTTTATTGAAACAAGAAAAAAATATGGGACCGATAAGGATGACATCATATTTAATATTTAAGATAATCGTATTTTTTATTTTTATGCGAAATTGAGGTACATCTTTTTAAAACTGCCTTTTAATCTTTTTCTATGTTATTCTATAAATTAAAATGAAATACTTATCTTACTTACATGAATTAGAGTTCGTAAGGAACGTTATTTTTTATTTTTCTTTGTGAAATGCCTTTTATTTAGGACAGGATAATATACAAAATACAAATGTTTCTTCCTTATAATATTACTGTAGAAGGCGACAAAAAATAAGTAATAAAATGTTTCTCTGGTATATTTAAATTTTGTTCAACCGCCTACCTTATTTTTGTTGGTTTAGCTTGTTTATTTTTTTTTGAACTTTATAAAATGAAGAATACTTCTTAATTTCTATGCTATGTCCCTTTTTTTCTTTTTGTTTCTTTACATTAATTGTGACGTAATTTAACTAAATAAAATAAATAAAATATTATATTATGTACTTCCTTGGCTATATAATTTCACCTTTATAATATATAAGTGATTTTTGAAGTCATAAATAACTAGATCTGCGTCCATATTGACAATGGCAATGAGACTAATGAGATGAACACAAAATGTAATATATACATACAATAATATACTTAGAATTATTTAAGTGGCTATACTCGTAATTGAACTAACATGACTGATAAGACATTTTTGACAGACATACATGGTCTTTCAGAAACATTTTTTTTAACAAGAGGTCAAAAAATATATACTATAGTTTCATATAATTTGGATCATATAATATTAATAATAGAATATTTTATGTTATTCGAATAGTTATATAAACAATTAAAATTAGAATTTATAAACTTTACAGTATTTACAGTGATTTTTTTAACAAAAAATGTTCTAAGTATAAGACAGTAAAGCAGACACAGATCATATTATAGGAGTATTACAAGGGGTAATGAGATACGTACTTCCTCTTTACTACGGACTCTGATAATGATCCCTAATGACCTGAGCCATATAATAATTATACTTTAATAAAGCAACAGTAGTATATCTTATACTAGCGCAGTGTAAACTTCAATATTGATTACATCAGCAGTGAAACACGCCGTCCACTGTATTAAATAGAGCAGTGTGATGAACCATTTACTACTTCAGTGATCCGGAATCAAACGACATTGCTATCATCCACTGGTCATTGATAAAACATTGTAAATGAGGGTATTTCATATATTGTCTATGTAATATATATAAAAATACCTAGGAGGTATTCAACATATTCCTTATAAAGAAATACACAAACAATTCCTGTTTCTGTTTATGTTTTTATTGTATTGTAATATTGATATTTTCAATTTAAGAAAGCGTAAAAATACGAAAATAACATTGGTTAATTCTTTTATATAAAACTTTCAATCTAATGTGATTATTTTTCAGTATTTAATTGATACAATTTTGTTCCTCCTTTAAAATACTCTATTTAATTTAGTCTTCTATTAATCTTCTATCCTTTATCTATCTGTAGAAATCTTGTATTAAATCGTTAGTATTAGTACTTATTTTACTATCATCTTGGCATTTCCATCCATGGATTTTCTTAGCGGGTCTACTCCATGGACCCTGGCCTTAGACTCGTGCAATTAGAGTTTCCTATTTCTTATTTACGATAATTGCATACATAAATACATGCTCACGGTATATAGAGTAACCTATAGACACGCTGTCTTGAATTTTATTTCCTCTATAATACGTTATTCAAACTCTGTACTAACTTAAATAACTTATGTAAGTTATTTAAGTTAGTACTTAACACGTTAACTGTTAACTATAAACAAAGTGGTTAAAGTAACTTTGTCTAGTTACTTGTATAGCACTGTAGTATCTTGCTCCAGTTACGGGCACTTATATTTAGTTTGTTTGTTGTAAAATCATTTTAATACTTGTTTAACATTTTTTATAAGACAGTTAATAAGCAGGTTGTCCAACCTTTGATTGTATATAATGCCGTCCCAAATAACCATTTGTAATAATGCCACCCTTGATAAATATGAAAATGTTTATTAGTTACACCATGATATACAAAAATAAACATTAGTGATATAAAAAAATAATAACATTTTTTTTTCACGCTACGTTTCTTCAACCAAAATTACATATGACTCTAGCATTGACAAAAATAAAAAAAACAACCTTAAAGAATTGTAAGATAAATTAATTATAAAATAACTATAAAAAAACAATACATAATCATGCTATACATTTTACAAGCAATAACTACTATAGAATATGTAGGTATCAGAAACATTATAAAATCAAATATTCAAAATCATCAGAGCACTGAAAGTTTTGAAGAAATGCACTACCACCGCTATACTGAAAATATTTTGTACACTAAAATGATCTAAGATTTGATAATTACTATTAAAGTAGCGTCAAACTATTAAAAACATACAATACATGAAGCGAACGTAACAGTATGAGTTAGCATCTTAGTTCCAACATGATTCAAATCTTCAAATAGTCTTGAGTGAATACGATAACAATCTAATGAGGTTACGAAATTTAAGAAAAATAAATTGTATTAATTCGTTCACTTTATTAAAATCATAAACAAAATAACTAATATAAAAAAATATTTTAAAATTGCCATTATTGTTTAAATTTTGAAAATATATTCTTTGATTTGTTTGTCAACATTTTATAAACTAAGGATTTTCATCATAATTTGCTGTCTAATGTGATCTCCATTGTAATAAACATTTTTGTGGTTAAAAATTTTATTATTTTGTCACCGAGTACATCGTTAAAGTACAAATATACTTGAAATATATGTACATTTAATACGATTGTTCCATGGAACTGAACAATATTCAGCCCCTGACAATCACAAGCTAATAAATAACCACTAAATAATAACAAAATCTTTAAATAACGTTATGATCTATGTCTTTCTTCTGAATAATGTAGTGTATTTAAGTGAATTGTCATAATACATTAGAGATCTTTTTGTTTATTTTATTGTTGACAGGTGTGTGGGATGAGAGTTGGGATGGAATTTGTCGAGTCTTTGTCTTGGAGTTATTATTTTTTTCTTTGTCCTTATTATTTAATACTGAAATAAAATACTTAACAAGTTTTATTTTTTAAGGTCGACTACTAGTTCTTATTAATATTTATATTTTGGACCAAACTGATCCAATAAACAAAATCAGATTTAGTTGAGATCTGTATCTTAATAATACTAATTAGTAATTTAACACATTTATATTAAATAGAATTAATGCTGTATTTTATATATATTTTTAGTACTATCATATTTAAGAAAACTATATAACATATTCAATAAGGATAAATTCAACTATTCTATACCTACTTGGTATAGAATAGTTGAATGTATCTACTCAGACTAATCTTAAAAAAATATGTTTCAAAATTACAAGACGCAATAATACTACTGTTCTTAAATAAAGGTTACCCTTTTACAAAAGACAAAGTCAAAATTTTAATCAAGTAGACCTGCATTGTACTGATAAATTTCAGACTCAAGAGGCACGGTTCCATAGAACTTTCTCGTAATTAATCAGTGAAATATTTCCTATAAATTTCCTATTCATTTTTATATAAAATTGAGTTAACATACATAATAGAAAAAGGGAAATTAAAGATATTATTAAAGCATACTAGAGGAAACTTCCACCATATAAAGTTCCAACTCCATCGAGAGAGCTTTGTTCGTAACAGTTCAGGTAACGAGATAAAAGTTTCTAGTAACATAACTTTGACTGCACATAACGTCAGAAACCATATTATTTCTTATCTAGTAGACTACGACTAGGATGATAATTATCAATTTTTTACAAGTTACAAATGACGGACACGAATTAATCAGTATAACGAAAACAATTCAAGAATCCTAGGACATTCCTTAGACCTTTAAATTCTAAGAATGTGTTTTTTATTGAAAACATTTAACATTTCAAACTCTAGAAATTAGAGCATAGGTATACTGACGAAATCATGATAGAGAAAAAAAATATTGTTTATCTATTGTTAATTACTCTCGTTACGAATAGACTGAACTGATTACACAATACAGGAGAACAAAAGATGGAAATACCTTTTGACATTGACTTACTCCTACATATTTTAAACGTGTTTTTCACTAATAAAGAGATATTTAATATAAGATTTTAAAAAGACATGGTAATATTACTGTTAATATAATTAGTTCATATATCGGCTCACTCTTGTAATTTTCTGAACATTTAAATTTCTTAAGTAAATAAATAAAAACCATGTATTTCTCTTTTATAAGCATTTCCCGGTTTTTTTTTAAGTTGCAACCACCTTCTCGATTGAAATAAACCAAATGATTTATTTTTTAAATCCCCCTGAATCCTTATATAAATAAATCATTGGTCTTGAGTGACATTGATATATATGAAATCAAAGATATTTACTCATGAAGAGTTTTATTTCGTAC
The DNA here is from genome assembly GCA_918358695.1 of Melinaea menophilus ssp. n. AW-2005. NCBI lineage: Eukaryota > Metazoa > Arthropoda > Insecta > Lepidoptera > Nymphalidae > Melinaea > Melinaea menophilus. Next base: position 18,811,564 of record OU911045.1, on the reverse strand, counting down.
ATGAAAGCTTTTGTTTGGTGTTTGCTTTTAAATTAACTCAATATGTTTGTTTGCATGTTTTTGCTGTATGTAGGTATAATTTTACTCAGATCCCAAGCCCGTGAACATTCTTCTGTTGAACTGTTCCTCCTGCAAATTAATGATATGTTGGATATATCCAACAAACATTGTTATGCGGATTACAGCACTGGAGGTGCGGTATATTCCGGCAGTGTAGGGCTCCTATTCGACATTCACAAGTGATCACTGCTACTGATCAAACTGGAAGAAATATAAATAATATACCGTGGTCTTCAAATATACAAATATTAGTTTGAGTGCTTGAACAAAACATACTCGTATAAGAGGCTTATAAATTGATGCAAAATTGATGTACAGTGTATAAATGCTCTTTACTAGTTCATTATTCCGAATCACATTCCAAATTAATTTTAAACTAGTGCGAGTCAGTGATGTAAACGAAAATCTATTAATGCATATAAATACATAATTAAAAGCATCCATATGTTTCTAACTTAACAAACTGGTATTGACATTAATACTAAGAAAGTAAAGTAAGGGAGGATTCCAATTCACGTGTTTAAGGAAGGCTCTACATACAGCTAGCGAGTTGTTATTCTCCTTGGCGTTAATCTGTGTAAGATGCACAATAATTTGCAATTAATTTATAAAAGAAGTTTAAAAAAGGTTTTTAATTTATATTTATACATTTATTATATAATTTCATGAAAAGGTCGATGATTAGAATATTATGTGAGAAGCATCACGTGTTCCACTAATTGGAATTGTATTTTTGTAAATAATATTTTTATGTCTATGTATGTACTAGACAACTTGACATATAATTTATTTTATTCTGTGTTATTTTTTTCTGTTACATTATTATTGTTTTATATGTATTATTTTATAAGGGCTTTTATTTTCTAATTAATTTAACGATTATATTAAAGTTTAATTAAGAAAAAGGAACAGATACAGGAGACTAGAACACGTAGAGAGAAACGGAGAGGGTTTCTGGGAAAAAAACAAGACATGTAAAAGACTACTAAATATATACTATACTTTTGATAAAGGTCATCAAATCTAAATGTCTGAATAAAACAGAGAATAGTGCGTGGGTTGGAGATGGGACGAACGGCTCTTAGTGAAAAGTTATAACATTTGTGTTTTAGTAAATGATATGTGACATTTGTATTATCTTAGTGCTATTATACATTGGGTTTTGAAGAAAACTTGTGCAGTACCATTGAATTTTGACTGCAAGTGATTTTAAAATATTGCCTACGCTCAATTTTTTTTAAAAGAAAAATATTTATGTATCTTCATTTTTTCAGGCCTATATTTCCATTAAAGTTGTTAATCTGGGTTTCTATAAACTTATGTTGTCTCAACGGAAGATAAATCTAATTTTACTCGAAGAAAGTCACGAATTAAACATAGTATTGAGTTTTTATTGGTTTTCAAAGAAATTATAGATATATAGTTATTCAATAAATTACCAAACAAACCATAGAAATGGTAATATTATTTATATGAATTGACTAGACAGCCTCCGGAGTACATACAAATTTACGTGATACCTTACAATAATGTTTTTACAGGAAACAACCCTTTACGGAGCAGTTACATCTAACAAAGAACAACACTGCCTCAGGGATGATTAAGTTCCTATATTATTACGAAAGTTTATCAATTAAATATGTATCTGAAGTTGAAATAAAAAGTCTGTGGTTCTTTAAAGTTTAATTATAAAGGTTATAAGATATAAAATGTGTTTGATTTGTATATCATGTTTTTAAATTGTAAGATAGAAAGTCTATATACGAGTATATGTCCTTTAACTTTTATATGTGTTATATTCTGACTTTGCTTCGAAATATTAAATATTTAAATATTTTAATCAAAAATAACGGAATGGTTATATCTTTGTTTTAAGACTTTTAATTTAGCGATACATTTACTACTAGAAAGATTACTCTAGTTTTTAATTAAAATTTAACTAATTTTCGAAAAATAAGTTATTCCTTTTATTAAAATGCAAAGCTTGATTTGACTGTCAGAAGAAAAAAAATATCTCAAGATTTACTTAAAAAAAACTGCTATTCCGGCCAGACGATACACTGTAGCATAGTAATAAATGGTTTTTAAGTATACAAGTATATCTAATACTTATCGAAGCGTTTTAGAATATTAGTATGATATACTATATATATTATAAATACGAATGGGGTTTGAAAAATTGTATTGTCGGATTTAGAGAAGAACGAAATTTTACGATATTATATATTTTTTGTATTCTAACAAATTAAAATAATGAAACTAAAACCACCAAAAAAAACTTGAGTATTAAATGTCATAACGCATTGGATTCATGTAAATCTCTTGATAAACTAACCTGGCGTAAGACATTTGTTAAACGTCATTGTTATTTGTACGCCATTAATATTTGTTTCTGAGGAATATTCTTTCCCACAGAGAGAATATTCCTCAGAAAATAACATTTCATATTTATGAAACAGAAAATGTATAGAGAAATTAACTATCACCTTGAAGATGTCCTCAAATAAATGTTAAAGTCAAATACATGTGATTGCACGTTGGACATTGGTTTGCGAAATGTTTTTTAAATTAATAAAAAGTCTTTTCGTAAAGTTTTGTTGGTAAAAGTAAAAAAAAGAAAGGAATTGTATTAACCGTTAATAAGCTTCAAGCTTAAGGAAGCTGAAGAAAGCGGAAGCGGAAGAAAGACCCTGAATTTTGAAATATCAAATAATTGTTTAAATATAAAACTTATATTTATTTAAAAGTACATAATAATTGAACGTTTTAAATTGATTAGTAAAGTATTTAATATTATGTTACTATTTTAATAACTTTAGATAAAGTTAAGCACGGCCAGGACTTAAGGACGTATAAGTGTTAATGAGCTCAGATAATTCCAAGCCCGGCGATGGCAGTCTCAGGAAAGTTTGACTCCTTAACTAAATAATGCAAAACAAATTGAATATCTTGTCTAACAACCTCATGCAAATTTTAAATTAAATACATATTTTTTAGACTTAAGGTATTAAATTTAAATAATAATTATAAGAGTTAATATTACATTACTTTAACATTAATTTTAACAAATTAAATACTTTGACCTAGATATATATTTTTTCATAGTTTTTCTATTTAAGTCATTCAATAATGCAAATTTTAAATGTCATAGTAGCAAGTTACTGTGACTTTAGAAATTCAATACGAATAATTTGCATAATTTGTGTCTTGAACAGACCTACAGATATACCTATTAGCTTTTCTAAGCACTTCAGCTGGAAGTTTCTTGAGGTTCTAAACCTTTAGAGGTACAATCAGCATCGGTAGGATAGTTAGAGAACTTATATCGAATACTAACAGCTGCTAGTTACTAGCAATCGGAACATGTTCGGAATATTAGTTTAGACGTCAGAGTTAATGATTTACACCTGGGATTCATGAGCATGTTTCCAACCTGCGACTTCTGAGGAAAAATGTATTTGCTGATTAGTGTTAATCAATCACATCTGTTGCACAACAGAGTCCATAAATATTTTTAGCTTAATTATTATTACATCGAAATCCATGTTATTTAAATTTCGCATTTAATATTAAACAAAAATGTTCTAAATTTATTTGGTTATTATAATTTTATGATAGATAAATAAGTATAATAGAAAATCTAAAACAACCGTTTTTAATTGAATAACAATAGAATATGCTAACATATACTCATATGTACAGATCTACAAATAAAAAAAGCAATAACAAAAACAAACATACTATTACATTAAATGAATAACGTCGGTCACAACCGTAGGATCCAGAAGTATACGCTGTTATGGCTAGTAGGGCTAACAGCAGAGAGACAGAAAAAAAAAGGATCCAGAAGAATACAAATTTATTAATTTAAAATTTAATTTACAAACCACGGATTCCCACCTCAAATTTGGAGACCAGAGTGAATATGATAAAATTAAAGTATAATTAAAGGAATACTGAAAAACAAGTATAACAAACAAAGGTATTACATTCTAGGATTTTAATAAGATAGAATAAGAGAGTTTCCACAACTCGTGAGAATATGGTAAACGCAGTTTTACAGTATTATAATAAATAAGAATATAAGAAATATATAATTAATTATCACACATTTTATAGAATTATAACACATGTCATAACTTCTACATAATAGAAAATATTTTTTATAAAAATTTTCCTATAAATAAAAGTACGGAAAGGTAAAGGAAGTTCAAAATAATTTAAAGAATCTTTTATATAGTTAAATAAAAATTATTTTATATATAAATCATGATTTATCTGTTATAGACTTGATCTGTTATAGTTGTATCAAAATATTTACGTTTTTTATATTTCATAAAAAAATTATAAAATGCCATGTAATGTAGGAATATATATTGATTATTAAAATGTTTACATAACACGAAGAGTTACTGTTGTGTACATTTGTACTGTAGTTTATCGAAACAAAATTTAAATACAAAGTTATTTTGTTTTAATACATAGTTAATATGTAGTATAAAATAATAAAGTCAGCTGTCTATTTATCTGAACGCTATTTTTAAATTATTATCTAAAAAAACTTGCTGAACAAATATGCATGCGGTTTTTAAATTGATAGCGACGTGGAAAATAATTTATAAAGGTTTTATGAGGAGAAAGACGAGCAAGTTAACCAAGTCAGTTTTGGTTAATATATTTAAATTTTTTATAGAATATATTTAATTTTTATATATTTTTTTATTAAGAGATTGGTTTGTCTAAAACTGATCTAATTTTACTCCAGTGACGCTTTCTAGAATTTATCTTTACAAGATTAGAAAACGACAATTTAACTGTTATGAAAAATCTGTTTCAAATTTTGTAGAATAATTTTGTTCTGATTAAAATATATTTTATGGTTATTATTATAATAATTCGAAAATCTTTAACGATTTTTATTTATAAACAATTTATAATATATGAGGACTTTAACTCAGTTTAGTGTAGTTTATTTAGGGTTCGCAGCGTTACAGCAGATAAGTAAGTCGTAAATCACTGGTGAAAGGAATAACTTATTCCCGGCCTTGCGAATAACGTACTTTCCTGAGATTTTTCAAGTACTATTTAAACCATAATATTGTAAAGTGTAGACAAGTGTAGAAATAATATTTTGTTTTTTAAGTCAAAGGTAATTGCATTATTTCACCTCTTTTCTAATTTTTTTCTATAACATATGTATTGACTTAAAAGATTTATAATGTTTATGTATTTTTTTCTACACAGAACTTTTAACAGCAAAACGACTTAAACCTAACAATTATAAAAAGAAATAATTAAGTTATGTTACCTAAATTGATTATTCATAAATAATCAATTTAGGTAACATAACTTAATATCTTGTAAAAACTTATAATAATACAAATATCATTTAGGTTATGAAACAAAATAGAACATCATATTTTTAGCTGTTAAACATTTTTTAGTTCATATTAAATCTCATCCAAAGGTTATATATACCTAATTCAGCATTTAGTCAGCGTTCGTCCGCCCGGAATAACGTTAGACACACCACTTCCGGACGCACGAATAAAATTTAAATTAAAGCTGCTTTGCTATCTTACATAAATTATCTTAATCATATATTATATATGTGATAAAGAGTAATCTTTTAAAGAATACAAGTGAGACAAAAAAATAAAAGAAAGTGCCTAAAATCACGTAAGCTAGCTATAGTATGTTAATAATCGGATTTTAGATTTGGTTTTATCCAACATTGACGTCATATTCATCTCAGCAAACTCTTGCAGAACAAACAATTGCAGATTTTGTACACTTACATACCGTCCAACCACTATCCTACTGTAAATACTTTTAGCATAATGGCGACTACGAATCTATTTGTTCAGAATTTGATAAATGCAATTGGCAATCAAAACTAAGCAAAACTTCTGAAGAGGAGACAGTTTTTTGTTATAACTATGACTATGATGTGAACTTAGAAACAGATTTGTAGGTGTTAAAACGATTTATCCCTCCCGGAAGTAGCCACCGTGGTATAAAAAAGTCCTTATAAAATTACTTAAAGAGAAATACAAGTACCACTCTAAAGATGAAGTATACGGAAATGGATATGATAATATGTCATTCACTACCTTACGGGACTGAGCGGTAACTATGGAAAAATAAAGTTTGAAACGTACATACAAAACATCAAAATTTGTATTAAAAACAATCCTTGTGACTTGATGAGTATTTTACTCCTCGTTTAATAAGAACACAGTACACCCACACACCCACAGATAAACGAGACGAACTATTCGACATCATATATCATTAATATCAAAATTTCTGAAAATGAAGTATAAAATCGCTGGATTTAAAAAATCAGCAGGGCCGGGTAATATTCCAGCCATTTTTATTGTCCGCTGCGCTAAAAGTTTAACATTGCCACTCAATTTTATTTCATCGATGATTTACTAAAGGTGAGGTACCCAATATATAGGTACACAATATATTTATAACACACATACATAGAAAAGATGTCAAAAAATCCGTGCCCGCAGGGGGACATGCGTGGGTAGACCTCGTGTGTAACTCATTTAAAATATAACTCACTACCTAAGAATAATACATGATGCAGTTGTTTACATCAAAAATTTTCAAGCAAAAAGGGGTTTTAATTTTTTTTCTCGGAAAAGGTATCTTTTTTGGAAATACTTTTGATACTTAAATTTAGAGTAAAAAATAACCTTTCTATTAAAAATATTTGCGAGGAGGGAATGGTTACCAGAAAAAAGTTGCCGTGGTTTTACCTACCTAAAATTTACAAGCTAAAAGTGGTTTTAATTTTTTTTCTCGGAAACGGTACCTTTTACGGAAAAACTTTTGGTACCGAAATTTAGAGTAAAAAATAACCTTTCTATTAAAAATACTTGTGATGCAAGAATGTTTACCAGAAAAAAGTTATGATTTTTTTTCCAAAAATTTTCGGTTTTTTTACCCCCACCCCTAAGTTATTGAAGTTAGGTTTTCGGTTTATCTACATTAGTTATAGGTATTTATCAAAGACATCATATAATATGAACGCGATTGATCTCCTTTGTATAGGGACAAAGTTATGGTCGAAAAACTGAAATCAGAAAAAGTGAGGCCCTAGCGCCCCCTGTGGCCGGATTTCTCTGGGTAACGAACTTGACCTTCATTTTTGGATGGTTGATTTTTGTACAAAGTTTGAAAGCGATCCGAGCGAAACTGCGGCCGCTATCGTGCTGACAAAAGTCGAATCTGGACGCACGCACGCATATATATATATATATATATATATATATATATATATATATATATATATATATATATATATATATATATATATATATATATATATATATATAAACTTTTTGACCAATGGTCATTTCGGACTCAGGCGGTCATAAGAAGACCTCCTGTGAAGAAATTTTTCCAAAATTCGAAAGTAGGGGACAAATGAATGGGTAGACCGAATTCTTCGAGGTCTACCCAAAACATGGTTGAAAGCTACGCTTAATAAATGGCATGTATTTTGGAAAGTAATTTTTAGGTTTATAATACAAGGTGTAAGAAGTATTACAAGTAATTGTCTTAAGTAACTATACAACTTCTACCTATTACATATATTAGCCGTAAGTTGTCCGAAAAATGTAATAATAAAAACAAAAAACATTTTCGTGACAACGCAAGTAATGAAAAAAGTATTAAAACGCAAATCCAAATACGACTACGAACATCTGGTAATCAATTTGGAATTACAAATTGAGTTGAACTCAAACTGCGCTTTTCAATTACGGAAGTTTAAACGAGAATGCCATGTTACTGACACTGCTATACATTTTATACATAAATACATATACAACCATTTGAAATATAATAAAAATATTAAAGTAAAGGAAAATTCGGTGACTTTTAAACATTTATCTATTTGGATAAGATCATAATGACACTTATTTTGTCATTATTCGAAACTGACTATGACACTTGAACCACAAGAGTCTTAACCTACTTTTATAATGAATTAAAGGAATTAGCGAATGCAGTTTGCATAATTCTTATTCTGCCTTAAATTAATATTGCCAAGAATAAATAATAACATTATAAAATATTTTAAAAAGAAAGAGTTCATCTAGAAATTGTATTTTTCTTAATTCAACACTAAAAATGAATGATCAAAAATATTTATTCTTCAGAATATTTCAAGGACCTGAGCTATAAAGCTTTCTTTTTTCTTATCTTCATGTTTTCAGATATGAAGGTCAATAAGAACTACAGAAATGTAATGTTTTGAGCATAAATATTTAAATTATTACAAATTATTGGGAATTTTATATGAAAATAAACAATATAATGAACCATTTTGTTTTTAATAATATAAAAATGGAAATGTCATAATAAAGTCACAAAAAGAACTTTGTTCCCTACTAAGGCTCTCTTTGTTGGTTTTATTTGAAAAGTGTGTGGGATGAGAGGCGGGATGAACGAGTCTCAGTAACCTGGCTCTTAAAAATTGAGTTATTATTTTTTTCTTAATCTATATTATTTAATACCAACAGACATCAACAAGTATGATTAAAATCTTTCATTTTAATGTATCTTTTATTTTCAATGTATAATCTTTTCTATTAATAATTTTGTTTCATTCTGAATTTAAATCACAATAGATTGACTACCATAACTATAGCCAATGATTATAGTTAATTAATCAATTCAAAGAGATCTCCTATCTTACTGCTTTATTAACACCCTGTAAAAAATTGTAATTTTGTTGACAATTGTGATAATATACTGGTATATATGATATGGTTTATTCTTTGTTGAGCTCAGTAGCATAAGGTGACAAAGAATGAACGTTCGGGATGTTTGGAGAGTAGGGATGCGTAGATTACTTTAGAGAGGACACTCTTAAAAGTAAGCACAAGTAACAGGCAAAGCTAATAATTGATAAAGTTTTACAAACAATAATTCTTTCTTAGGAATATTTATATGTATATTCACAATTTAAGAATTACACTTCCATGTACTATACGAAACAATAAGACGTCGTGACACCCTAGGGCTCCATACAAAATATGAGAAGGTCGGCAAATAATATAAGAGACTTCGTTGAATGTGTGCGAAAACTAGAAGTTATGTGACTTTCACTAGCAATATTCATTTTATACCTTATTGCGCAAATATTAAGAAACATTTTTTACTACGTATATACTATTTCTTTATTTAGTAAGGGTCTGGGAAGTTAGTAAATATTTTGTTTTATTAATAGTTTGTTACACCGCTGTCAGGATATTTGTTATTGAATTCGAGAGTTTGAAATCTGATAGTGACTATTTTCAGTAATATATTTTTACAATGTTAGAGTATGTATTGTTAGATATATTTCATTGTTTCATGTATTCGTTATTTAGAAAAATATTTTGTTATTAAAATATTAGCAGATAATTTAATTATTGAATTGTTTTGCACTAATAATAAATAATGGACTCATAATACTGGCGGGTATCAGAAATATAATACTAGCTCGACCTCAATACGGTCATTAGATTTAATGAAATCTTTATCGAAATTCCTAAATATCATATTAACGCATACTTTTGAGAATGAATTATTCTTATAAAAAATATTAAAAAACTTATAAGTAACTAATTTAATAACGAGTTAAGATTTGTGTAGTTTTAATAAAATGGTGAAAAATGATTACTTAATCATTATATGTCAACTACAAACATAATCGAATTGGACATTTTTTAAATCTTTTGTTGTTCTCTTCAATCTGGGATTGGTAATTAAATACTGTAGTAGTATTGTGTAATCGGTGCGAATGAGTACATTCTCACAGATTAAATAAATATTTTGATAAAAAAATATTCTGCTGAAACATGAAAATGCAAGTCTCTACTAGGCATCTCTATTATCTATTATCTATAATAATAGTCCCCATTTTTATTTATTCCATATCGCTTTTCAAGTCAAATCGACATTCAAGGGAGATGAAATATAGTTGTGATTTGTAATATGATTTACAATTTTTCAAATTATGAAGACATTTGTCTTTCCTCTTAAAACTCCCTAAATCAGATTAAGAGTAAAATTGATGTCGCTAATTTAAAAACCAATTTACCAGAGTGCGCTTAGTCTCTAAAATTGCAAAAAGCTATTCTTTAGTGAAAAAAATTACAATTATAGGATATCATCTTCGTTGATATATAACACAGTTTTTTAGGTGTTATTATTTACACACACACACTAAAATTAGTTTCATATTGTTAAAAGAAATTGTACGAGTTATTGGATTATAAGAAATTAATCTAAGTTGTTTATATTTATTTGATATCGATTTATATTTATGTCAAGAAATCTGATTCAAATTATATGACGCTAATGTAATTAATAATTTGTATATTACATGCGAATGAATATTTTGTTGCCACTGAAAATATATTATATAATATGGACGTCAAACTTTTAAAATGACATGTTGTAAGTACGTGTTGACATCGGACGTGTTTTAATCAAAATCCATAACACGTTTATGTTGCCTCTCCAACATAATGTTCAAGGTCTGACTTACATCTTTGAAATGATCTTTATTAAACTCATATTTTTTTGATCATTGAAACATTTCGTATGGTCAATATTAATGCCTAAGATTCGGATCATTAGTTTTAGTATCGAGACTTCCTATGAACCATTGTCCGCTCTTTCTCCTAACCCCGAAAACGTGAAATAACGCTTTTTTTTAAACACAGCCACTTAAAGCCCTTTTGGTCAAATTAAGTGCGTAATAAGCATCGTTTTCAATATACAAACGAACCGCTTTCAATTAAGCTACTGGATTGTAAAGAAATAGTTTTGAAATAATTGCTCAACTTGTATTTGTCACTTTAAATATATCATATGCAGATAACCATAAATTTAGATTTTTAGATTACCACAAAACTACATTTGGTATGTTGGGCTAAGTACTTTTACATGATTTTATTATTTATATAACAGACACATTAGCTTATTTTCAGAAAATATCACTATTTAAATCACTTTTGTAGCTGTATAATAATCCTCAGTTTAACGGTTTGCAGTTTTATAAGTATATCGTGGTAGTTTTAAAATTGTTTACGCTAGTACAGTGGCGTTGCAACTGTTGCTGACAGCTGTTTGTAATTTTACTAAATTTTGTAAATAAAATAGCAGTAATAGGTTAGTGGCCAAAGCTATATAGTCAAAATTTATTTTCAATTTAAATTGTGTATTGTACTTTGTGATTTTACCAGTTTTACAAAATTTTATGATTTTTTTTGTGTCAATCGTTAGTGTAAATAATAATAACGTTCAATTTTGACATTTGATGTTGTGGTTCAACGTACCCACTTATATTTTATTAGTTATTTTAATATTTTAGTTGCATTAAATATTTTAGTTGCATTAAATAATTACGAATATTTTACGAATATTTTAGTTGCAATAAATAATGAAAACTTCCTTACTCAATTAATTTACAATCAATATATATCAGTTTAGAATTATTGTTACAATAATGTTCAATAAATAATATTCTACCTTATCAATATTAATGGGCGAGTCTGTAGTTCCATAATTTAAGTCATTGTTTAATAAATTACTATTAACAATGGCAAATAAGTATAACCAATGCGATTTTTTTTTTGCTGCAACTGAAGGTGTTAAATGCGCTAAATGTTCTTCACGGTGCTTAAATATTCCATATTGTATCAATTTGCTAATTTTTCTGGTGGTTTCTAAAATAATAACTAATATGAAAATATTATGTAGTGTCAAATATGTATTTGAGGTCACACTAAACGTTGCTGCAAACCTTAGTAATTTACAATGCAAATTAGCTTATTATTGTTACTCGTATATAATTTTCTTAAAGAGATTTTTTTAATTTAATGCCGATTGTATATTCCTGTATCTATATTAATTGAATAATAATATAACATATATATAATGTCTTTAGATTTGATACTATTTTTAACAATATTCTACGTCCTATATTGTTAGAAACACGACATGATGAGCTTATAGTTGCTATTACTCGTCACAATGTGAATACGATACCTTTAAGTGAAATATGGTTGAAGAATGGACAAGAGAGGCTCACTTCTACTGTGCCTATCGCTTTCGTCACAGACCGAGACCTCGTAACGTCCTTGTGCTGGGCCGACGTGTTGGTTTTTACATAAAAAGTAATGTCTCTGTTCGGACAGGATAAGACAGAGCCCATTTTATAGTAACTCATATTTAAGAATCTCTTCGTTGGTACAGCTTACTGACCCCTTTGGCTAAGTCCCCATTGGAAGAAACAATATCTTCTTAGGATATTACAATAACATTGTATTATTGGGCGATTTGAATATAAATTTACTTGATAACAACAATATACACATTAACATTTTAAATGACCTTCTTTCATGCTTCCGCAAATAGTTTCAGAACCTACGAACTTTACTAGACACAACGAAACTTTAATTTATCACATATGTGTAGATGGAATCGCTTGTAATGTTTGTGTTGACTACATAGGGGACCTATATTTGACCTAGCACTCTTGGACATATAAGCACCTCTAACTAACTGGCTTTTTTAAAGCTTACCAATATCCCTGGATTACAAATAATATCAGACAAATGATGCGAACGCAAGATACTGCACATGTAAGGGCCCGACGCACGACTAAAAGCAAACATATTTTTTATTATGAGGAACTTAAACCTCTTATGACGCGGTCATCAAATTGTGTATTTGATGACCGTCTCTGTTTAAGTGCTTCGATACTATCATGAAAATAGAAACATAATTTTGTGCAAAATAAACATAAATTTATAATTCTCTTTACTATTTATCTGATCCAAATGACATTACTAAATGATTTTCTATTAGTGCGATTGAGTGATGCAAACGAACATGCTTTCATTTGTACATATGACTTCATTACAATATAAATTACATACATTACAATTACATATTACTTGAGTAACAGACTAGTATTGATATTGAAGAAGTTAAGAAAAGTAAAGAAAGACTTGATTTTACGGTCTCTGGGAGGCTTTAACGTTCTTCCAACTGAGTTATCGTGTCGTTATTGTCAAATTTTATAATTTGTGTCCTTTGAATACATCAATAAAAAGTTTTACAGAATGGATAAGATTTATAAGATCAAAATCCTTAGGTACACAGAAACTTGAACTTTGAATAAGAAAGTAAAATATATAAAATCTTGGTATTTATATTAATAGATATTGTTAGTCTCTATTCAAAGTTCTAACACTATCTATAATTTTTTTGTGAATTCTTTATATTCATATGTGTAAATAAAATTATATTATACAGTTATAATGAGATCATTCCTATAAATACCACTATTTTAGGAAAACAAATTCCTGATTAGTTTCAACTATTAAACTGTTGTCACTGTTGCTGTTACAACTGTTAAACTATTTCCAAAGTAGATTTTAAAATATTTATTTCTTTATAAATATGTTTAAACTCCTCCTGGTCTGTAATTAAATGGACTGTATGTTAGTAGCTTATCTATTCATCTACACACAATAAAACAAAATCTTTTTTTTTTATGAAACAAATAATCAAAGGCCATTTAGCAATGGGTTATCGAATGCGAAATACTCGTTCTTCTCATATCGTATCGCGCGTTCCACTTTGAAGCACACCGCCTCCCGTTGGCTTCATGTTAGAGTGGCAGTGTAATTAATAATAATAATAGCAATTATTTTTCCATAGCTTACAACCACATTTATAAGTAATAACTCGTGATATATTATAATAAGTTATTTCAACATATATAACTCACTCAGTATAAGAAGATATCTGATAGGATTCAGTCAAACATATTTTCATATATGTTAAATTTCCTCTTCGATGGACACTAGATAAGGAATAGTGACAATACATTTTATTATATTTTCTACTGATTTAAATCTATTCATACGGAATTACCTCTTTTTGAGAGCCAGAAACTTGATTTGCTAATCTAATAACATTCCTATCATATAAGAAGTTAAATCCATACAGTTAGTAATCACTATAGCCGTATATATATATATATATATATATATATATATATATATATATATATATATATATATATATATATATATAATGAATTATCTACTAATAATATTTTCTATACTCTATTATATGTATATAGTTATATAGTTATAGTAACTGGGTACAATATTGCATAACAATAGTTTTGAATTGATTATTAATAACTAGTGGTCGCCAAGTAGCCGAAACTCGACAATAACTCCAAATCTGGTTATTTTTTTATTTTTATATTATGATATTTTGTACAAAGGGTTAACCTCTATAATATATTATTTCTATAATATAGTTTGTTCTGTTCGGTGAGGCAACAATCTACTATGCTTTTATTTGTATTTGATAATTGAAATTAGGGTAAATTATTTATTATTTTAATTGGAGAGCAATAAATAGTTTGAAAACTTCTCTTATAGTGATAACGTGAATAAGAAATTGATTCTAAACAACGAAGCCGATTACATTTTTTCCTAAACCGCGGCATGTTTTGTGTGTCTGTGTGTTTATGAATGTGAGGATTGACTTTTCTTTTATGTTAGAGAAGGGCAAACGAGCTTGGGCGTCACCGTTGATGTGTGATCACCGCCGCCCGTGAACTCTTGCAACATCCGAGGATTTACAAGAACGTTGCCAGCCTTGGACTGACTTATTGAATGTGACTTAAGTATATTGATTTAAGCCACATTGTGCTGACGAATGACATTAATACAAATAATCATTTATTAGGTTGATTTTTTATTACTTTTTATCAGTATCGAATCTTTAAAATATATATATATATTATTATATAATAAAAAAGAATGATTTAACTAAGAAATCAATAAATAAAATATACGTTCTAATGTACCTTTCATTTATGTAGGCTTTTTCAGCATTTGATACAAGAAATAAAGCTTTTTAGGAAGCTATTTTATAAATTTTAGAAAAAAAATTGCAATATTGAACCTGCCTATTCGCATTGGAGCAGCATCATGAATTAAACTCCGCATTCTTTCTATAATTGGAAAGGAAGTCTTTGGCCAGCAGTGAATATGTACATTCTGGTATTATTCTTTACTTATGTTTTTCTTTTGCAATTTATTGCATTATAAACTTCGAGCTCGTTTATATAACTTAAACGCGTCAGATGTCAACTATGTATCAACAAGCTTTCTCCGATAACATGATAAAGTAAATTTATTAAAACTGTTATATCACACGGTAGTGTTCACTAAACATGAACTATTTATTTTAATGTATTTCTTGGGTTTCTTAATTTAAATTCCTTTCTTAATTCAACAACTCATATGTAGGTACATTTTAGAAACAATAATATTTCAATAAAAACCAAATACTTTTGGTACGGAGAGTTAGAAGTGTTATATATTAGTTATATAATTATTTATTTGCTCTAAAGCAGCTTCTTCTTATTTAAAGCACCAAAAATTTGTAAAAAATTATACGGCCAATTAATAAATAATTAAATACACTTTTTCCTGTGATATATCTATTGACGTTAAAAGCTAATAAAATATATTATACCATTGATGAAGACAGTGAAAATGTAATATGTTGGTATTATTTTTAATTTAGTTAGTTTAAAATAGTCCCAAATATAGTTAAAGATATGTTAAGCAAACTTTCGCTCTTGTTGAAATGTAAATAAAGATTTTATATGATTGAATTTAAAATGCAAAATACAATAATAAATTAATATATCATAAATCGACACCTCTTGTAGCAATCTTACGCAATACTAAGTTTCATAGTCTTCAAATATTCAGTCATTTAATCGCATACGGATGACTTGAGATATTCAATTTAAGCTAGTGTATACAATTAACACCTGCTTCACAGTATATAATGTAGTAAGTGATCACCCGGTACTTACATATATATAGTACTCGTAAGTATACATGTTATAATTGTCATTAATTGAGTAATAATTAACTAAATGTAAATAATTTAACTTATAAGTGAAATATTCTTATTTTATGTAAAACATTTTCACTGTCATAGGTGTTTTAACCTATTAGTGAAATATTCTTATTTAATCTAAGGTTTTTCATAGTCACGGGTCTATTATACCTAATATAATAATAGTAATGTTTCACTACGAAAAGTAAGGCCTGAACCTTCACATTTTATAGTTAACATGTTATAAACTTATTTTTTTAATATCGTCAAAACTAGCTATCAACAGCTTAAATTAAATTTCGCTAATAATTTACCAAACAAATAATGTGTTTGTACTATATCAATATAAATATAAGTAAAGCAATTCAAATTAAATTGTTAAATAATAATACAAAGAGCTTCAATTTAGTACTGCAAAAACAGATCTGAAGGAAAAAGACTTTAAGACTTGTTATAAATCTTCACTCACTGCGATAAGGAGTTAACGAGCGAGACTAGAGAGAAACTTTGAAACGCTTGAAGAACTATTGAGAATGATTTTGGGAAAAATCTCTATTTAAAGGACTTCAAAAGTTTCATCAATCGCTTTCTTAATAGACATAAAATTATAATATGATGTATTATTTAATATTGGAAATTTATATGTTAAAATTTAAATTCAAAATCTATATAATTCAGATATTCATAGCGAGCAAGTATAGCCTAAGCTTATTTATGGTTTGAAATTAACTATTTTCACTTGACATTATTTTTAAAACTATTCTAATATTTTTTTCTTTCATATGTATATATAAATATATTTAAAATTTTGTGTAAAATATTTTATTTTACAATGTAAACTATATAGTACTGAATGCTTAATAATATAAATGAATATTCATTTTCTATTCTAACTTATTACTTATAATATTGGTCAGTACACTTTTTTATTACCAAAAATAATGTATATGACTTCTGAGAGTTGAATATTACGACATTCGACAACGAAGTAATGAAAAAATATGACAAAACCTAGTTTTGCGGTGAACTCATTAAACTTTGTTTTAGTAAATTCACTATCCTTTGTTAGCCGAGGTCTCCGAGGGTATTAAAAACCCTTTCATTTATAATAAGACATAATAAAACTCAGTCTGGCTTTACAGTTTTATGAATATATTCATTCATATTTGATCCCAAGGTACGTAAAGATAAAAATATATATTTTTTTAATTTGTTCTTTCTTTTTTTAGTTTATTTTAAAGTTACCGCAGTTGCGGTTGCAGTTCAACGTTGCGGCTGATAGGAGTTTGTTTGAAGAAAAGAGAAAAGAAATATAATTTATCTAACACATATTCAGTTTGATATTATCATAATAGATTATTAAAACCCGTCTAATATACATTTAATATAAATGTTTAATTTAGGGAAATAACCATTTATTAATCTTTAAAATACAAACCTGTAAAATATTTTAAATTTACATTAATTGTTAAGTTTTAACAGTTAATGAACTTAAAATTCTATTTATATAAAATTAACTTAAAAATCTTACTTTGAAATTTTTGTTAGAAAAAATTGAGGCCCTTTCCTCCATATAACATAATTGTAAATTATTTTACGGAATGGTTTAGTCTAAATTAATTTTTATGAGCACACCCTTAACTTGCATGCGAATCTTTATTAATATTAAAAAAGTTAATGATAATTTATATTTTTATGGAACTAGAACTTTTATCCATATCATTCGTTATCAGAGATACAATATCTATCCCCTAAGGAAATGTGCAACAGTTGTGGGATTAGTATCATATATACTAAGTACAGCTTTTAAGGAATAAAAAGGTTAACGGGAGTAGGACGAATCGACGTCACACTAAAATACACCGACAATTAAATTAGATCAACAATTCGCTTTTGTTCCAGTTATTAATATAACATCTTACAAATTATAGTTTCTTTCGTATAATGCTTATAGTTATTTAACAGTGAGAGAGGTTGCTACAGTCCTATGTTTGATCAAATAGCAGAGAATATTACAATTGTAGCTTACTTCATTAATTATTTTTATATGAAACAAACTCAATACACGCTGTTGTGTAAAATGTATGAATCAATGAAGCTCTCGCGACTGCCTACGCCCGATTACACAATTTTAATTGGCTCGTTCAGGTGAAATGGTTGATTTTGTTTTGTATAAAATATATTTATTTTATTTTATATAATTAAAACAATTCAATGTTCCACAAATAAATTAAAATAAAAAAAACATTTTATTAATTACATTTATTAATTTGTTGCACGTCATTTAAAATTAATTTAATATTTTATTTTAAATGACGTGCTTGATTAATAATAGTATCATATTCAATATGATATTACTGTAATTATAATAATATATAATATTGTGAAATTACATTACATAGGAAAATAATATAAATTAAAATACATGTGATTTAATTGTTTATCTTTTTCCTTTTTATTTAATTTAGTGTCTCGTCCTTTTTAGACTTTTAATATGTTTTGATAAGTTATTTAATAAAAATCTAAGCTGGGGATCACTAAATCTCCTCAGAGAGAGTTACGGATAAAATTTAATTAATACGTATGCTATGAAATTATATAAATTTTTATATAAAATTTTAGATATATAGATATTTAATTAAAAGTATCAAACAAACCATAGAAATGCTAATATTGTTTAAGTAAATTGACTAGATAGCCTTCGGATTACATACAAATTTAAGTGATATCTTATAATAATGTTTTCACAAGAACCGACCCGTTTCGGAGCAGTTACATCTAACAAAGCACAACACTGTATCAGGGATAGTTAATTTCCTATTATCATGAAAGTTTATCAATTAAAATATATTTATGTAATTCAAGTTTAAAAAAATCTTCTGTAGTTATATTAAGGTTCCTTAACCTTTGAAGGTAAAAACTGTGTTTGACAATAGTTATATTTTTTAATTTCAAATAAAAACATTTTAGATATTTCAAGGTGTAACGATACTACCTCCTTGAATTTTTAGAAGCATTATATTCTAAAATTGCTTAGATAGTAACTATTTAATTTATGTTAAAAATGAATGCACATCTACCGAAAATGATAAAAACCTATAACTCTTCCTTTTCAGATAATATTTTGAAAAATCAATTTTTATTTAACTATGTTAAACAAATATAAAACCTGCAACAATAAAAGGAAGCAATAAGAAGTAGAATATAAACTTATATTTGTTTCGTGAACAAGAGTATTTGTATAATAAATAAATGTCATAATGCAATGGATTCACGTACAGGATGTACATACGTAACAAATACGATTTAAGACGTGCATTTGTTTCTGAAGAATATTCTCTCCTTCAGAGTAAAAATGTGAAACAGAACATATGTAGAGAAAATAAATGGCACCTCGAAGCTGTTCTCAAATAATTGTTATAATCAATTATCAAGTGATAAAGTATTTTGTGAATTTATAAATCTTGTCGGAAAATAAGACAAAAAAAAATAAGACAACAGAGAAATTTACTGAATGCTAATTAGTAATTTTCAACCTTACCTTATATGTTAACGTAAAAATATTTAATAACTATATAACTAGTTTAAAAAAATTACCTATAAAAAAACTGAAATTTAAAAGTACATTTAAAAGATTGTTTAATGTTGTATTACCCCTCAAATAAACTACAGAGAAAGTTGAGAACGAACACTATTTAAGAACACATTACCATTAAAGAGCCCAGATAATACAAAGTTTTAAAAATGACGTTTTCAAGAAAGTTTGACTCGACTCATGCAGACCAATTAAATTACTTCTTTGTCGCCCGGATGCATATTATAAATAAAATATATTTATATTAAAGAATTGTAGTATTTAATTGAGACTTAAATTTTCATAAGAATTACTTAAATTATATGTTTAAGAAAATATAATTATAAAAGTCCTTAAACAACAATTTAGATTTACAAATGACACAACGGTTATAATTGCAATTGTCCATTAAATTTTTTTTTAAGAGATTTTAAAAAAAGAAACTGCTCAAATCCAGGCGAGATAGGTGTACACGAGAGACATAACCATTTTGATAAATTTCACATATCTATAAATTATGCTTATTTAGGATGAAACTCGGACAACCCATATGATTAGTGATGTTGTTAATGAGTCACAACTCTCCACAGCGCTGACCAATATTTTTTTAACTTCACAGATAAACGTCGTTAGTAGAAGATGATAAATTATCATACTACATAATTATAATACTCTCGGGATGATCGAAATGTAAAAATACACGTGACCTGAAGTTATTAAGTCGTTGATCATATTATTTATCAATCATTTGCAGTGCTGTAAACTGATGTTAAATTATTGAAATTGTATATCGTTTTCTATTTATATAACATTTAATAATAGTACATATAATGTACATAACTGACTGTGTATCCGGGATAGTTAAATCTCAATTCGTCCAACTAGTTTAAAAGCCATACATGGTCCTTAGTGATAAGTTCGGTGAGTGGGGAACCGCGTCGTTAACTATTTCTGTTCCAACTAAAGTAAGCACAGTTGGTTAAATAAATCATCTAATCATAAACCATGAAAGTTTAATTGAGAAATACCTACTATTATTACCATAATTTATTTATTAATTCTAATATATATAGAAAAAAACACACCATCAATCTCCAAACACTATTTAATAGCAAAAAAAAATAGATTAAAACCAGTTAAAGTTAAAATTTATCTTTATGTCTCCTTAAAAAAGTCTTGTTTAAAATTGCATTTCGTTTTTAATAATGATGTCTATAATATATATAGTGTTGTAATTAGTTGTAAATACGATCCGCATACATAAAGCGTAAAGGAACAAGACTTTAATTCTTAGAAGTAGAGTAGAAGATAATAAATAAATAAGACAATTTAAGTATTATCAATTTTTCAATAACATAATACCTTTTCTTTCTTAGTGTGAGTGAGTTTGTTCATTCTGTAACACAAGCAAAACAATCTTATAACAAAACTTGTTAAACAAATACAAAATAAATTTCGTATCCAACCAACGTATTTATTATTATAGTTTTAACAACTTATTTATAAAACTAAATTTATAAGACTAGATTTATATAAGTTTCAGAACTACTTCATAACTTTCTCACAAAGGATTTTAAATAAATTGTAAGTTTCGAATTCTCATAGAGAGCAAATACACTGTCTTTTCTATCTTCAAGATAAAAACATTTGTAATAAACGTACTTCTTACTTTATATTTTACATTTTTAATACTATTTATTATAGAAATACGTTCACAATGCAGACATATGTATATACATATGTCTATATACTTAGGTCAATAAACTTCTCAATATCAATATTTAAAATCCGTTTATGATGTTTCTCCGAGAAGAGTAAAAGTAAATTTTACGAGTATATCACAGCTAATAGATTTTATAAACTGTTACAATTAGACCGTAGGTTCATTGAAATGAGACTCGGTTCGTAT
The DNA here is from genome assembly GCA_918358695.1 of Melinaea menophilus ssp. n. AW-2005. Classification (NCBI taxonomy): domain Eukaryota; kingdom Metazoa; phylum Arthropoda; class Insecta; order Lepidoptera; family Nymphalidae; genus Melinaea; species Melinaea menophilus. The sequence goes on along the minus strand of OU911045.1, from coordinate 18,790,061 downwards.
TTCATTAAATGAAAAATGTTAACCTAGTATTTCTTACACCTACCTACTTACACCCTTAATTACGCTTTACCTGGACTATATTTATTTAGGATTAAAAAAATATCAATATAAATAAAATAAATCCGGAAAAGAAACTAATTAAAGATAAGTTTAAGTTAAAGCTTGACTAGTTTACTTTATGGTTATTGAATAAGAGTTAGTTCAGTTTTTGGATTTGAGATAAAAAACAAATGAATAGTCTTCATATTTTCATAACTATTTAATAGAGTTATGAATATAGCTTATCGAAGCTCCACCGAAATTTAATTGTGAAGGATGTGGAAACTTGCGACTAGAAATAGGATAAGCAGAGATGAAGTGATGAGATATTTTTTTATAAACACTAATAACAAAAAATATAATTAACTATACTAAAGTATATAATTGTCATTTTTTATTATTATTCTGATTACTTTTATTTCTATTTCAAAATTTTGAAAACTTGACGCCAAAGAGTTCATTTAACGGGCGTATAATTTATAAATGTAAATATTATTTATAAATATAATGTTTATAAATCAATGATTTTAAAGAAACTTGTAGTATTCAGACATTTGTGATGTATATGTACATATTTCCTTATTGAACTAATACGTTCAATTTTATATTTTAAACGACATTTAGCAACCTCAAAAAAGATTAGACTATTCAAGAGAAACACAAGCCAAGAAATAAAATTAACTAATAAATTATTAGATATTTAAAAATCTTTACTTCATGGAATATATAATAAAATGATTATATTGTCTACAGGATCATATTAGTAGTTGAGAGTAGTGTTTACGCTAGAGTTACAAAAATACTGACAAAGCACTCAGAGGCGTGCCTTGCTTATAATTTAGTATAACTTAATTACTAACTACTGTGAGTTCAGGTACGCTTAGGTATCCAGTATGTTACTGTTAGTTTTCAGAGTGCTTTTAAACCTACTACAAGTTTTATTGCAATAAAATTGTTGTTGGTTCTATTTCTGACAAATGGCATTTCGTTTGTGAAACAGTGATCACAATAATAAAAACCAGCTGAGTTTGTTGTGTGATTTTTCTGAGAACAAGGCGCGATGGAACCCTCGTAGACTTATTTTAATTGGTGAGTGTTTTTATAGAATGACTTATTTCGATATGTATGTTATTAAAATAGACCGTGCTGCCACTTCCATGTTACGTGGAATGTGGATGTGGATGTCATTCAAAGTGGAAAAGTTGTAAAAAAATAAAAAAATATGTTATCAAAAAGATTAAAAGGGTCGCACTGCTTTATCCTGGAGTTGAAAACAAAAATAAGTGATGGGTTTAAGTTATAAAACTTATTTCTTATTTGCGCCATTGAACATATCGCAATAATAAAAAGGTTATCAGAGCTCCATTTATTATAATCTAACTCTTAAAGTTATATATAGTTCCCGTGACACTTGCAGATAAACAAGATGAGTTTTTTTATTGAAATCTATTGACGAGAGTTTTCAATATAAGTGTGGATGAAGTGATAAAGCATAAATAAAGAGGCAGATTTAATTTCTGACTTAACGAAACGTAAAAGACTGGAAAAAAGCTTGACTAAAGTTTGTTAAAGGACAAAATTATGATACTAAATTTGAGGATAGACCCGTCGTATTTTGTAAATATTTAAAAAGGAGTAAGTAAAGTCTTCTTTTGTCTCTCAGTAAGTAAAGTCCTCTTTTGTTAGGGTTTTGGTATATTTCGTTTTATAATAATTCAAGTTTAAAATTGATATTATTATTTAAATTGAAATCCTTTGATACATTAACTAAATATATGGTATTGAATACAATTTTCTATTAGCGGATTCAGGAAATAAAGAATTATACCTTTAAGTACGCCCTACTTAATATGAATATCCATTTACAACAATTTACTTTTCAATTCATTAAAAAGTTATTAAAATAATTGCACTTATTTAAATATTAGATCCTTACATATGAAATTGGCGTTTTGTCGTATTGGCCACTTTAATCACAAATTTCTCGTCTGTGGTTGGAAATTCCAAATTCAAATTTATACACAAATATATGTGTAAATACACATGTATTTGTGTTTCGTCAACAGTCAGTCAGTTTCGGTTTGCGTCACTCAGTTTTCATAATGGAAAACTTATGAGTACGAGTTCCACTGTTGACACCAGTGATGAGGAAACGACTCAAAGGGTTAATGATGTTTGTGGCGATCGTGTCGCAAAAGATCGATTCGGTCGATTTATCGTAAACCACGTCCGAGTTAGCTGCAGGCTGCAGTGTTAGTGATAAAACTTTTTTAATCCATTTATAGTAAATTGTAATGATTAAAAAGCTTCAAAGGGGGGTACCTCACGAATTGAGTGAAGCAAACTGGCCAACGCGCGTCGACTGCTGTGTTACATTACTAAACCGGTACAATAATTAAGGGTTTTTAAATCGAATCATTACCTGTGATTTTTTGTTCTTCCCATACCAAAGGCCAATTTCAGATAGAAGGACCTAATATTAACAAACTTACAAAATTCGCTCTCTCATGAATATTATACACTGTTTTGATATTTGTACGTCCTATTAAAGGTAAATAAATATTATTACAGACTACTACTAGCCACTATATACTCGTATTACATAAATTTCAAAAAATTATTCAAATTGGTTTTCTTTACTATAATCCCAAGTCCATTAGATCATAAATTTTTCCTATTAATTTCAGATTTGACTATTCTGTGTACCAATGTGTTATTGAAATAGCTAAACTAGAATAACATTATTTTATTTATAATAACATGATTAATACCTATATATGATTAACATAAATAATACTCATGATAATACGTTGTTTACTGTAACCTTTACAGCTAATGGTTTTATATACCCAAATAAGAAATAAACAAATAAAAAATAATACTTTTTTCCATGACTTGTATAAAATAATAAATTTAGGTTTAAAAATTCGTTGATTTTTTTCATTATTAAATTAAATACATGCACACACAATACTAGTGAAATAATATTCTAAGTATTATTTATTAATTTTTGTGTATGATTCAATTCACATCATCATCATGAATACATCAATGTGTCAATTAAACCGATTCACAGGATCATAAGTTGTCACCTCTACATCATGCTTTCACCTCAATGTAGCTTATAGAAAATTAATAATTGAAACCGGTACATAGAGGTAATGTGCTACATATATTCAGTATCCCTGTATAACCATCGAAGTAGTACATAGTTTAGATAACCGCAACATTGCATACAAAACCCCTTAAAACAGTTTCACAACATGATTGGAAAGAATATTGACCTTCAATATTCTATCGTACTACAGAAATGTGATTCAGAAATATAGCAGTGTGTAGTACATTTCACGACACACAATTATATTTTATGGTTGATAATTTGATGTCTCATCAGTAATTTAACGGTGATTAACAGTACGTCATAGTTAAGAGTTTCAAATATAAGTTGCTCGTCATTAAATTATTAACTACTATGTATGATTTTATATTTAGAAAACATTTTCAGCATTGCTTAATTTTTCTAAATATAAGTCATAGATATATATATATATATATCTATGACTTATATTTAGAAAATAAAAAACTTATATTTATTAAAAAGGAAATAAAATCTGAACATACGAGTATGATTGATTACTATGTTTCTTTTATATCATTGTTAACTGATATAAAAGATACTATTACATTAGTATATGTAATATAAATATAACTATATTATTCCAAAGGAACTTATTCTAGCCATGTGGTTTTTACAAAAATATAAATGTTTCAACCAGTATCCTTCCCATTTTTGGAATTACCATTTCGTCTTATAAGTGTGTCATAATATTGAATATATCTACAACGACAATAATCTATTAAATATATATCTCTTATAATAAGTTACTGCAATATTGTTTAGTGATTTATTATATTTTTTTCTTTTTGAAATATTGTAAACGAAATATCATATAAAATAATGGTATTTTTATGTTTGAAGTTAATTTCAAGCTTTAATAAAATATAAAGCAAACATATTTCAGTATATTTGCTTTTTATATTTACAAATGAACAGATAATAAATAATAATAAATGAATATAACAATTTATAGCTTGCACTACTAAATTAATTCTGATATCGCAATCAAATAAAAAATAGTACGCAAAAAACACAATATATATCGTATATAACTACATATACAGGAGAATATAACCTATACAACTTGAGTGATTTATTCGATAACGTTGGATAGAGTGCTTTGCTATTCATTATATTACTAACTGTAATCTCATCACGTATTGATTGATAATAAGGCCATCTTTTTACTTACAGTATGAGTATAAAACATTCAGAGGAACCCTGATTGTTTCTGAACTATTTAGTGTTATTATATATTGTTATCGATCGAAATCAGATGTACAATACTAGTCGGTTGATTTTTTTTAAAGAAAAATAGGTCCTACACCTATTTATTTGTCAAGCCTATAATCCCGATGTTCTACGTAAATACATTTATATACATTTCAAGTATATTCCTCAACGGAATAGCAGTAATATATAAATAACAAAAAATATACATATTTTGTATTCAAATTTGTTTTATATGTATTCAATTTGAACCACAGTATATTTAAATTTGTCCGTTAACCGTGGCCATGTTGTTTGTATAAACTAGTTTGTAAGGAGTATATTTTCGTTGCACTACTGGTGATCGAATAGAGTATATATTATTTTCAGAATCTAATAGTATCTAATACTTTTAAATAAAAATAATAATTTGTATAATCGATTCATATAAGTATAAATGTGAAAGGAACAATTAGGGCCGTATCTTTTAAATAACGCTCTTACATTATCTAAGCACACACGTGACTATTGAGAGGTTTTAATATCTTTATTTTACTCTATTGTTTTATGGTAATATAAGAAAAAGTATATGTTTTCTGGAACAATTTTTCCTCTGTTATAGAAGTTAATAAAAACAGACATAATTTATTAACAAAAAGAGGCGATAAGAAAATATGATTAAATAAATATCTTAAATGTATAAAAAAAATATTGCTTTGATTCTATTAAATATTATATCTCTTTCGTATCTTTGAAAGCCTTTAAGGTGAGTTTTAAATATATTAATTGTTTTCTATTGCTTCGTTCTGATCTAAACTATACTTTGATTATTCGTTTACAGTTTATAACAAGATATAGCAACTAAATTTAAATACTCAAACTACATAAGCGATACATACATATATTTGCTTTAAAATAGAAACTTTAAGGAAACGATGTTTTAATAGACATTAATTTATATGAAATTTGAAGACCTTAACAAGCCTAATTAGCAGCTTTTATAGTGTATTAAAACACGATCACTTAAATCTGATAGGTTTCAAAAAGGGATTTTTTCGCTCTAAATATAAAGTTAAGTCTATAATTGAAATAATTTATCGTCACCTATACGAGACAAACACTTATTTACCTAAAAAAAAATGTTTTTATGTAGTATAATCCTAACCTTAATTTAATTGGGTTCATGACACTGCTAGACATTAAATATGTTTCTTAGTCATTCGTTTTACTTAATTACTTTAAAATGTAGAGTTTTCGTTGCTGTTTACTGCAATCAGTTTTTTATTATTTTATTAAGCTAAGTTAAGAAAAGTGAATAACGTGTGTTAAATAATAGTTCTTGATACATAGGTATCTGATTAATTGATTGGGTACACCTATTGTGTACATGTATTGAAATGTCGTAAAGCAGAAATCAGACCCACGTGTACCTGAAAGTTATGTAGATATTATCTATATATATAAATTAACTAAACCTTATAACTTTATTGTAACTCACGGGAGCTAAATATTAAAGAAAATCATGAAGTTGTAACTTAATTTATTATTTTAGTATTTTCTATAATTATAATGAACTAAAAACTAGTAACAAATACTATCGTATTTGCAGTTTATCAAGATTGTGTTTCTATTTATACATAAGAGATACATGTCTGTTGCTTAAAAGATACAAAATATTGTAAAGTTATTATTGTATTTGTGAAAATTCACATCTACATTAACAATATGATCAAACCTTTAAAAATTTGTAGTAACAAAAAGTGAAAGAATCACACTTGAAAAACAAAATGATAATATTTAACAAAATAATCCAATACAGATAAAGGTTACCTAATTTGAAATGATTTATTGTTGAAATAAATTATTGTATAAAAAATATTATATACGTTATTGGCTAATGTTCTGTTACAGGATTTGTAACTTCATCACAAGAAATTGTATAAGTCATAGGTACTTAAGTTACTATAACTACATTGTCTCGTCATTGTCATTAATTATATTATATAAATAGATTATTAATTGAATATTATTGAAATTCAAATAATTTGTAGATAATACAGAGATCATAAATATTTAGAGATTTGAACTTTATCTGGACCACTGATTATTATTATAAATATTGTCTCCTCATGAAGTGCACTATGTCATGGATAAAAATTTTAATAAGGTACTGACTGTCTCTTATTTATCTTGTGCCTAAATCTTTTATATATTTTTTTTATTTTTACTTCCGATAATTGTCAAGATATCTGAACTCATAATAGGGATACTGTTACAATGAACGTTGTCAACTATATAATACCAGAATTGTGATGAAGTATTTCCTACTTCAGTGATCCGGAATAAAAATAATATTACCGTCGTCCATTGATCATTGTGATAAATGAGGTATTATTAAAGTTTTTTTTATTTCTTAAAATCGAATGTTCTGACACAGATAAAAGAAGTAAATTTGAATATTGAAACTAAAAACAGACTTTTTTAGTTTAAATGTGTTTTTTTATATCCCAGATCCTTACCTGTTTGTTGTTAATAAAATATTGTTGATACTAACAACAAAATTTAAAATATGACTGAACGTTTACTGATTACCTTATAATTCTCATTTGAAGTGTTTATTACAATAACATAAGAATATTTTATGAATTTTTGAATGTATTTGTTTGTTGTTTTGTGTAAGCCAATTAATTTCCTTAATTTTAGTTTAATTTTAGAATATTTAAGGGATATTTTTGAAAGTTAAACTTCATACTTTTTATATATTATACATAAGACTTTTAGACATGTATGTGCGAGATTCTTTGATTATTATGAATAACAATTAATTATGTATCTTTATGTATAACCTTTCCTCTTTTAAATAATTAAGCAAGGAAACCAAATAGATATCTACTAGATTTTAGTATTTACCAACTTACAAATATATAAATTTCAGCTTTTAGGACTTTACGCTAGGTGCTAAAGACTAAGACTTGACAGAGGATCTCTTATCATAATTTAAGAATAGGTTCTCACATCTTCCACTCTCCTAGAAGATGGTATAAGCTGCACTATATACTGAAAAGATTGTTAAGAAGTTCGGTAACCATTGAAGGGCTGAAAGGTTAACAATTAAAGATTCTTGAGTAAATCCATTTTAAATATTTGTGTTACTGTTTTTGTTATAGTATTCAAAAATATAATATTAACATTACATACTATAAATTAATTCAGTCATTTAAATACATTAAAATATGTACCGACAGGTTTAATAACCCGTGTCTCTTTCTTTTCCTTCTGTATCGCCACCACTACTTTAACTATATATAATATATGTAACATTATATATATTTACCAATTTAGGACACGTCACGTAATTGCATATGACACGAGTTTCCATTTATACACATTTAGCCGGTAGTGCAATCTATTAGCAATTATCACCCTTATAGTGAAGTGTTCGCAGACATAATTACAACGATACACTGTAGACCCAAGATACGTCTACAGGCTTACCTTTTTTTTTTTTTTTTTTTTTTTTTTTTTTTATATATCTGCCTACCAAAATGACTCCACCCTGCCTGATGTTAAGCAGTCAGTGAGGTCCAAAAATGGATGCCACCAATCTCATTCAAACATAACAGAATGACGAATGGTGGCCTCCACTATGGCGGCCTTACGAGATGCTTTTTCATGCCCCGCTTAAAAGACCCAGGATCGTAGTGGGAAGGAAACACGTGCCGTGGTAATGAATTCCACATTTTGATGGACCGACATAAATAAGATCTGCTGAACCTTTTGGTTCGTGAAGATACCGAGTCCACCGTGAAGGGATGGCACTACTGTCCCGCACGTGTTGTTCTGGATCGGAAAGGAGAGGATGGGATAAGTTGGAAAAGTTCGTCGAAGAACTCGCCGTGGTGTAAGCGATAAAAGACTGCCATAGTAGCAACGTCTCTACGTAATTGGAGAGGCTCCAGGATCTTTACGGCCTCTGGGCTTCCAATAATGCGAACTGCTCGCCGCTGCAACCGGTCGAGAGTGTCAAGCAAGTACTGAGCTGAGCCATCCCAAAGATGAGAACAGTACTCCACACAGGAGCGAACCTGCGTCCTATATAAAAGACACAGCTGCTCCGGCGTGAAGAACCGTCGCACCTTGTTCAACACTCCGAGCTTACGTGAGGCTGATTTAATGACACTCTCGATGTAGACCTTTTGGTTGAGGTCCCGGCTGAGGTCTACGCCCAAGATGTTGAGGCTGTCCTGGAGCGCTAACTGCGTGCCCCGAAACGAAGGAAGAGAAGGGAACGGAGACTTTTTGGCGGAAAACGCGCATACCTGTGTTTTCTTATCATTGAACTCAATCAGATTCTCATGACCCCATCGTGAGACAAGGTTGAGGACCCGGTTCATTTCAACAACAAGATCCTTTCGTTTCCCCTCAATGTCAGTCTGCTTTGCCGCAGGGTGTCCGAAATATCTCCCGTGTATCGTAGAATCATCCGCATAGCAATGAATGTTGCCTAGGTTCAACATATCATTGATATGCAAAAGAAACAAGGTGGGCGATAGAACGGAGCCCTGAGGCACACCCGCATTTACCTGCCGAAAACTGGAGGCCGATCCGTCGCAAAGGACTCGGATTTGACGTCCATGCAGGAAAGCGGCAACCCAATTGCACAAACGGGGTGGCAGACCGTAAGCAGGAAGCTTCGACAGAAGCGAACGATGCCAGACTCGATCGAAGGCTTTGGAAATATCGAGGCTAATAGCCAGAGATTCGCCATGCCGATCCATAGCCTCACCCCAGAGATGCGTGATATACGTAAGAAGATCACCCGTGGATCGATTTGGTCTAAAGCCGTATTGACGATCATTGATTAGAGAGTGATCTTCTAGGTATGGGATCAGTTGTTTATTAATGATTCGCTCGAGCACCTTAGAGAGAATTGAGGTGATGGCTATTGGACTATAATTTTCTGGATCAGACCGATCCCCTTTTTTAGGGATCGGTTGGATATTCGCCTGTCTCCAAACCTCCGGCACTGTTCCTGTGGAGTAGGATTGGCGGTAGAGGCGCGTTAGTGCCGGGGACAACTCCGCTGCACATTTTTTGAGTACCACCGCGGGAATACCATCCGGTGCGCTGGCTTTCTGCACATCGAGTGACCGTAGTTCTGCTCGGGCATCACATTGCCTGATACGAATATCCGGCATGGTGACGTCACAGGTTGAGATATTGGGTGGCTGTCTACCATGGTCATCAATGAGGGAATTAGCCGCAAAGAGATTTACCAGCAAATTTGCCTTCTCTTGCGGCTCATGAGCGAGCGATCCATCCGAATATTTCAGCGGGGGCAACGAAGGCTGGCAGAAGTTAGATTGCACGGCTTTGGAAAGTCGCCAGTAGCTACGGCTGCCCGTAGGGTGCTATAAAAGTTCTTGTCCAAAGCGTGCAATACGCTGGGCATCCGCTCTGATGTAAGCCCTCTTGCATTCTTTAGTGACTTTGTTGAACGCTGCTTTTAGGCGATCAATATCTGGATCGTGGATAGCCCGTGCCTTGATCCAAGCGCGGTACGCTAACTGTTTTTTTAGAATCAGATTAGCACATTCACGATTGAACCAGAGACGAGCTTTGCTCGGTTTGGTGACCTCAGTGTACGGAATATAATACTCCATACCTAAACTGATTTCACCAACCACGGCAGAAACACTTTCCGACAGATCCCTGTTTTCAAAGCAGCGTGAGGCCCATGGGATGGATGCGAAATAGTCTCTCATACCATCCCAGTCTGCTGACGCATAGTGCCAGAGTCGTCGCTTCATCTCTACGGGTCGTGGAGAGGCCAGAAAGGGCACTGAAGCACATACCAAACAGTGATCGGAGGTACCCAGCGGGGCGCGCACCGATACACTATACTGGGCTGGCTGATTCGTCAGCAGTAGGTCCAGCAAAGAGGACGCTTGACCTGAAACGTCGAGTATCCTGGTGGGCTGGAGTACCAATTGGGTCAGGTCGTGCGTGAGAGCGAATGCATGGGCAGTTCGTCCCGCATGGTCCGATCTGGGAGATCCCAGCCAGGTCTCATGGTGGGCATTGAAGTCTCCTAGACATACCAATTCGGCGTTCGGAAACCGCTCCTGCGCTTGATCTGCAGCCTGATTCAGGTGATCGAAGAGTCGAGTTGTCTCAAAGTCTCCGGTGTGGGATCGGTAGAGGCACGCGTAAATCGAACTACGAGAGCCATGATTTACGTGTACCCAAAGGAGAGATAGGGAAGGGTCCTCTAGGCAGCGCAGACGACGGCAAAAAATATCCGTCCTGACGAAAACGCATACTCCGGCTTTTGCTAGGAACCTTTCTTCGAGCATATAGCCGGGGTAGTTAAGGTATGCAGTGTCATCAAGACGGCGTATTTGTGTCTCCGTTAAGAAAAGCATGGCCGGGCGTGCCGTCTCAAGATGTTGGTGGACGGCATTGAGGTTTGAATGGAGTCCACGGATGTTAGCGAACTCCACCTCAAATAGAGAGTTGGTGGGGGAGGGAAGGGCCGCTGTTGAACTAAATACTTTTCTTTGTACTGCCATAAGGTTGAAGAGAAGGGAGGTGGAAAAAAAAAAGATGGCAGCGATTGCAGCAGTATGGAACAAGGTGCAGAGCTTTGTGTTGTCATTGAACTGTGTGATATGGCGGTAGCCGATCCACCGGACGGAAGGGCCCCCGTACCCTCTCGGAAATGGTCGCCGGGTCCCACCGTCCGGTCACCAATCGGCACGACGAACCACTCCGGGATTATGCGCGGCCTGGTGGAGCAGCCTCCTTAGGTGGTTAGTCCAAGTTGGGCCCCTGTACTATGCCGCGGGCGGCCAGCGGCACCACCGTTTCTACAGGTCTCCCTGTCCGGCGGGTCGACTCACACCACTCACACAATGATTCCACGATAACTCTACTGGTCCCACATATACTGCAGCCGATGCCATCCTTGCATCTATTGGGCTTCCGGAACTCATCACTCACCGGACGAAACGCAGCAGTATCAATACTGCTACTTCACGCCGATTTTCTGTGAGAAGGTAGTACTTCCCCGGTCGAGCCAGCCCATTCACGCTGTTACCAGCGAGGCTCTACTACCTTAATAATATTATAATTAACAAAATGCATGTATACCATATATGTATAAATGAATAAGTTTTTATCTACCTATAGTGAAAATAGGATTGTGTGAAGCCATCGTGGGGTGGCAGTCGGTCTAGTGATAGACTTTGAAAACTTTTAAGCAATACAGTATTTATATTATCTTTTAATTACGGCACCATTTGTAAAATTTATTCAAATGGTATATTAATTTATGTGCCATGATTTATATTTTCACATTCAAGAATTATAATATCACTAACTTATATTTAACATTACGGTTTTTTACATTTATTAATTTAATTTGTAATTATAACTTTATTTAAAGTTAATTTTTTTTTATCAACATTTGTTATAAAATTATATACATTTGATATTGATGTCGTTTAATAGATTGTTAATAATTTTGCATTGCAAAATAATCAGAAGAATGTTTTTTCTTTAAAAGGTTCTGCTTCAAATAATGTAAAAAATACCAAATAGACGTCATTAATACTACGTGCTAAATTTGCTTGATTATAACTTTACTACTCAAACAAAACAACTTATGTGTCTAAACTAAACGCAACGGAATTCACCTATCTACAATGAAGTCTGATAAATAATCAATTCAATATCATGTTACTAGTTATTTATCTAACGCGGCATCGAATAATTTAAAAGTTTCCAAATAAGTAAAATCAATATATAAACTTTTTTTTGGTCTCTCCGTAGACAAAACCGTAAAAGCTGTAACTTTCCCATCGTGGATAACTTTGACATTATATGTTATTAGCTATAATTAAAACAATTATGTTAGTAGATTTCTTATGTAACCTGTAATTATATATGGCTCTCCGTGTTCGATACAGAGAAATAATACCACTTGATGTAATAAAATATATAGAGTATTTTAAATGACTTTCTTGTTTTATTTTTCAACGTAATGACGGAACAGGAGAATCCATTTCGAAACAGTTATTTTACTCTAAAAGAATTATATTTGGTCGAGAATCTTTTCTTGTGATGGTGAAATACATAGGTACTTAGAATAAGTGGCTCGTAAAACTTAATTACTTTACAGGTGATTCTTAACTACCCCTCGGCTTTATGGCAGTTTAAATGGTTGACATTATTTTGTTTTAAATAGATTTATAATTATGTGGAGATTAACCTCTTTGCCGATAATTGTCCCTTCACATAACTAAATAGTGAACGGCGTGAATAACTTTCAGGGGAGCACTCGTTTAAAAAAATCAACGTTGGAATTCTATTTCCATATACTATATGAAGTCATAAGATCCCGTCATACTACACCCTAGGGCAATAAGACCCCATAGAGAATATGAAAAGGTCGGTAAATAATATAAGGGACTTCATTGAATGTGTGCGAAAAGTAGAAGTTATGTGACATTCACTAACAATATGCAGGTCAAGCTACCTTATACCTTAACGCGCTGGCATTAAGAAATATTTTACTCTACATGTACCCTATTTCTATATTTAATTACACTATTCCAAGTTAATCATCTAATATGAGACTTTTTTTTAATACAAAATTGTGGATTGTTAAATATACACGTATTTGTATTATTTTATACATTCGTTATTCGTTAGAATATATAATTGAAATGTAAACAGTACATTTTAATTATTGTGTTGTGTAAGACTAATAATAAATTGAAGACTTATAAAAATTATAGCCCTCAGAAATATAATCACATCGACCTCAATACCGTCATTAGATTTATAAAATCTGTAATGAAAATACGATATTATTGCATATTTTCAATAAATAATTCATCTCAAGAGAATAACTTAAAAAATAATAGGTAATGTATAGATCTAATGGCATTTAATTTCACGTATTTCTTATCAGTATATAGCTATAAACCTATATACAGTATAAAGCTATAAGTACTAACAGCTACTTTAACCCACTAAGAATTAGTAGTTATGTAGTTTCTTATTCCTAAAATATTGTAAGTTTAAATATTGTAATGCCACGTTACCATTAATCGCGGTGATCACCTGTCATCGGTGACCCACCCGCTCGTTTGAATTTTTCTTATATAAAAAATAAGTCTTGGCACTATCCTAATTATTATTTATAATATATGAATCATATTTAAGACATAGGAAAATTACATTTAAATGGCATACTTTCTTCTGATTCCTTATTCAACTACAACGCCTTTAATACATATTTATTATTTATATTGAAGGTATTTATAATTCATTACACTTCTTAATAATGCTGATTACGACCCCAGTCGACGTTGATATTTTGTAAGCGAAAATAATACTAAAGTTTCGACAAACTGAGCTCGGCTCATTGAGTTTAGATAAAATATTAATATATTTTATCTAAACTCAATGAGCCGAGGTTGAACGGGTTCAAATATTTCGAGATAATCTATTTTGTTTTTATCGTCTAAAAGTTTAAACATTATTTTTTACTTTTTTGATATAGTAAATCTTTTGAGGCAAAAAAATAATATTATCATTATTTTTGACCTCATAAATCCATTTCTTCACAAATTAATAAAAATCATAATTTTACTACCCTTCTATTAAGGCCTTTCAGAGTTATGTTTTTTTCTAATTTTAAAATTCAACCAATTTTAAAATTATAATCATTTATAATTCTAGAATATCGCAGTGTAATATGTCTGAGATATGGTTAAAAAGGCAATAGCGAGATGAATTTAAATTTTATCAAAAAACTTTTTAATGTTTTAATACGTAGGTATTGACAATTTTAATACGTAGGTATAGACAATTGTTATACATCACATATTACAACATTATAAGGAGTGACAGTGACATTGCTCCACCGCTTATATAGATCTGTTCTTCACTATGATAAATTATGTGTATCTTAAATTATATTTGTGGGACTACATTATAAATATTAATATAATAATATATAAAACTTAAGTATTTTGACAGTCTAATTAATGTTAAAAAGATATGTTTTTAATTTAATAAATTTTAAAGTGTAATACAAGCAACACTACTAGAATTCTTAAAAAAGGAAATCTCGTATTGTAGTTTTTAAAAGAAAGCAAAGACAAAGAAAAAAATATGCAGAAGACAAATTTTATATCAAGTAGACATGCATTGTACTTATATAACTTTATTATAATTAAACTCTTTAGTTCTAGAACCTATCAATAAAATATTTGCTACTTTGTTTGCGAAGATTAAGCTATTCTAGTTCAATGTATCTCATTTTTATATATTGAACTGAGAGAACATATATAACGAAACAAGCTACATAAAAGAGCGAGTAAAATTAAAATGTGTATCGAATAATTTTATAATATAATAAAAAAATATTTTTTTTTATAAGAATGTTTTTAAAAAATGTTAATAGAACTATTTACTAGTTATTATGCAAGCGTAGCCACGGCAGATTTATATAATAAAGATCAACTCAGTTTCCTACTGTAAAAGTGCAGCATATTCAGTGCTGACGCTGCGCCTCATGTTATGGTAAACGAAGATGACATTTATCACAGCAAATAGAAACTACAGGCATTGGGTCAATCGCTGACCTGAAATCACCGTTATTTAGTATTATTTAATTATAAGTTTTGTTTTTAACTTAATAATATAATTTTACATAATAAATTACAAAGGAGGAATTCAATTTGTCCGCCTTTGCGTACTCGAATACTCAAACTTCCTTGAGCTTGAATTTATCTTAATTCATAAATACGGTCTTAAACTTAAAGGTTGGACAGCCAACTAAAACCAAGTCCTTCAAAATTTGTAACATTTGTGAGTTCAATTAAAACTTTTGGGCACACAAATAATAGAACTTTGATATGTAAAATATAGAAGAGATCACTGTACACATTTTCTCTCCTACCCGGTTTTAATACGTATGCGTTTTCTCGTGTTCACTGGATCTTGCCTTGGATCTTGTTAACTGAAGTCACCGGTTTCGGTATCATTATAGTCGTCATCGGATGAGAAGCAAAAGTATTAGAGGTACTTGCACCATCTCTGTTTATCTATCGTTTAAATGTTTTATAAGTATATCTTAACTACGTTTACATCACTGGAGATCCCGTCACGGTATATTAATTTGATTATTTCTTTATCTGCGGTTGGTCCTTCTTATGGTTCCTTGTTTGATTTGACGCAGCCCAGATTTTATACCGCCATGTTATCCGTATTCATCACGTGCATATTTTTAAAGTTCCTCAAATCTAGAAATTTCTTCAAGCTAAATAAAACATTTATTTTTTTACGCCTCTTGAAGCACGAAAAGTTAAGAAGTTACATTATGTCGAAATATCTGAAGCGTTATATAATTGTATTTACTTGACTCGGGATACTCTAGTAGCAATCTATTTGTAATTAGCGCCCCCTTCATACTGCACTACGTAATTGTTGTAGTTAAAAGCTACATAGTACAAGTATAGGTGTAAATACTAGGCTTAGTTACGTCTGCTTAACCTATATCCCATACCCGATACCAACTTTAACTACTAAAACACGCTTATTCACAATTATAAATTTCCACTACGTTTTAGACATTACTATTGCAAATAAAAAATAAGTTATAAATTTATAATGCTTCTTCTTTTATATATGTTTATAACCATATAAAAAAAGAACTTTTATAATGTAATAATTCAATTAGATCCAACAATGTCAGAATTCGCGCGGTTAATAACGAATAATTATAACGTTCTAAGTGTATCGATTTGATGCATTGATCATCGTGTTATATAACACTATATTAGGAATAAGTAGTAATAGTATTAATGTACACTATTATTATATAATTATTTGAACGATACGTGACCTAAAAAAAATCCGTGCCCGCAGGGGGACACGCGTGGGTAGACCTCGTGTGTAACTCATTTAAAATATAACTCACTACCTAAGAATAATACATGATGCCGTTGTTTACATCAAAAATTTTCAAGCAAAAAGCGGTTTTAATTTTTTTTCTCGGAAATGGTATCTTTTTTGGAAATACTTTTGGTACTTAAATTTAGAGTAAAAAATAACCTTTCTATTAAAAATATTTGCGAGGAGAGAATGTTTACCAGAAAAAAGTTGCCGTGGTTTTTTTTACCTACCTAAAATTTACAAGCTAAAAGTGGTTTTAATTTTTTTTCTCGGAAACGGTACCTGTTACGGAAAAACTTTTGGTACCTAAATTTAGAGTAAAAAATAACCTTTCTATTAAAAATACTTGTGATGCAAGAATGTTTACCAGAAAAAAGTTATGATTTTTTTTCCAAAAATTTTCGTTTTTTTTACCCCCACCCCTAAGTTATTGAAGTTAGGTTTTCGGTTTATCTACATTAGTTATAGGTATTTATCAAACACATCATATAATATGAACGCAATTGATCTCCTTTGTATAGGCACAAAGTTATGGTCGAAAAACTGAAATCAGAAAAAGTGAGGCCCTAGCGCCCCCTGTGACCGGATTTCTCTGGTTAATGAACTTGACCTTTATTTTTGGATGGTTGATTTTTGTGCAAAGTTTGAAAGCGATCCGAGCGAAACTGCGGCCGCTATCGTGCTGACAAAAGTCGAATCTGGACGCACGCACGCATATATATATATATATATATATATATATATATATATAAACTTTTTGACCAATGGTCATTTCGGACTCAGGCGGTCATAAGAAGACCTTCTGTGAAGAAATTTTTCCAAAATTCGAAAGTAGGGGACAAATGAATGGGTAGACCGAATTCTTCGAGGTCTACCCAATACGAAAATAAAATATATTATACTCAATATTACTTTTTATTATAAGAGTTTGTAATGTTAAAACGTTATAAATTTTTGGCAACAAATATTATTACCATTATAAATAATATTTAATAATATTATTTTATTATTATTATTGCATCTATTTATCGTAAATTCCAGTGGAGACATATTTCATTTTATTGTAAATAATGACCTATTAGGTCACTTCACGATAGTATTTTAGTATATATATATAAATATATGTATATATATATATATATATATATATACTAAAATACTATCGTGAAAACATAAAAAAAAAATTATAAAAATTTAAATTCATTCAAAATTTTAACTTTAATAATAAAATATTTGCATAAATAATGACCTAATAGGTCATTATTTATAATAAAATGAAATATGAAATGAATGAATGAAATATGATAGTATTTAATATATATATATATATATATATATATATATATATATATATATATATATATATATATATATATATATATATATATATATATATATATATATATATATATATATATATATATATATATATACTAAAATACTATCATACATTACATTCTAAACAATATATATAAATTGTTTAGAATGTAATGAAATCTTAAATTAACATTTTAATATACTGTCTTCAGAACAACAAAATAATTTCAAATGTTTGAGTCCAATTAACGAAGTCGATTACACTCATTCCAAATTCCGACGTATATTATGCGATATGTAATGAAAATTCGGATTGTTTTTTTTATTTCTCTGAATAAAATTTCAAAACATTAATCATTATTCTTTACTTGATTGTGTTAATATGACATTGCATTTAGTATAGTAGTAATATTAAATATAATGGTAAGTAATTCATCACATACTATGACGATGTATGATGTCGTGAATAATGCACGTGTTTTTTATTAAAATGAAATTAAATTAATTTAGTATTTTGTAATTTAAGTGTTCTATTAAAGAAACTAATCTAAACACAAGTGATCACTGATAATGATTCAAAGTGGAAAAGATATAAATAAAATAAAATAAAATAAAATAGGGAGAGATTCTGTAAGATAATACTTATCTATCGTTTATATCTTTAAGCATATAATATTTGCTTGTTTATTAAATTTTGTTTGTTCTTTAATATCTTATAAAAAAAATCCTTTGAAATATTACGGCACATTATAAGTTGATTGGAAAATTATTCACGTCTTTAACACGTTTGGAAAGTTTAAGAATTTGCTCTTGTATCCTAAAAGTTATTGTGCAACAATTCAATTTAGTTTTCAATGCATAATACAAGTCCATTACGGAAAGTACAGATTTGGCTCTCCTTCATTTTTATTTTGATATTAATAAATAAATCATGCTACATATTTATAAACTCTATAAGTTCATTATGACTTATATATTATGAACTATTTAAATTACATATTATAAGAATAATTATTATATAATATTATAAATCTGATACTTAACCATTTTGAAATAATTAAAATAAATAAGAATAAACTCATCCACTTGAATCATTTTGAGAGATGTTGCGATTTATTTTATTGTTAAAATATCTTAAAAATCAAAAGACAAACTGGTTAACATATTCATCATTCAACAATTAAAAAAATAACAAATTTTGTAACAAATTACAATCAAAATACATTTATTATTATTATATCAAAGACCATAAATATATTACTCACTTCTCATTATCATTATATTTTTAGAAGTTTTATTTATAAATCAACAAATTATTAGTCAATTTTAATTTCACCAACTTAAAAAAGTATTAATTATAACAGAAAAGTTTCAGTGTAAGTATAAGAAAAATGCTATCGTCTTTGAATTGAGTCTTAGAATCTGTTGTTAAAGTTATACAATTTAAGATTAACACGTCAAGATATGAATGTAATATTCCAAACTACATAATAACTGATAAGGTAGTTTCAAACAGCTGCAAACAGAGGATGGGAAATAGAAATTTAAGTTTGTATTGAATATATTCTACGTATACGCTGCTACCGCTGATTGGGCATTGCTCTAAATGGGTAACTAAAAGTACGAAATACGTTATGTTGTGTAAAAACTTAATACATAGTTAATTTTCAAATTCAATTTTAAAATATCCTTATCAAGTAGGCATTTACAAATATTTTATTGAATAGTCAATAATTATATAAAAAAGCGAGTGTAGTCAATGCGTGAGTAAGCTATCACCGGCTAGGAATACTGCTCTGCTAAGAAGAGCTGGTCAGAAATTCAACAGTTTCTCTTTTTAAAATAAATTTATCTACCCTGCAACATTTTGCAATGTCAATTTTTTCAATGAATCAGCAACCTAAGTTCCACAAATTTCAATCAACTAAAAACCTTTGAATCCTGTAATGACATCGCTTTACTAATACACTTTTAATGTTGTGAAATATATATTGAGAGGCTAACGTAAGAATACCTTATTAGAATTTTCTTCAAAAACAATCCAAGCTCTAGGCATTTAGTTTTCATATTATTTAAAAATAAATTATTAATTTTCAACCTAAAAAGAATGCGTAACAAAGCACTTTTTTCTTCGTCATAATTAGTCCCATTACGGTTAACTTAAAAAATAAGCTTTAATACTAAAGTATCATCAGCAAAATTACTATTTTACACCTTTACGAAAATGGACAAGTTAACAATGTTAAGTAAAAATAAAAAGAGAGCAAGAATATACCCTTGTGGATCATCTATCTTTAAGTAAAAACTAGCTGATTTAGAATACAGCTCGTTGAATTAATTTTATTTTTCAACATACTGACTGGAAGTACAGTCTCCAGTCTTTTATAAACTTTCCAATTCCAAGGTTATATATTGTTGGTTATAATATATCTTAAGTTTATATTCTGCCGTTTTAAATTAATGCAATTATTTATATTTATAATATATTTATTTGCCAGTAACTTATTTATTTTCATATGATAATCGAGAGCTAATTATTTAACACTTAGACTCGTAAAATATGGTATTTTGTCAAGATTTTACAATCAATGCAGGCAATTTTTTTATATGTTGGAATGTTTTTTGATGGATGCGTTGTTCAATATATTGAAATTGGTAATGTTATTATATTCACAATAACTGACAACTTATTCTTTTTTCGAAAAATCTGTAAAAGGTTGTTTAGTCAGTACCAAAAAATATAAATAAGGGGTAACAAATTAGAAATAATCTAATCTAAAATTTATAAGAGGAATCTTGATGTTCACTATTTTGTTATAATTAGAAATAAATACAATATTTTAAGAAGAGATCCACGATTTTTTTTTTACTTAAAACATAAGCAAATATCAAAGGCCCGAAGATACTAAATGGCACCTCAGCTTGACGTAGGTCTGATAGGTACATATCGTCCCTCGAGACGAAGATTTAACCATATCCACATAGATGTTCTATTCAATAACCTCACCCCTTTTGATTCCTATCTGTTTACTGAAGCAATAGTTCACGTGAAAGGTAAATAGATTTTGTCTCCTTAATACAAAATTATTATTATATATATTAATTAATTTTTATAACAAGTTAGTTTTAAATGAAGCTTATAAACTTCATTTTAATACTTTTTTTCTTTAATACATTATTGTTTATATGTAAAAAAAATACAATTTATGAATAAAAATATAATAATAGAAATAAACCTTCTTGAGAACATTGAGATAAGTTTACAGTTTAAAAAGTATTTTTTTATTTATTAGATACAGATAGGGGTTTATTTTTTGCTTTTCCTGTAACATTTTAATATCAGATATTTTTGAGAATGAGCTCCAGACAGCGAAAAAAATACATTTATTTTAAAAGAAAATGTACAAAGTTTTATCAACAATCATATCAATAACAATAAATTGATTGTACTAACTCCTACAGTAGATTAAAAACTACATTGAAAGCTAACAGTTACGTATCCGATACCTAAACGATACCTGAGCTCATAGGAGATAGTAATGAAGTTACACTAGATTAGACAAAGCACGCCTCTGAGAGCTTTATCAGTACGCTGTTATAACGTTGGCATTCAAATACAACTGTGAGTTAGTAACATTCTATCCAGAAAATATCATCATTTTAATACGATAAGGTTATGTTTAAAGTTTTCATTGTGAATTATAAAACTAATATCCCTACAAAAACTTTATAGCAGTGTTGTTGCAGTATAAATATTAGCATTGTAAATAAATATAACAATATCATATATTCCTAGATTCTATCATATTGGATTGCTTGTTGTATTCCAGCTGAAATTGTTTTACAACAAATTATATATATACATACCATACCTAAATAAAAATGAAATACCTTGCAAGACTATTATGTTATCTAAATTGATAATTACATTATTAAATTAAGAAGACGAATTATCCAAGAAATCTTTGAAACAACAAACGTCAATAGACATGTAATAGAAAAGTGATAGGAAAAACGGGCTATTACATTTAATTTAAAAAACATAAGGTATAGAAAATTTTATGACTTTTTAGACTGCTTGAAAAATCTCAGGAAAGTACTTGAATGGGAAGGTCGGGACTAATTTATTCCTTTCATCAATAATTTACGTCTCACTTATCTGTTTTAACGTGGTTCGTCTTACCCTCTTTCTAGTTCAAGTGCTTTTACCTCTTACAATGAGATCTCGGAATAACTTAGAGCAGGTATTACTTTATATACTAACTAAGTTATAACCACTAGATTGATTTGCAATAAAAATCTAATTTGACAATTACTTCTAACCTTTTTTTTAATTGAGATTATATAAAGATATTAAGTAAAATAGAGATTTCATTACGCTAAATCTTTTTATTTATTATATAATAACAAAAGTTTTATTAATTTATTAAAAGTAAAATTAAAAACCTTCTACCAGATATATAGATATACTAAATTTCTTTAATATATTTAATTATATAGCTATAAAATATATAACGTCTTAGATATATATTTCAACTGTTTGGTTTTATTTAATAAAACATTTTAATTTAAAGATGTGTAATAATTCCATCCTAAACATCAGAAGGACGTATTATTCGGTAATACTTTTGAAATATATTTATATATACGGAAATATGAAATTCATAATTTATTAATCTTTTTAATATTGTCAATGTTTTTATGTTTTTATGTTTATTTTAATTTTATATTTATTTAAACACTTGCCGAACCATTACTTCTCGAATTTTCAATTAGAAACAATCTCAGTAGAAAAAATTGAAAAAAAAATAGATTTAACAAGATAATAAATAATAATTAAAATGTTTTTAAAGTATCTCCTAATAATTGCTTACTTTGAAAAATCATACAAAATTTATCTCAAATTTTCAATAAAACATTTTTAAGAAATAAGATGTTTGAATTATTCAGTTTTAGGAAATAACGTTCACAATGTCCAACATTTACCGGTTGGAATATATTACAAACGCGGTTCTAAAAGCCAAATAAATTGTTACTACAGACAAACATAAGAAATTGTAGCCAACGACAAAATATGGTTATAAATTTTTAAACCTTACGATAAAATATTTTCATTCATGTAAATAGGTACAATCTTCATTAGAACTATAAAAAATATTAAACTATACCTTAATGATTTTTATTAAACAATTGTTTATTAATAATTTTATATTTATAGTAGAATGCAGCGTTGATAAATGCTCTCATTCTACCCCTGAATTCTTTATTCGTTTCTCAACGGATCCCACTATAAGCCTCCACTCAACAAGCCCATGGTTTAATATGTACCGAAATAAAATGTCTGTTCCTGAGTGTATTTTTGCTTGAAAGTAAATTGTGTCTTCATTAGTGGATCCTTGAGGTTATCCTTATTATTTTACGGGTGGCAAACTAACTTAGGGTCAGTTTGATGATAAGCGGTGCGGTCATCCTCGGTCGCATGTAAAACAAAAATTTAGAAATACGTTGCAACCCACCAAAAAAATCCAATTGTAAAAGACAATTACTACATTAAGATAAAAATAAAATAATATACAAACTAACAATTTCGTGTATCAAAAATTTACAATAATAATTTACCTATAATCAATATTCTACAAACATATTTCACGTCTTTGATATTTATTTTAATAAACCAACTAATGTCTTAATAAAGCTAGTCCTATGATTTCAAAATATATAAAATATAATATACGTACGTCTAAGTTATAATATTCCTTAGTTATAAGTTCCTTAGTTTCATATCGTTCTACAAATATATGTTTAGAATGAAGAGGAATTATTGATTAAAAGCTATTCTGATCTCGTTAAACAATAGCATTACCTATGAGCTTAAAAATTCAATAAATTATATAGGTAATAAAACGATAAACGTTCATTAAAATAAAGCAGTATTTATTTAACAATAATCGAAAAGACAATTCACTCAAGACATAATACCCTGAAGAAACAGCGCACAAGAAATTTCATTGAAATTTTATTAAAGGAAGAGAAGAAGATTTGATTTGCATAAAGTTAATTCTAGAAAATTGGAGGTAGTTTAAAGTATACTTAAATAATTCCGTAATATTTAAAAAATATTATATTTATAAATCTATCTTTCATGTATTTTGAATATTGCTGGAATCCATTACCAAAACAAAATATAAATTTGATTATGCCTTCCACATTTTTTATATTTCTAGATAGAAGATTTTTACGCTACGCACAAACAGTATTTCTGTTTAAAAAACTACTAATCTATACATGTAAATAATATTTATGATTCCAAATAAGCTTTTCACTAAATGCACATGTAAATGAAAGTATATACCGTATATACTTACATAAAATACCATTTTTATTATTTTTGCTCTGCCTACCTGACCTATTTTAAGAGAACTTTCATTGGCGGATAACTGATCTTATAAGCAGTGACTTAGGCTACTTTTATTTTAAAACACATATTCCGCGCTAACAATATCATGGGCCTAGATAGTGCGTACTAATTCTTAAGTAATAAATTTTGCAAGCACTCTTATAGGTAACATGACAAATTAACGAAAAGTACGTAGAATAACGAAAACTATTTAGTGAATAGTCATCTGCGAAAAATAAAACAACAAAGACATAAGATAACAATAGAAGAACCTGCACTTAATGAAAGTTTTTTTTGCTAGGCAGTCATACTCTCTAGATGTATTACTATTAGCTACAGTGTAAGTTGGTTTGATGTCGCTCTCGATCCAATGTACACTCGAGGGAGTTGATACCAAGTTGCAGGAATGTATCTATTGGAATTGTGTTAAGTGATTTTAATAAAGATAAAAAGTAAGTTATTATGGTTAAAATTATTTTGTTATGTATTAAATAAAAATAATGCAGCCCTCGTTTTACGTAAATATCGAATTGCTAACAAATATACGTGTCTTGTATCAATGTTAAATCAAACATTAATCGCTATAAATTTATCTTCATGTACAAATATTATGTGTCCATAAAATGAAGTTAAGTGATATAAAGTCAAATGGAAGTAATAAAACTTGATATGCATATCGCAGTGGTGTTAATGATTATATGTAAAATAGATATTTAAATGTTCTTCACTTATTACAGATAAGAGTTAAGATAAGATTTATAAGTCTTTTGATAAGAAACCAACGTAAAAAAAACGGTTTCTTACACTTATGCTTTTAATGATTATGGAAGAATTAAATTTTATGAAACCCAACAATGTCTATTATAATTATTGTTTAAGATTCATTATTAACCGTACCGATGTACATCTGCATTATAATCATTTGAACGACATCTTACCAGAAATATACGAAACAAATATTTAAGACGTCATATAAATTGAGTTCAATTATAGTAACAACATCAATAATTGAGGCTTTATAACAAAGCCGATTACATTCATTTGAAATCTCTGAACTGTATGTATAACATATTATACAATATGTGATTATGTGTGTGTGTGCTATATGTGAGTATGAATGTACTTTAGTATTTGGATTAAAATTGCAATTAACATTCTTTTATAAGTGAGACTTTGTAATTCAATTCTGCTCGTGTTTTTTATTATTCTGAATAATGGTTGTATGCATTGAGCACATTTTCTGGTCATATTATTATACACGTAATGATATAATTCTATGACACTGAGGTGGCCTCTGAAAAACAATGCAGTCAAAATTGTCGATACTGAGAGTGCTACCTCTTTCAGACACATTTTTTTTTTATGATTTTTATTTTACATACTTCACGTATTTTACATACGTTTTATTAACTATATTTCTATTTTTTGTTATTGTTTAACTGGTTTTTGTTTTATTGTTATGTAAATGTAAGCCTGGAATATACTTCTCTTTCTTTTTTTCTAAAATTTCAAAACATTATTTATTCACTTTTATTATTTTAGTTATTTAATTAGCTATATTAGACATTTTAAATCAATCAAATGGCTTTATATTTAATATAAATTATTTCGTATTTTAATAAACTGCCTAATTTAAGCGTTCTATTGACGCTGGTATTACTACTAAGAATGTTATACTTTAACTAAATTGCTTACTAAAAGTGAAATAACGAGAACACGAGCGTCGAGGTGAAAGAAAATTACTTAAATTTACTACGTAGTGGTGTTTCGTAACCTCTTTAAAAAATTCACTGTTGGTGAAGCAACAAAACAACAAAGATGCATTGAATTAAAATTATAAATACTGTATAATTTAAAAATTTAATTTAATTTAACGTTATTATACATTAAAAGTTGAGAACATTATATTAAACAAGTTTAACTAAATTAATTTGAGGCTGTCATAAATAGCAAGAGTAATTTTACTTTTCATGTCTAAAGGAAGTTTAGAAGTTGGAAGTTTAGTAAAAGATTTTTGATGATTTAACTATATGCATGTGACTGTGAAACTTTATTCAGCTCTGAAAGAGTTTACGGATTTGCTCTTGTATTCTTGAAGTTATTTGTGCAACAATTCAATTTAGTTTTCAATGCATAGTACAAGTCCATTACGGGAAGTTCCTGCTTGCTGTTTGAATTTGCTTTACTTGACTTTTATATTTTCACACCTAATAAAGTAAAAAAATTCTTTTTATGATTTGTTTTGATGAAGTGACAAATATTACTGAACTTAACACTGAGAATATTTATTATATGTTATAAATCTGATTTGAACCACTTTGATATATATGAAATAAATTGTCATTCCATTCTAAGATTTAAAAAAAACCGAAGAAACTAAATCACACCTCAACCTTTCGGAGATCTAATCTTTGCTTCGCTCTGTACATATGGATGTTCAAGACGATTCTAACCCCATAAGTATACGATGTATCAATTTATTAAAGCTATTATTCATTCAAAGAAAGATTCATTTCAGTTTTTTATTTATGACTTTCTATATACTGCGATAAGACTTTAATACTATTTTGTTAACTTAATAATAAAAAACTGCATTACGCTTTAATATTATTCTATATCTAGTACAGTTATTACATTATTGTATCGTTTTCAATACCTGTTTTGATTTTGTTAAAAGTAATTTAAATATTTACATACATAGATACAGCATACAAACATACAATTTAGTATGAAAAAGTTAACCAGTCTGTATGGGGAGAAAAAATAGTTACAAAACTCCACGTTTTATCAAACATCCATTACAATAAATTAATTGCACTTTAACTTATAGTAGATTTAAAACCACTTTAAAAGCTAACAGTAGCGTACTAGTTACCTTAACGATACCTGAGGTGGTAGAAGTTAGTAATGAAGTTACACTGGAGTGAAGCTTCTGAACTAACCATAATCACAAGTTTTTGTTTTTTTGAATCTTTTAGAAGTGGAAGGGATATTTATAACTTTTTGGCATTATGTATGTGTAGGTCATAAAATAACTTATCGTAACATAAAGAAATAATTTGGATGTCGTACAGAAAGACAGTAAGTAATATTCCAATCGTAGTAATTTCGATTTCAATACATATACTTAATAATAGTCTAACAGAACTTTCAATCATCGAAAAAAATTTAGGAGGTTATGTTTACAGTTTTCCTCGGGTGTAAATAAATCTTATCCATAAAATTATATTTTACGTATATCATATATCATATATCAGTATTATTATATATAATATCAGTATTATTATTATTATTGACCATAAACATAAAATACCATAATTGCCTAGATTCTGTGGAAATAATAACTAGTTGATTGCTTGTTGTATTCAAGCGCAGACTGTGTGGTTAACGTATTTTGTATCGCTCCATTTGTAACTCATATATATTGTCTGACAATAAATTTATTGTATAATTACATAATTAACTATATAAATACCACAAACTTTGCAGAGTGTTGTCTCATATAAATTTATTATGCACCTTCTTAAAAAAATTGTTTAAAGTACTTTTTTGTAGTAATTTTATGTAAAAAATATAATATATATAATGTATAAATATATATATATATATATATATATATATATATTATTTGTTTATTACAATATTAAAGAAAAGTAACAACTAAAGTAAGGAAGCAGTAAACTTTAACTCAGAAAATAAAAATATATAGATCAGTTTATTTAACAAATATTTCTTATAATATAATATAATTAAATAATTATAATTTCTTAGGAAACTACGTAAATAAGAAGGTTGTCAATAATTTATTCATTTCATCAGTGATTTACGACGCACTTAACTGCTTTTGATCTCTTATCCTCTTTCAAGTTCGAGTTCTTTTACCTCTCACAATGGGATCCCGAGGGAGCTGCTGGTGGAGCTGGAGGGAACTTTTTATACCAACTTAGTAACTATTACACTATATGCAATAAAACTTATATAGAAACGTAATGTACAGTAGAGCTATAATGAAATATTAAAATATAAGATAGTGATATGGTCGTCTATTTTTTTTGTCTCTCTAGATATTATTTATTTATTTATTTATTTATTAAACATTTATGTATACCCAGAATATATATAAAACAGAGTAATTTAAGAGATTCAAACTAGGGGTAGTCCTATTACTATTGAGGTGTGCTGTAAAGTATTAAAAATAAATAAATATAATTAAAGGACTAATTAAACTTTAATTAGATTGAAAAAACTAAAATGATTCAATTCACAAAAGTATATAAGTATATATTTATAAATATTATTATTTTTTTGTTATATGACTCTATCTTACCTAATATTCTTAAATTTTATATTATTTTCACCTATATTGTGGTATAACTATATATCAGATTTCCAAATTAAAAATAAAATAAAATACTCTAAATAATAATCGAGATTCACAATACACAAATAGGAAATAAATGAATCTAACAAAGAAAAAGAAACCGCACTAAAAATGGGCAGAGTGACGACGTATTTTTTAAACGGTATGTTGCCGATTCGACACGCGGAGCAAAAAATGGCCGCTCCAATGTTCTGCACCGACTGACTGACTACTGAAATGTAGGCTAACTGATACGTAGTGAAGGCTTTTCTGAATCTCCCACATTGGAATTTGAATAAGAGCAGGGCTATATAGACAATTTATTTCTTATTTAGAAGGTAAGCACTGTCGTAATTTCTCACTTTCGTTCTTTCAAAGATAGCTATTGTGTATTTTAAGTTTTATCTTTAACCGAAATGTGCATATTTCCACTACACCAGTGTACGCTTTTCTTTACATTTTGAAAAAGCTATCCGCAAGCGAAAAATTGCCAATTACGGTAGATTGCCTTTTGGTTGTTTGGCTCGCTTGGTGCAGAAATATGGACTATACCTGAAAACATAGAAACATTTTGTTAAAAATAAAATTTGAATTTAAATAAAATTGCATCTATCTGTATATATAGATAGATGTAATTTTATTTTAGTTTATTAATAATAATCAATTATTTAATACGCGAATTATTCACGTCTAATTTATAATATAAAAATTAAATACGAAATATTATTTTTAATTCATGCAAAATAGTTTATAAAGCAGCGAACTAATTCGCCGGAAACAACTTGTTATCTTATATTTATTGGAGACAAGTCATGATAATAGACATTTATTTAATCCTAGGGTATGATATAACCTGATTTAATTATATTACATAACATAACTTATTAAAAAAAAATTATATCGCACGCGAATGTTTTTTTTCTGAATACATAATTTTCTTAGGACTGAAAATATATTATTCAATATAATATTTACGCACAACTTTTTTATGTCCGGACATGTTGTAAGTACGTGTCGAGATCGGACGTGTTTTAATCAAAATCCATAACACGTTTCGGTTTCCTCTCCAATATATTGAATTTCCTGTTGTAAAGATGGTCTAGCATATTTAAAACTTATGATGTTTATTAACTCTTATTTTGTAAATCTTGTGATAATTTTGTATGGCCTCAATATTAATACCTGAGATTCGGGTAAGATCTTTTTGGTGCCGATTATTTTGATGTCTCTTGTATGGACACAATTTATTTTCCTGTTTTTCGCACAAAAGCGCAGATAAAACAATATTTTTTTACGTTTACAATATATTGTTTATCTTTTCTTGTTTGTTTAACTTAACTGCTTTGTATATATATGCAATGTGTATAGCAATGTATAGTTATATATAATTCGCACATTTTATACCCATCTACCACACAGATAATCGACAATTTGTATAAAACTTTTGAATCCAATTTATTCTGTTTCTTATAAATAATCCCTTATTAGAAAACAAACCTAGTAAATTTGGGTACTTCATATACCTAACAACCAAGTGGTTGTGTACATTAAGTAGCATAACACCCATTGTTTTTTAAATGCAAAGAAAGCCTTTTTTGGGATGCATGGATTTTATAAAATACTAAAGTCCTAATTTCGATTTGAAAGAAGTTACTAATACATATAAGAAACCAAAGAAATCGGTGCCACAACAATACATTGTATGGTTAACTGCAGTTTTTACTAATCCATCTGTAAAATAGTTACCTAAGATTTTTGACACTATTAAAATCCTTTACTGAATTTACTGAAAAATATACGAAAATTATGCACGAGAATCAATTCATTTAACCATAAACAATGAGTGGTTTAGTTGCAGCTGATGTTAAGAGCTTACCGTAATAAAGAAACGATAAGAAGAACTTGAAGTAAAAACAAAAAGTAGTTGATGTTGTTTTTATTTGGTCTACATCTTTCTTTTTATTTTATCTTAGTAATTATTTGTCTGCCATAAGAAGATTTTATTACAAATTGTTTTAAAGTTACTTTTGGGTATAAAGGTAGTATTTAGTTTAGTGTTCATAATTATTACTTCAAGGTTAAGTTGAGAAAATAATTTTATTTACCAAAAAACAACACTATATTTTCTGCAATGAATGCTTTTTCCTACTTACTGAAGAGTATAAATTAACTATAAATTAAATGACGCTTTCGTCAAAGTTTTAGTGCATTTGTGCAATTTAAGTCGGAGATTAAAAAGCCCTCAACTGTTTAATGTTTTGAGTCACTTTTGTTACTTTATAACTCAGAACATATCATACAAGTTGAAACTATTAAGTTTTGAAATTAATATGTAATTTTGTAAGAATTTAACATGTTAACAGATGCTGATGATGATGAGATGTGACATACAAATCGATTAAAAAGTTTCTCAAAAATATAAATTAACTAAATTTCACTGGCAACCCAACCGGTAAACCGGCATTGTTGGTAATAAAACTTCTAAGGTACCTAACAAATATATATGTATCTATATCTCGACAAAGAAAAAATATATTTTATAATATAAATAATATATTTCCTGCTGAAGCAGTAGTTAAAAATTATATCATTTTCAATGCAGTCTTTTATGTGTACATAATTATATAGTGTATAATTTAAAAAGAATACCATTTTTTGTAATAATTATGATTTATTTATCTATAAGTTATTGAAATATGTAGTGTCTATTGTCCTATTTCCAACACCTAACCATTATTTAGAATATTAATTCGAAAATTATTCATTCCACTATCGCTATACGCAGTGGTTAATTATGTATTGTGTTTGATACAATTTCGTTTTCATCACAATTAAAAACTTTAAAAAGAGGAATAATAATTGTTCTACAATTATTTAAATTCATACTCCATTCTATCATAGTGGTAATTCAATGCTAGAGTTGTTTCATATATTATTCAATAAATATTTTGTAAATAATAAAAGAGATATTAAGAAAATAAATATGTTACATATTCAAAATAGTTTAAAAATAAAATTATAACTGAAGAAATACTTTGTAATAGTTGCATATTATAATACGTGAGAAGCAAAACGTGTTCCACACATAACTTGTCCTTTTGTGTATAAATGTATTTCATTCTGTGTTAGGTATTTACTGCGTGGAGTGATCGTAACTTATTGTTACACATTTTCTATTGTCTTTGTTATACATTTCATTCCTAACAATAAAAATGAAAAGAAGAAGAAAGCAAGAAATAAGACGAGATGAAAGAAACTGAGATATAGATAAGAAGGAAGGATTTCAGCACCCGGAACACCTCTGAACTTAAATATAATAGCTATCCCACAGAAATATCTCGAAAAGGATGGTACGACATTAAGAACCACTCCTTATACCATCAGCAGTGAATAAATAAAATATTTTTATAAATGCAACTTATCTCACGTACAATTAAGAAAATCAATTGTACGTGTTTAATCAAGTGTCAAACGTAACAATTAAATCTTGTACTTCCCTTATATACTAGCCTTATGTACCAGACTTATATACTTCTCTTATATACCAGCCTTATATACTTCTCTTATATACTTCCTTTATATATTTTCCTTATATACTTTAATTCTATAATAGCCTTATAAACTTGTACTGTTTATTGTTTTGATAAAAGTATAGGAAAAATAAATGTCTGAATAGAACTTGGACAACGATAAACGGGATGGATGCCTCGCAATGAGTAGATTTATAAATAATTAATAATTTTAATTAATAATTTGTGATATTTTTAATAGCTCACTTTATTTACCTATTTTCTATTACTTAAGTCACTACTCATAATTCGGGAATATTGTGGTGGATTTAAATATTTTTTTCATTACTATCATTGCAATTATCTTTGTTTACAGAGCAAGAACACGTTTTGAAGCGTTGGGTGGAATTCTACAAGGAGACGTATGAATGTGAGGACGACTCGGCCTTGAGTACCAGCAAAATGCTGAGCCCGGATTTAGTCGATGGTGAAATTAGTTTGGAAGAAGAAGAGAGCGCGATTCGAAGTCGAAATATGTTTATCAGAGACGGAAGATACGAAATGGATGTGGAAAGGCCTATTGGTGCCGGTAAAAGAGTTAACGGTGCTTTGGCTTCATTGTTGAGATGGCAAAACGTCAGCATAGCTGCCCGTTTAACTGTACACAATGAGGTTTTGCTACCGACGCTGTTATACGGCATCCAAACGTGGGTAACACAGAAGAAGAATGTAAGAAAGATGAATGCCGTGGAGATGCGATCTCTTCGCAGAACATGCGTAGTCAGTCTAGCTGACCGAATCCGCTATGAAGAGATCCACAGAATGGCAGGTACTAGCGAAGATGTCACGGTGAGTATGAAGAAGAAGGTGCTCAGGTGGTTTAGGCACGTCGAATGAATGAGTGATGAAAGAATGGTAAAAAAGATTTATACAGGAAAAGTGAGCGGTAAGAGAGACAAGGGGAGGATTCGAGTGACCTTCGAAAACACAGTATCTATGTTACTGGAGGAAGGTCACGTAAAAAGCATGAGGATCCCTCGGAGGGCATGTATAAAAAGGTTGATGTCTGTGGCCGAGGCGTAAGAGGTATGCAGGAACCGTAGCTTTTGGCGCTCCGTCGTCTCTGGCTACCCCGCAAGGGATACGGCGTGAAGCTAAATAAAAAAAAAAAAAAAATAATTATCCTTGTAACAGAATAAATAAATCAGCTCTCATTGCAAATATCTTTCTAAATGAAACATAAATCGGCCGGGTTATTTTAAAATTTGTTATTTAAATTAATAATAATAATAATAATAATCATTTATTTCAGGACCAGCCCATATAGTGTTAGTTACAATATATTTCTTAAAAATTAGAGTTAGTATAATTACAAATTACTATTACAAATTCAATTACAATATTATCACATATGTTTAACATTTAATTTCAATCATTATTTTCACTTAAATATAAATTATAAATGTCAATATAAAAACATTATTATAGAAAAAATCAATGTCAAAATAATTAAAAAATAATAAACAATTAATAAACAATAAGAGAATAATAATAACACGTCTCCTGTAGTGCTATGATGTCAGCCTTGTCACATACGTAGATCTCTCACTCCATCTAAAGATCGTTTGAGAGACTTACAATGAAATGAAATAAATCTTACATTTCCTTTTCTATCCATTAATATTGTCAGTATTATGCCTCACAGTCAGTTTTTGATGACTATCATTTTTACCCGTCATATGTACAAAACGTCGGAACGAAATGCCCGTTGGCCACATGCCGTCATCAAGATATATATGCAAATTAATTTTATTTACATATATTTTAAAGGCACTGTAATTACGTTCTTGCTTCATTTTAATCTTAATAGGAACTACTTTTTCTTCAGTTCTGGTAAAGATATACTGAGCAACATCATCCTCCGACACCTCTTTGTGAACATTAGTTATAAACACGGGTATCTTAATATCGGCAGGTTTAAATTTGCTATTTTCCTCTATGCGAGCTGTACCTCTCAAGGTAGTGAATTTCTTATTATTATTACCTTTTTTATCCACTACTGTCCACTTTTCATTTTCATAACTTTTTTTATTAACATCCATTTTTGTAACTGCCGCAAAAGTACTATTGTGATATAAATCATTCGTTAGCCTATATTGTTTACAATCCGCTCTATTCGTACAAACAGGTGCAATCTCGCTATCGTTGGTCATTAGTTCGTTGACACAATGATTCATTGTTTTCAACTTCGATGCCGGCGCATTCGATGCGGTTGGGAGTGAGCGAGAGTCTTCGTTTTGTCTCTGTTTCCCGATCATATGTTCGGCTAAAGGCGTCTCAATTGACTGCGACTCGATATCGGCAATGTTTACCCGCACTTTTTTATTAATGTATGAGGGTGACTGACAAGGCGTACAAAATAACGGATCAGATTTAAAATTTTCCATTTTTGATTTTAATTGATCAGTTGTAACGTAATTGTTTTTTATATGATCTAACTGTGCTTTCAATAACGTAATATCCTTTAACAAGGCAGTTACGTCTATATAATCGAAGGTCACCGGTGGTAATTTATGCAGATCTTTAGCCACGAAAACTGGAATTTTCTCCGGATCAGTACTTTTAATTACTGTTAAAATGTCTTCTAGATCTCTTAATATTTTACCATCGTTTTTCTTCTTTCTTCTAATGTTTTTTATTTCCGTGGAGATTGAATCAAAGAGAAGTTTTTTCGATTTCTCCACTTCCTCAACATCGAAAGATGACACACATATACGAATTAGACTTTCCTGGTCCATTACATCCACTTTATTCATAATAAACGTTAACAATTCATCAATAACAACATTGCAATTTACACACTTTACTGTATGCGAAGTCATTTTTAATAACGAACGGTAATGATCCAGAGATAACACTCACACGTCGATACGTCAACGATGCGAGCGAGCGACTGTATTTAAGTGACATGTATAATTTTATAAGGAACCTAACAGATTTAGCCTTTATAAGGAGTTTTATAAATGTTTTCTTTCTAAAAACTTAATTTAAAAAGTAAGTACTAAAGAGAAAATTAAATACAATTAAACTAAGACCTAGATATCAAGGCTTTGCTCTAAGTCCTCTTTCAGCTTTTCTAATTTAAAATGTTGAATGTAATTACAAGTTCAAATTAACGTCTCTTACGACTATACTTTAAGCTCAATACAATATTTTATTTATTTTTAACACAAATTACGGAAAAGGGTTTTAAAAACTATAAGTATCTTAAAACATCTATTGATGAACAACCCACAACAAAACTAAAAAATAAATATATTTTTTTACAAAAAAAGACAAACTAATTGTTTTATTTAAGATAGTAGTTTAAAACAATTTAATATGGCGCGCGGGAAATATTTATCTTGCCCAGTCTACTGGAAACAGTTCAAACAATACCCATTGTGTTTGAAACAGTTCACAATAATAATGGAATGAAGGAATAACATTTGATTGAAGCATTGCAGCAAACATTAATAAAACACTTAACCTCAAAGTTTAAGGTTTAAATTAAGTCCGATCCTGACATTAAATGGTAATTTTTAGACTTTTCTATTTCTTCTATGATAATTTAATGCAAACATCAACTCCCAAGTGTGAAAGTCTATTAGTGTGTTCCATATTAATAAATTAAATTAACACTATATAACAATAAAATGTGTAAACAATTTTTGATTCTTGATAATTATAGACAATTAAGTCGTTTTTCAATAAATGATAAAATATACCTTTACACTATATTTATATTTACATAATCATATATATAGTGAATATCATAGTGTAATTGTATACAAGTGTTACAAAAGTTAATAAAGTTATCCGATTGTTTTGTTCACTATCATTACTCAGGCCCAGCTCGGGTAACGTTTAATTGCTACCTATCTGGAAACTGTTCGATAACTAAATGTTTTAAACCTACTAATAATTTTAGTACATTTTAATTATTGCTAAAACTTTTTATTGCTGACAAAGTCTAAGACAGTTACTTTTTGAGCTAAATTATTAACTTTTAACAGATTTTTGTAGTTCCTCGTCGAAATAATTAATATTGGATCGTTCCCAAATTTATTAAAATATTTTTTCAATTAACGCTAACATACATATTTAATTCATATATAGATGAGAGTTGAACTAAAATAAATGAAAATTATTAGGTAGTTATTGTTTTTTTATGATAGGGATTACACAGTACGTGTATTACTCTTTATATTTTTTGATCTGACAAAGGAACGAATAAACTAAACACAACATAATAACATGATAATATACCGAGTTGCGAGGAGAAACGACAGGAAATAGAAAACTTAGTTTGTAATGAATATATTTTCCGCTGCTCTGAAGGTGATCGAGTTTTATTCTGAAGCGGTAACTACGAGAGCGGCCAACATTGCTGTGTTTTCATGTACCTTTACACCTAGTAATTCGCCAACATTACTTGTGTAGACTTCATTAATATAGACCTGATAAATGAAAGAAACAATTAATCAATTTTACACAAAGAACTAGATAAACTATATTCAACATACTATATATACTATACTATACTATATACAACATATTGGGAAATGAGCTGGAAACTATTTGCACTACAGACATTCTTTGGTCATTCGCTGACCTGTCACCTTTCTTTAGTATTAATTAATTATAAGTTTTAAGCATTAAAGCTGGAAAATTGTTTTATTGACACATTCACTACCACATGAAATAAAGCTCACTAGACACTTCTGACGCTTTACTGACTCCTAATAAATGAACGTGATTTACACTCGGGTCCGCATAGGATGGTCTACTATTATAGTCCTGCCCCATTCGTATCCGAGTGACGAGCAGTGAATATTGAATTCTGAAGATGTTGATATGTTTAAAGCTGATGTATGTCCTTCGCGTGTTAAAAACTAAATTGTATATAAGAATTAAATGTTGAGCTCCTAATTAAGTTATAAAGACATGTTACAAGAACATATTGTAAGTAATAAATCTGCACTTGTACAAAACGGCACAATATATACATGAAATAATTTTACTAAAGGAAATACGTAATTGTAAAGTTTCAAAACATATTTAAGCAACAAATCGGTATTATTTGCTTTTAAATTCTTCACCAAATATTGCACTTTTTTGTGAACATATCAACAAACTAAAAATAAATATGTCCTTAGATATTTTGCTCGGTCCCCTAGCCCGTGAACGCTGGTGTACCCCAAGGCTGCGTGCTATCCCCAACTCTGTTCCTCCTGCACATCAATGATATGTTGGATATCTCCAACATACATTGTTATGCGGATGACAGCACTGGGGATGCGGTATAGTCGTGCAGGTCTCTCTCAAGAAAACGTCGAAGAGAGCCGAAAGAAACTTGTGTCTTCTATAGAGACTTCCTTAGGGATGGTTTCTGAGTGGGAGGAACTGAACCACGTTCAGTTCAGTCCCCAGAAGACACAGGTTTGCGCGTTTAGCACTAAGAAAACCCCAGCACTCCCCTTATTGCCTCGCCAAGTATCAGAATACTGGGTCTCGACATTTCAACAATTCAAAACATTTCGCGAACAACGGAGAGCCGTTCGGATTGTCGGGGACCCGGTGCTCTGTGAACGGCCGGACTCTTTGGCATTGCGTAGAGACGTTGCATCTCTGTGCGTCTTCTACCGCATTTACCACGGGGAGTGTTCCGAAGAGCTATTCGATCTGATGCATACCGCCGAATTCCATCACTGCACATACCATCCCTACCACCTGGATGCGTGGCGATCCACCACTGTGCGGTTCTCAAGTACATTTTTTCCTCGTACCACTCGAATGTGGAACGAACTCAATTCGGCGGTATTTCCAGATCGGTACGACATGGGTACCTTCAAAAGAGCCGTTTACTCCCACCTTCAAGGCCGGCAACGCTCCTGTAAATCCTCGGATGTTGCAAGAGTTCATGGGCGGCGGTGATCACAAATCATCTGTGACCCGCCAGCTCGTTTGCCCTCCTATTCCATAAAAAAAATAAATAGGTAGATTCATCTAGGGAATCTACCTAAAAAAAATAGTAACCATGACTGGCTGAGTGATTTTATGCTCTGATAACATGTTGAAGAAGCTAATTAATTGTTAAATATTGGTACGTAATTGTTTTTCGTATACATTTATTCCTATTAAAAACCAGGAAAAGCTTAACAGTATAAATTTATGTTTGTCCAATATCTTATTTATTAACTGCAATAACAAAATATTTTGAATTATGAAAGTTACACTATGTCCGTAAACTTCTGACATTCTGCCTTATTATATTAAACATTTGCCCTAACCAGATAAGAATGTAAAATAATTAAGGACTCATGTGATGCGAAAGTTAGTTGATGTGAAATGAGATTAATCTTTCAACTTCGCTCTAAAGTTTTCTTGTAGGGCTTTACTGGTCAATGTAATATTTTCTTTTTCTTATAGTTCTATTTCAATAGGAGTGTTTTTATATTGTTCTATGTATGGTACGCTTTAAAGTTATTTAGTAAATAGTGTGAATATAATATAAGAATATCGATTTAAATAGAGCTGTATGATGAGGGTTTTATTATCATTCATTGATGTTTACCCTTCTGCCATTTCTTATTTCTATTAAATTGTTTCTAACCCAACTCGTTAAATTTATTTTCATTGAAAGTGGCGGTACCATAGTACTAACTAACAACCTATTTAAAAACAATCTATTTCCTTTATTTTGATCTTAGTAGGGGCTTAAGTTATAGAAGGGATCTAAGGTCTAAATTCAATCTCGGACCAAAACACACTCAGCCCATTGTGAGGTTGTGTTTATTTATTGTATTATAAAAAATTTAAATTATTTTAATATAATTTTAAGATGATGAATCTGTAATCATCAGAATATGTCTTTCTATGTTTCATAGAAAGTCTTTGTTTACCCAAAGTGTATAAACGAATAGTTAAAATAAATATTATTATCATTATTGACATTCGTTTGTCTTAAATACAATATATGAAACATTATAAGAATATTAATGTTTTAATTATCCTTTAAGTGTAGGTGTCAAGCAAGGTGATAAGATATAAACCACCGTTGAGTTACTGACGACAACCACAACATTTCATCAACAATATTGTGGAGGATTATTTCTCACAGCAAGTATCGTAATTACGTTTACTCAATCTACTTAATGTTTTTTTATTATAATATGAAGCTTAATTAGAAACACTTTAATATATTTTGAATGATATTAGAGTAGCGAAAGAGATATTAAAATTACTACAGAGGGGTACAAAGCAGTAATCTTCTATAAGCTACGAGGAGGATTGTACTTCTATGCTTGTAATCAAGGATAGTTAGCAACTGTATATATTTAAAATACTAATATACATGCCTGTGTTCTTTGATGTGTGAATGTTTCATCACATCTTTAAAATTAAACATCAACATTTGCTTCGTTATATTAATAATATTCGTTTTACTCGAACTGAGTGGTAATATCTTATCCTCAGTAATTTCCCCTTAATTGAAATCAATTAGGAAAAATCAATAACTAGTCAATTACGATATAAATTCATTAAATTAACATTGATTGTTCAATTAAATGCTTCGTAATAAACTTAAACTGTTCCATCTAACAATTTAATTTAAACATTTACAATATATTTAAAATACTAATATACATGCCTGTGTTCTTTGATGTGTGAATGTTTCATCACATCTTTAAAATTAAACATCAACATTTGCTTCGTTATATTAATAATATTCGTTTTACTCGAACTGAGTGGTAATATCTTATCCTCAGTAATTTCCCCTTAATTGAAATCAATTAGGAAAAATCAATAACTAGTCAATTACGATATAAATTCATTAAATTAACATTGATTGTTCAATTAAATGCTTCGTAATAAACTTAAACTGTTCCATCTAACAATTTAATTTAAACATTTACAAAATATTTAAAATACTAATATACATGCCTGTGTTCTTTGATGTGTGAATGTTTCATCACATCTTTAAAATTAAACATCAACATTTGCTTCGTTATATTAATAATATTCGTTTTACTCGAACTGAGTGGTAATATCTTATCCTCAGTAATTTCTCCTTAATTGAAATCAATTAGGAAAAATCAATAACTAGTCAATTACGATATAAATTCATTAAATTAACATTGATTGTTCAATTAAATGCTTCGTAATAAACTTAAACTGTTTAATCTAACAATTTAATTTAAACATTTACAAGCTTCATGCATTCAAAACGAATTGATAGTCTTTAAGCGCCAGATTACATTTTCTTGAATAGACTTTAGAGATTTTAGATTTCTTGAGTTAAAACAATACAATACTGTGTTTAAAACTACCTTTCGAATTAAAACTAAATAAGACATGTATAGACCAAAAGTAAAAAAAAAGTATATAGTTTCGGTTACTCAAGCTTTTGAAGCTAGTCGATAGTAAAATCTTGTTATAACATAACTGCTTTTCATTAACTCAAAGAAACGAATTCATGGAGTCAAATAAAAATGATTGTATCATTAAATTTCCATCCGTTGAGGTCGGATGGTTGAGTTCAGACTAAATCTCATCCAAAGCTTATACGTAATTCAGGAGCTGGATAACGTTCGTCGGCTCTCAGAATAATATCAGACTTACCACTTCCTGACACACGAATAAAATTTAATTAATAGTTGTTTTGGCATCCTAAATAATTTATCTTACTCGTAAATTACATACGATAAATCCTATACATAGTATAATAAATCTCTCAAACTTAAAACACAATTAGTCTTAATATAGTTTACTAAGAATTGTAATAAGTAAAATACATTGTAGTTCTCGTATATCACATCAAATCTTTGACATCATAATAAATGAAGAAACATAAATACAAACTCAAAGACATGAACACCTAGCAATCAATCTGGAACTTTAAATAATATTGACTGTGCATATTGTGCTTTTCAATTTTAGAAGTTTAAACGAGAAATGCCATGATACTGACAAAATCTAATACATTTTTGTTTATGGTATAAAAAATGTCCTTTGTAACAATATAGATAATAAAGGTAAATTTTATAAGTTTACTTTTCTGTATTATTTTCTTTCTTTTCTTTTTAGGAAAGATCGCAATGAAATTTATTTTCTCGAATTAACGAATGTAATTCGCATAATTTAGATTGTATTTCTTTCATTCTGTCCCTCAAAAGGTTTTTAAATAGATTTGTATACATTCTTAGATTTTTTTATGAATCGTTGAGAGAAATTTAATTACTTGTTTATATAAATCATATTAATTTAAAATATAACTAGTTTCAATGAACTGATGTGGCCGTGGGCAGTCAGTATTCTAAAATTTTAGCTCTTGAAGTCAAGGCGCGCCGGAAATACTTAAGATAATCGTGTGGAGCACGCGGAGATGCAACACGAATAACAGAGGTCTGCGCGGTATCGACTAGTGAGTTTTGAGTTGCGGACAGGTTGTGATACTATATCGATGAGGCAATTTGGTAAGTGTCTACACGTTATGTCTTATCTACGTGATTTAATTTTGTAGAACATAAGTATAAATAATAATCAATAACATTATATTAGTATATTTATTGTATGTAATTATTTTTATTTAAAAATTACCTCAAACTATTAGGATGAAGTTTGCGAACTTAAAACATTCAAATTGACTATTATTATTTATCTTTTTCCAGTAATTTATTTGCAGATTTCGTTAGACGACGTATATAAACAATATAGCATGCGTCATCTTATTCATCTAATTAAGTTTGGTGGCAGCGAAGGATGCAAAGAAAAACAATTATTTTATAAAATTATATTAAAGAGTTACAATTAAAACTTATAATTAATTAATACTAAAAAAAGGTGATTCCAGGTCAGCGATTGACCCAAGAATGAATATATTTTATCCTCGATTCCCATCGATGGTGAGAACGCAAGCCGTATGGTGTCGTCTTCAGGATACTCGAAGCGTGGTGTCAGAATTTAACCGTGTGAAACCAAGTTGGTTCTTACTATAACAATTGCCCTTGGCTATGCTTGCGTAACACCTCCC
Source organism: Melinaea menophilus ssp. n. AW-2005 (assembly GCA_918358695.1). NCBI lineage: Eukaryota > Metazoa > Arthropoda > Insecta > Lepidoptera > Nymphalidae > Melinaea > Melinaea menophilus. The sequence continues at coordinate 18,748,067 of OU911045.1, read as the reverse complement.
CCCGTAGAACAGCGACTATTGAAGACCTTCGTTGTAAATTGCGCTGGAAGTTCTGATTCATCCCTTTGAGTTTTTTGGATGGTGTGTTTCGTATGTTTAAGACGGTATTTCCGGTATGCAAGGCCGCTAATTAGTACACATGCACCGAATAGTAACGTATATAAAGGTATTGTTGTATGGTAGACGCTTATATCGTTGGTCTTGCTTAAGTTTACTGGTGACTGTAGAATAACCTCTCTATTGGTAGCGTGAAGGTTAGTCAAATTAATGGAGTTTAATTTGAATATCAGATGTGCTGCTGAACTGAGTGTATTTTCATTAGGGACATCTATTATCTTCAAGGCTTGACCTTTTAGTCGATCGTTGAGGTTCGAGATGATGAATTCTGTTGTTTGAATGAAACAATCATATGGAATTACAGCGAGATAACTTCCTTGCAACATCTTGTAGATATCTTGATCGCAGGACAAGCGTACTTTAGTAAGAGTTGGAAAGCTAATGGTGTAGTGGCGATCGTCGAGTTTCTCGTAGGCTGACGTAAGTAGGGATACGGTGACTGGTTTACATTCGGGGAGTTTTTGCTGCGTAGTAACGAGGGCTGTTACACAATCCGGCGATGTACGACTATGTATGTTGTGTATCTCTTCACATAGATACCCTTTAGTGAACTTCGGGCATTCAGCCTCTATGTACTTGAAATCTTTCAAATGGATTGCAAGGAATTGGTGTTGGGGAACAAGAATTTCATGACTTTTGTTAGGGATTATGGATATCTTATATAAATTATATATTTGGGATTTTATAATTGGGAATTTATATACTATAACTATTTCATTTCCTACATAATAAGAACCTAATTGTATTACGTCATAATACTCTCGGGCCTCTATATCTAGTACTTTATTACTACCATACATACTACGTAGCTTTCTAATTATATTTCTAATAGAACTTAAACTAATGACATCATGATGAGCCGTGGATGTCCTTGTAAATGCTAGCACATTCCGTAACTTAGTTATCTCTTGTGACAACTTGTCAACATTATCATCGACTATGAGAATAGTTTGTCCTAAATGAGCATATTGATTGGATTCATAGATACCTTTTTTCAAACTTAGACTAATGTTTTTTACTAGTTCCGCTAATTTGTTCTGATTATCTACTATTTTATCTATTATTTTAGAGTGCTAAGTTATCCAATCTTTGGTCAGGCTTACATGACTGTTAAATTCCGTAACTAATTTATTATCGTTTTCTTGTAGTGATCTTATTGCGTTATTAAACTGTAACGCATCTGTATAATCAAGATTACCGGTAATACTTTTTATTACGGACCCGAGACCATCAACGAGACCTCTTTTAGAGCGGCTACTTTCAAATGACTGCAATTGTTCTATAACGACTTGAAGCTTTTCTTTCAAATAGTTAGTATGGGGCTCAAACAAAGAAAAAGTTTTATTATTAAGATTAGAGATTATATTGCTTAATTGGATATGAACTGTATTTACTTTGTCTTGCAATTCGTGGATATCGATATACTTCAAGAATGAGTGACAATGAGACACTATGCAACAAGGACCTTGTTTAAAAGGTAAAATGCCGGGACCATCATCTAGATTTTCAAGTTTTATTTAAGAACTCTCTTTAATCTAGACTTAGCAATTGGCCCGCCTTTTTTGCACGTATATATATGTATCGGGAGATCAGCTATAACTGTATCATGTGTGTAACGCGGCGCTATCTTTTGACGAACAGCAAAAGGGTTTCTAATAGATATTTGTTGATCGGGAGAGAATTGCTTTTCGGGCTCTCTAGACTTATTATGAGTATTTGTTAATTCATTTCTGTAACTTAAACTAGACTCATAAATTAAATTAAAAGCTTTGGTCATTTTATTTTTATGTTCTACCATATATTGTTGGAGTAAATGGGTGGTTAAGTCTATGTCTAATGGATCTCGCGGATGAAAATGTCCAGTAATAATGTCAATTGGTCGGCATTTTGTAAAACTGTGTATCGAACTATTATATGCTAATAGGGCATAATTTATTAAATTAATAACAGATTCATTCTTAAGTTCAAGTTTTAATATGCGTAGATGTTCTAAAATTGTTGAGTGGAATCGTTCAACGATTCCATTCTCATTGGGAGTATAGGGTGCTATTCTATGGTGTTGTAATTAAGCTCGCTTGAACTTAGGGTTCTAGAAGCGTATGCAATAGGTTTGTCTGAACCAATACAACCCTGGGATAATAAGGCACCTATTGCAACGTTCGATGCGTCAGTTCTCAGTAAAAACTCTTTATTAAAGTCGGGGTACTGTAAAATAGGGTCATTTATCAATAAAGTCTTACAATGCTCGAAACAATTAATATAATTCTGATCACAAACTATCTTAGATATTTTTTTTTAAACACTGGGTTAAAGGTTTTGTTATCCGTGCAAAATCCGGAATAAATTTTCTTTTTTTAACGTTTTAGAACTTTTTCAAAATTAACCATGTGTTCCTGTAATGACGTACTAAAAATGATGACGTCATCTAGATAAACTAAACAGATATCTTGTAAATCTTTAAGAATGTTGTTCATTACCCTTTGAAATGTTGCGGGAGAGTTTTTTAAACCCATAGGCATTCTTAAAAATTCATAATGGCCGTTTTCATTTCCCTAATTTGTCTAATATGTCCGAAGTATTGGGTATTGGATACTTATCACTAATTGTCTTTTCATTTACCTTTCGGAAATCTATTACTAAACGCCATTTAACCCGAAGCATCTGCCTTTTTAGGGACCACCCAAATAGGAGAGCTCCACGCGGAATCCGAAGGTCTAATTATATTTTGTTCCAGCATTTTATTGATTTGACTTCTAACCTCTTGTTTATGGACATAAGGATACCTATAGCTTTTAACATGAACTGGGATCTCATCATTTGTTTTAATTTTATGCTTAATTTTGTTCGTAAATGTTAAGGGTTCTCCGTCAAGGTAAAATACATCCGAATAAGGTTTTTAAATTAGCTATTTCCTCTGGGTTCAAATGATCTGTACGGAGACGCGATAGAACTTCTTTTGTACGATCGGATAATTGTTTTAATTGCTTAGATTCAATATTGAATACCTCAGCTGTAATAGGCCGATCCATTGAAAAGATTACATCATTCTTTGAATTATTTGAAATTTGTACTAAACCTCGACTGTTTTTCACATTTGTAAAGCAATCAGAAATTAAACAATTACTTATTTTCTGATCAGGAACAAATACATCTCCGTCCTTGGAGTTTATTGGCAATTTCACTAATTTGGATGACTGAGCTGGTATTATTTCTTCATAAAGATTTGTATTTCGAGCGTCATACATAATAATAGGCAATTCGGTATTTTTAGTAATTAATTTCTTGCGTCTAAAATCAATGTTAGTGTCCCACGAATTTAACAAATCAAAACCAATAATGCCATCAAAATAATTATGAAAATTAAGAATAAAAAAGGTTACGTCATCATTTTCTTTAAATTCCGAGAAACTAGGTAAAGTAATAGAATAGTCTTGTCTATACACATTATGATTATTCGTAACTTCAAATGGATAATTAAGAGGTAAATGAGAAAAGTATTTTTCAACTACTTGAGGGGATATAAACGACTGATTGGCTCCCGTGTCTATAAGAAATTTTAAAGGTGGGTTTTGAATTTGTATATATCCGAGTTGTCTTTGAATATTAAAATTTACATCTATTTTTGCTTTTCTGACTTCGTAGCTTCGAAAAAATTTTGATCTTTTATCTCATCAGTGTTTGAGTTAAGCTCCTCTACTACTGGAGATTCACATTGCTCATAATTTGGAAAGTAATCTCCATTTTCCTGGTAAGAGTCTCAGTTTTGGTAGTAATCAGTATAGTCATAGTCGTAATAGGGTTCATAGTCACATTCATAATTGTTAATTTCTCGAGTTTTAAAGTAATTATTTGGGGGCGGGTTGCCACTTCTACGCCAGTCGTGCCCAGACAATGGTAAGGGTTTAGGCACGAAGTGACTAACACCACTCATAGGACGAGGTACATTATTAGAATTATTATTCGGTTGCATGAATGGTCTATTTGGAATCCTAAAAACGTTACTGCTCGCATTATAATTTGGAGGTGGAGCACGGAATATTTGTTGAGTCCTTGTGGGACCACGAAATTGTTGCGTTGGAGGCCTATTAGATCGCCAACCTTGATTTTGTTGATGGTTAAATTGATGAGGACGCGAGGGGCCTGACATATTATATGGTTGTTTAAAAGAACTACCATTGAATGCATTACCTGTATATTGTATAAAATTATTTAAAGGCAAATTAAAATGAGATTTTAGTGACTGTTGATTATTCAAATTATCCTTTTTATTAGGTAAACCCTCAGCACGCTGCTGCATATATAATGTATTAAGCTCTTCTTGTACGAATTCTAAAGCCTTTTCTATCGTTTCGGGACGCATGCAACGTATCCTAGAGCCTAAGGGGTCCTTAAGACCACGCAAGTAGCACTGTAGAGTTAATTCTTATAAAGATTACGTTTAGCTTCAAATGTAGTAGCCACGGTTTCATGCAACGTTACGTATGTCATGATAGTGCTGAATAAGTTTTGAACACGTTCGTAAAATTCCCGTGGGGTGGAAGACCTCTGGGTTTGTAATGATAAATCTTTAAATAAAAGTGGTCTCGTCTCGATGGTCAGCAAAATTATTAATAAGTGCACTACGAATACCGAACTAATTTTCAGGAATACCTTTGGAATTTATCAATCGCGCTGCAGAGCCTGTAATCTTATTTAATATACCATTACTAAGGGCCAAATTGGTTAACTCATAACCCGGTTCTGTTTTAAAATATGCAAGTACTAATTGATCACATAAATTTATAAATCTTGTAAGCACATGGGGGTTACCGTCAAAATCAGGCAAAACTTTAAGTGACTTGTATATCTCACCCATTATATCTTGAGACATTTTAATATTAGGTATAACAATTTTTTTAATTGCCTAAATTCGTCTATAGTATCGAGCCTGCTAGATCTACCCTTACACAAACTACGGCTACTGTTTTCTCTCGGATGAAAAATTTTGAACACTAATCTAACACTCTAAAAATTATATATAATAGTATTTATATATTAAATTACTTGGACAATCTAATGGAATAATAAAATAAATTGAAAGGATAAGAATAACGTTAAAAACTAGGATAGGTAAGGACTTGAAAGATTCAGAGTACTTACATGAACATGATTTTCTTGCCGAATCGATTTTCGGATTCACCTCCGCTGGCCTCCACGATGTATGTAGATTCGGATACTCGAAATCGGTTAGTCACGCGGGATCTCGCACCGATATTAGGGGAAATCTTGACGCGACGCGTACCGAATATATCTCGAATATCCTACCGACTGCGCCAATTAAGTTTGGTGGCAGCGAAGGATGCAAAGAAAAACAATTATTTTATAAAATTATATTAAAGAGTTACAATTAAAACTTATAATTAATTAATACTATAAAAAGGTGATTCCAGGTCAGCGATTGACCCAAGAATGAATATATTTTATCCTCGATTCCCATCGATGGTGAGAACGCAAGCCGTATGGTGTCGTCTTCAGGATACTCGAAGCGTGGTGTCAGAATTTAACCGTGTGAAACCAAGTTGGTTCTTACTATAACAATTGCCCTTGGCTATGCTTGCGTAACAATCTTAATAACATTTATGTTTACTTCGCGTCAAAAAAACAAAGATTTATCTTACATTAATAAATATGCAATAATTAACAATTTTACATTAATTTTAAACGGTTTAATAATGGTTTGATTTGATTCAATCTTACGCTTTGATACTTTAGGAATATGAATAACGGGTTATTAATAGATATTTAGATTAAAAAAATATATATTTTATTTAAATAATCTATTTTTAATTTATTTAAATTTAGAATATTCGACACTAACCTAAATATCAGAGAATTCATTGAAGATATTTATCATACACTTCAGTGAATGGACATCTATACACAATAAAAATTGCAACGACAGAATCTCCACTCGCGTATAAACTGACAACCATTGAAATTGTATCGATGATATATATTGTTGAAGATAAATACTAAATATATTGTTTTAAAATTCCAGAAACTCAATGATACTAAGAATATAGTTCTTTATACAAATATAATTAAATTTTTAACTCTTACAGCATTTGCAGTGGTCATTTAATGCATGAAGATTTACATAAATCTCCGTAATCTGAATCACTAAGACAAGTTTGATACATAGGTTCGCATAATTACCTAGAATAAAAAACGTACTTGCTCTTTTACTTACACATAATAACGCGTAATGACCTGAACTATAATATATTTATTTTACGAAACTTATACTATATGTTATCTCAACGTAATCTTCTATATATATTGATTACATTATCAATGAGAGGGGCTGTCTACTGTGTTTAATATCATATATCACACTGCTCAGTGTGATGAAGGATTTACTACTTCAGTGATCCTAAACCAGTCCTGGGCCATAGATTACTGGAGAGAAACTATTGACTTATAATCCACCACACAAAATCAACCTTTTATAGTGCGAAACAAATAGAGGTCAAAGAGTGGCAATAGTTATCAAATGCATAGACTTAAAGAAGCGCTTCTTCCTCTCGCCGTTATCACCTTGCTATCTCGCCAAAGTCCGACACCTCCCACTGACCCAAACTTAACTTAATTAAACGTACCAAACTTAGGAACATTTCAGATTTTTTATGACGTATCACATGTATTCTTAATTTATTAATTATCTCAAATTTCCTATTCGATAGAGAAATGGTGATAAAACGTTTTATCTCTTTTATCTGCACATTCAAAGCTCATTTATCCGGTATTACATTACCTTGTCTATCTTGTCTACTTTGTCTCATTACCTTGTCTCCCACAATAAGATGAAGAAGCTTTACTATTTGCTGACCTAACAACATTCCTACTATACAAAATAAAAACTAAATCTATAGAGTTACTAATTACTAAATTTACATCTAAGATTTATTGTAATTTGTTTTATACAAATATTTAAGTTCTAAATTTATAATATATTTATAATTTATAATACCAAATAACGATTTTATAAATATATTTAATAATCGTAATTTTAAATACAAATCCTATTTGTTAATAATAATTCTGATGTATTTTTTAATATGTGGCTTTGAATGCCATTTGGTAAAATATGCAATTTTTATAAATTGTGGGAGTTTATATTATGTGGTCATGCTATCTTTATTTTTACTCATATTATAATATTGAATAGCCTTAATAATTATAAACCTTGTTGTAGCAGGAAATGTTACGAAGATACAACTTTTAAAAATCTAAAATATTATTTAATAGCGTATAGTTCACTCAAAATACTTACAAGAGGCTCTAATGGCAATTTCTTTGTAAGTAACGGCCTCTTCACACTTCATCCTGCACTGTGTAATTATAATTGCGTTGCTAGGACGTATTTAAAACAACGTAGAATTATGGAGTACGTCTAGATACTATACTTAGTTATGTTTGTTTCACCTATACCCTAACACATTACTAACTTTAACGACTGAAATACCAGAACTAAAACTTTAACTAAGATGAGACCTGCAAAACAAAAAAAAATGTTACACTTTTAATATCTGTGTTGGAATTAAAGAAACACTGGCGATTTTCTGGTAACAATCTATCCATAATAAAATATTTCTAACTAAATTATGCAATTATCTATTGTTTTAATTAAGATTATTATGTGTTATTCTACTTAAAAAACCAAAATAGTTTGAAATGTTTCACTTCAATTATCGTGACAACAACAATAATTGAGGCTTAATAACAGAGCTGATTAAACTCATTCGAAATTACTGACCTGTATTACGCGATATGTGAGTATGTTTATGAATGTAAGCACTTTGGTATTTGGAATTAAAACACAAACATTGTTCTATAAATGAACGTTTTAAAATACTTTGCATTATTGACAACAATATGTACTATTTTGCACTTGGTAGTATTTCGCTTTCCATTTAGCTACGTTTGAAATATTAAAACAAGTAAGTTTTATATTTCACATGACAATGTCATTATGGGCTTATCTTATAAAGCATTTGTTTATTACTTATAATTAATACAATTTATTTTATTTTTATCTTAACAAACATCCTAATTAAAGTATTCTATTTTTTATCTAAGTAATTTTAACTAGAATTAGTAGAGTATTAATACTAATTGTTATATTGTTACTAGATTACTTAATAAAAACGTAAGCAGGAGTGGTAGTCGAGATGTCACAATAATTTACCAAGAAGTGATTTTAAACTGTTCATAGTGAACGTACATCGAAAAGTTATTCAATTAAGAAATAGTTTTAGTTTTATAATCAAAGTGAAGCAGCAAAACACCTATGGTGCAGCGAATTAAAGTTTAATCTGGCAACAAAAATCATAAATATTCAATATTTTTTAGTTTAATAAAAGCAACGAAATTTTCTAACATTTTCAACATAGAGTGAGAACATTATTATATATTAAAAGTTCAAAACTTTATATTAAACAAGTAGAACTTAATTAAATTTAAACTGGCATATGCATAATGGCGACAGTAATTAAACTTTTCATTTGCAAAAGTTAGCAATTTTCTACAAGGTTTTGGAATATTAATATATATACACATTACATACAAGTAGTAAGTTGTCACTTTTCTTTTACATTCTACTTCTTCAAAAAATAATGAAAATTTTTGATAAGGAAATAATGCATTGAAATTATGAAAGAAGAGCTTTCTAAATACCAACAGGCGGAACAGCTTTATCGATTGTTTCACAAAGTTTATGTTAATTTAAAAAAATCCGTGCCCGCAGGGGGCACGCGTGGGTAGACCTCGTGTGTAACTCGTTTAAAATATAACTCACTACCTAAGAATAACACATGATGCCGTTGTTTACATCAAAAAATTTCAAGCAAAAAGCGGTTTTTATTTTTTTTCTCGGAAAAAGTATCTTTTTTGGAAATACTTATGGTACTTAAATTTAGAGTAAAAAATAACCTTTCTATTAAAAATATTTTCGAGGAGGGAATGTTTACCAGAAAAAAGTTGCCGTGGTTTTACCTACCTTAAATTTTCAAGCTAAAAGTGGTTTTTATTTTTTTTCTCGGAAACGGTACCTTTTAGGGAAAAACTTTTGAAACCTAAATTTAGAGTAAAAAAATAACCTTTCTATTAAAAATACTTGTGATGTAAGAATATTTACCAGAAAAAAGTTATGAATTTTTTTCCAAAAATTTTCGGTTTTTTTACCCCCACCCCTAAGTTATTGAAGTTAGGTTTTCGATTTATCTACATTAGTTATAGGTATTCATCAAAGACATCATATGATATGAACGCGATTGATCTTCTTTGAATAGGGAAAAAGTTATGGTCGAAAACCTAAAATCAGAAAAAGTGAAGCCCTAGCGCCCCCTGTGGCCGGATTTCGCTGGTTAACGAACTTGACCTTCATTTTTGGATGTTTGATTTTTGTGCAAAGTTTGAAAGCGATCCAAGCGAAACTGCGGCCGCTATCGTGCTGACAAAAGTCGAATCGACGCACGCACGCATATATATATATATATATATATATATATATATATATAAACTTTTTGACCAATGGTCATTTCGGACTCAGGCGGTCGTAAGAAGACCTCCTGTGAAGAAATTTTTCCAAAATTCGAAAGTAGGGGACAAATGAATGGTCAGACCGAATTCTTCGAGGTCTACCCAAAAATAATAATAATAATAATAATATTCTTTATTGCACATCCTCAAAAAGTAATAAAAACACATAGTAACAGCAAAAAAAAAAAAAAACAAAAAAAATGTACAAAAGGCGACCTTATCGCTAAAAAGCGATCTCTTCCAGGTAACCCCAACGTCATAGGAGTTGCAACAAATAAAGACGGAAGAGGTGTACAACTGTCAAAATAATATTAATACGACATATACACAACACACAATATAATACAATATCATAAATATTAAATATATATTTGAGATATACGAACGGAACAATACGGATTAATTAAAAGATAACAATAGTATACTAAAAAGAATGGATTTAAGGATAGGAGAAAATTACTTCGAAAGGAAATATTTTTTTACAGCATTTTTGAAAATGTACAGAGATTGAGAGCGTCGAATATATAGAGGCAAAGAATTCCAGAGACGAGAGGCTTGGACTGTGAAGGAGTTTGTATAGAAGGTAGTAGAGTGAGAAGGAATTTTAAGTAATAAATTGTCTACGGAACGAAGTGAGCGGTTATGCGAGTCTTTTAAAAACTCAAATCGTTCTTTTAGGTAGGAAGGAGTAACTGGGTTGAACAGTATAGAGTAGAGAAGACAAAGTGTATGAGTATTCCTGCGAGAGCGAATTGGCAGCCACTTGAGTTTTTCGCGAAAATGAGAAACATGGTCATATTTACGCAAACCAAATATAAACCTAATACATAAATTTTGTAAGCGCTCAAGTTTGTTTAGCTGCTCTTCAGTAACATCGAGATAGCATGTGTCAGCGTAGTCAAGAATGGGTAGGATAAGGGTTTGAGAAAGGGCAATTTTAGTGGAAATAGGGAGAAAATTACGTAACCTTCTTAAGGAAGCAACAGAGGCAAACATTTTCCTGCTCACTTCTGTAATTTGTGGTCCCCAGGAAAGGTTCTGATCGAAGAGAACGCCCAGATTTTTTATTGTGTTAGTAAATGGCACTGGAACTCCGTCAAATATTATGGGTAGTAGTTTCGAGTGGTCAATTTTAGACAAAAGTCTGGAGCTACCAATAATAATTGACTGGGTCTTAGTAGGGTTAACTTTAAGACCAAAACATTTACACCAACTAACTATAGATTGCAAATCTGTATTTATTTTGCTAATCGTTTCTGGTAAAGCCGAGATTTGAGAGTGACAATAAATTTGGAGATCGTCAGCGTACATATGGTAGAGAGAAGAAATATTAGTGGTAATTGAAGAAATAAATATAGAAAAAAGAAGTGGAGACAACACGCCACCTTGCGGAACTCCGGTAGTGGTCAGAGACCAATCAGAATACGAGTCATTGACTCTTACTCTTTGCCTTCGTCCGTGCAAGTATGAATGAAACCATTCAATCACCTCAGGAGATATGTTAAGAGAACCTAGAATAGCTAGAAGTATATCAAAGTCAACGGTACTAAAAGCGTTACTAAAGTCTAATAACGTTAAGACCGTAACCTGATGCTGCTCCATGCCACCCCTGATATCATCTGCGATTTTAACCAATGCACTAGTCGTACTGTGACCAGGACGGAAACCAGATTGTAAGGAATTGAGTAGACTATGCTTTGAAAGAAAACGGCTTAATTGTTCATGGACAAGACGCTCCAGGATCTTGGACAAAAAGGGGAGGATTGAAATAGGACGATATTCAGAAGGAGATTTCGGATTATTTTTTTTAGGTAATGGGATAATCTGAGCGTCTTTCCAGATAGAGGGAAAGGTATTGGTGTATATAGAGTAATTAAAGATGCAAGTGATAAATATGTATGCTTATTATATCTTTTTTAAGCAAAAAACGGTAAAGACCTCTTTACCTTTTAAGGTAAGTAACCTTAATTGATAATAATTTCATGAAATTGTGGTTGATTGTAATATTATGTGAGAAACGCCAGGTGTTCCACTAATTTTAATTGTACTTTTCTATGTTATAATCTATTGTCTATGCGTGTACTAGACAATTTGAAATATAAGGTATGTTTCTCTGTTCGCTTATAGTGAATATGCCTGCTAGATCTCAGAAGATAAATTTATATGATGTACTACAGAATTTTATATCTTCAAAAGATCTATTAAAACCCGTGAGTTAATATTTCTATCTATCTATAACAATAATCTATAATAAAGACGTATGACAAGATTTGTTTGGAGTAAGTAATTAAATGAAGACTAAATTTCAACAACGATTACATTTAGAACTTCTTTAACACATCTCTATTAGTCGGACTTGGAGGACTTATTTAAAAGAGATAAATACTACTAATAATATAACTTTGCCTGCTTTACATACTTTTTATTTTAAATATATTTTTTTTACACAGGTGTTATTAAGTAATAAAAACAGAACTGGTATTGAGATCATATATCAAACACTATTTCATGTATTTTATTTAATATTAATATAATATAATATTAGGGGCCTGTATACTATATATTGACGAAAATAGTGTTAATGAAATATTTTAAGATTATATTAAATTCAGTTTAGGTTTAAAATAATACCAAATGTAATTAAGGATATATTAATTAAGCTTTCTCTTGTTAAGGATCTTTCAACCGTATATATGGTATAATCCCCTGCATATTATCTTAAGATGGAAAATATAAATATGGATCTTATGTAACTGGTTTAAGGTGCAAAATACAACAACAGTTTAACTAACACTTCTCAAACTAATATTACGCATAACTAAGTTTAATTGTCTTCAAATATTCAGTCATCTAACAGCATATTGCTGACATAAGATCGTCAATTTAACCTAGTGAGAGTCTGTACATTTAACCAAAACGTACATGTAAAATATAAGGTAAATAAAACAGTTAATTTAGCATATTGATAAGTGTTGGCTCAATATAATTATTTATTAAAAGACTCATGAAAATCTTATTTTTCTATTAAACTTATATATTGTGTTAGTTTATTAAAAATTAAATAAGGGAATAAAAACAAAGTTAGAAGACCATATCTTAGTGAAAGAAAGCTGATTCTGTAAATGTTTAGATTTTTCTTTATAAAGTATGTCTCATTTGATATATCATGTGTATATAGTGTGTCTCATATGATATACCACCAAGCTTTTTCATAAAGAAACATTGAAAAACGGGTAGTACATATTCTTAAAAGAACACGTATAGATCGGACCAATACCGATGGACGGACTACCAAAGTTCACAGATTTGAAGCTTTTCTGTATTGAAAAGATTGTACATCCTGTATGAAAAAATATGCATTACAAGCCATGTAATGCATATTTTTAATGCACAAAGTTTTTAAGAGTAAGCTTTAATGTTTTTAATACGATTTCAATTTAAGCTAAATTTCTTAAACAAAAATTTCAGTGCTGGTTTGAATTAAAAGTTAGTTGAAAGTAAAAAAAATATGTGTTTTACTATTTAGCTTGGCTTGTATTATGAGTGAGACGGATAATGTGAGAACGCTTCATTAGGAATCTTGAAGACAAAAAAATATGTTAGACTTCTATAGGCTTTTTTAGATAGAATTTTAGTTATAATACTCAGTTCTTGAAGGAAAGGTAGGGTGTTCAAAGCAAGCAACTTATTTTTGGTTTGGTATTTGTAAATGGCATTGTTCCTACAACTGTTTTAAATAAGTGATGGTGCCTTTTTATATATCTAAATGAATATACCATCATTTACAATAAAATATTTTATAATGTTTGTATAGTACTGTAATAAACTAATACTAACTATATATATGTATATATTTAAAAGATACCCAATGTACATTTCAATTTAAGTAATATTTACATTTTTAAACTATGAATGAAAGACACTAGATGCAAATTTAGTTTTAATTTTCATTAAATCCCTAAACTTTAAGATATATTGAATATTAATTTAATTGTTAGGGATATTAAAATTTTAATAAAATGTATATTACTCATAAGCCTTTCAGCCTTCGAAATTGCCTTAATTACTTGTGTTTATAATTTTCTTGTAGTTTAAGACGTCGGTATACCGTCTTATGGCTTACCTTTGAAGTGACCATCAGATAATTTTCAAATAAAACAAAACATTCCAACACTAGCTAATTGCGTCAGTCAAATAATTTTAATGTAATTCGTTAATCCTATTCAATATTATTTTGTATTAAAAGTTCACACAACACTAGGCATTTTTATCCTAATAAAATAAAACAATGAAACTATCGCAATTGTATATGACCGATCACACACTCTTTATGGGCTCGATTGCCGTAGATCCAATATTTCAGATAAGGACATTTCTACTATAAAATGTAATATTTGTAAATTTGTGATTATTTTGTGTATAATAAAAACGTAATATATAGAATCATTTTCCTTAACCTTTTAATTCATATGATTTTAAAGTATTGCTTATGTTTATTATATTTTAAAGTTTATTTGACTTTTTCAGGTGTATATTTTCCATTAAAGCTATTAATGTAGGTTGCGGTGAACTTTTTTAAATTAAAATCTGAACGGGAGCGAGATCGTAAATCGAAATCTATTCGCAGACATTTAAGGATGACAAATAGTATTTTATATAACGGATTAATACTTATGCAATTAAATTGTATATATATCGTTCAAAACACCTATAACCTGAATTACACAATTTGTGTATAAGAATTTGGCGAAAATCCCTTTAATTTACGGGGTACTTCCTACGCGTAAAGGCGTGAAGAACGAACGTGTAGCAATCGAAATAGTTCTCGGAGTTGTTTGAATCTCACTCAAAGTGGGCGTTGAACCAGAGTGCATTTGACGGAACACTTAATTAACAAATCACTTTTTCATGAATTCTTTCCATTTTGCTAGATAGTATACATCATTCCGAGGAACCTCAAATCCTTGAATGGAAAATGACTAAATGACTTTCTTTTTTGTAGCATACCAGAAGTGGACGGATAAGTCGTTAGTCACTTTAGATCGAGCAATCGTATACGTAGCAGCTGATGACATTACCCGTGTAAAGGTTGTCCTGCGAGGTGTGCGGATCCAATTTGCATAATATTGTTAGTACGAGTAGCAGAGCGTGATTGTTAACCTAGTAGGTTTAAGACGGATAATATTCGGTGTAACGGTAGCTTAATCAGTTCATATGCGCTTGTTATACGAGGTATTTAATGATAATATTATTAGTACTGGACGATAATTTTGTTATTAAATGTTATTTGTTACTCTTGGGTTAATATTTAAATTAATAATTCGCATGATTTTCGTAAAAATACAAAATTAGGATTATTTTCTTTGTGATATATACGCCTACTCGCCACGTATTCGTATTGCTTAATTTATTTACTCTTTTTCAGTAAATAACTATAATATTATTGTAATATATTTTGGTTGGTTAATGGTTCTAATTAAGTTATTTTTAAACTCCTTTTTTAGGCTCTCAACTACGTGTCTCCGTAGAGTCCTCGAGTTCTTCGGATATTTTGGAAGGAAGATCTCGAGGTAATCTGTAGAAGTTAATGAGCACTGCTGATGGAAGGAAACATGATGGTTTGACCAAATAGAAACACTATCCAGCACAGTCCATAACGCCCTTCAAGATGAAATAGACCGCAAAACCTGAAGATCGGTCATCTGAAATAAAGTAATCTGTAGAAGAGTACATGACCGTTGTTATATTATTATTATTCTACAATATGTTTAAATTTTTATTTCTGCTTTTTAAATAGTAAGATGAAAAACATATGTAGGCATATCTCCTTGAATTTAAATAAGCATTACGTTTGGTTCTGCTTAAAAATGTTAAGTATAACATAAACACATTTTATCCTACTTTTCTATGTATAATATCGCTAAGGTTATCTAATCTCTTATCAAAGGATTTTAGATTATTAGTACGATTAAATACAAAGGAGGTTTAATTTTTTAAATACTGCATAGTTAAATGCCATGTTTTATATCATTATAATTATTCTTATGGCGTTTTAACAAATGATAATAATAAAGTCAAGATAAAATTAAGTACTGTTAGATAAACATATATTTATTTCGTAAACAAGAGTCATTGTATAATAAATAAATGTCATAACACAACGGATTCACGGAAAACTCGTAACAAATTCGTTGTAATACGTTTGTTATGAATCCTATTATTTGTATTCCATTTGTTTGTGACAAATATTCCCTCCTACAGAGAGAAAATGTGAAACAGAACATATTTAGAGAAAATGTCACCTCGAAGATGTCCTCAAATAAATATTGTAGTCAAGTACATGTGAGTACACAGTGAACAATTGTTTATAAAATGTTTCATGGATTTGGATAAAAATCTTTTCGTATAGTTTTATCGGTAAGATTAAGAAAAAAAGAAGGAGGGGACAAATAATTACATGTTAACTAGTAGGCTTCAAATTAAATGAGGAAAGAGTAAAAAATTACATAATTGTAACTTAAAAAAAATATTTATTTAAAAATAAGTGAACTTAATAACCGAACTTTTTAAATTGCATTATAAAGTGTATTTAATGTCTAACTATTTACATGACTTTAAAGTTAATGACGGGTCAGATTTAAGGGCATATAAGTATTAAAGAGCTCACATAATTCCAAACCCGGCGATGGTAGTCTCAGGAAAATTTGAGTCCTTAACTAAGTATTGCTAGCAAATTGAAAGTCTTGTCCAATCTGATACAAAATTAAATATTTTATGGCATTAAGGAGTAAATTATAATGTTAATTAGAATTAATAATATGTTACTGCCACTATTCAATTTAACTAGTTAAATTACTTTTCTAAGCATTTCAGATAGAAAACTTTCGAGGTTCCGATCCTCTAGAGGCACAATCAGCATAAGTACAATAGTTAGAGAACTTATATTAACTACTAGCTGTTGTCAGTTATTAGCAATCGGAACATGTTCGGAATATCAGTCCAAATGTTTGAGTTATTGATCCCTGAGATTTAGGAAACAAAGGAGTATCTGCTACATTTTAAAATTGAATTTCTCGTTTTCAGAATCATAAATGGATATCGTTTAACCTTCCTTAATAACTGAGCTACCAAATACAAAAATATATTGAAATCGGAGTGACAGTTTTAGACACAAAATACGATTTAGTTTGATAATATTAGTAAATATAGATAAATAAACATAAATAAATAGATAACCATAAAAATGAAGTATCGATTTCACTTAATTATGAATGATAAAAAATATAATAATGATACAACACATGTAACGAGCTGCAATAATGATTCTAATTTCAAATATGTATTATTTTCAGTACCTGGATATTATATCTTTGTATAAAAGAAATACATTATATGAATCAAGAGTTTATTATAGCAACCATAAGCTGTGTACTGAATCATGATAACAATCTGTTAATTTAAAACACTATAATTTATTTTATCCAAAAATTACATTCATACAACGTTATAAGTTATTTTAAGTTAAGAAGTAAGATCTATCCTCCGATACTAAAATAATAATGTTATTTTTAATCAACATATCGACAACAAACGATTGCGGCAACTGATGCGCCGCTATGTATATAATTGTATAAAAATTTAGAATATATGTATTTTTAATAAATGAAGAATGAAGAAATTAGTCGATGTATTATTATATAGCGAACCTGCTGTTGATGTCCCTCCCACTGTTGGTACTCGGGAGCTCAATTGGTCTATCCACTAACCTATACACCATTATAAATTTCACAAATGCTTAAGTTATGATTTATACCTGTTAACCCTAAATTCCTCAAACCTAAAACCTGAACTTACGTAATTGATTAATTGATCATATTATTTATCAATAATTTGCAGTACTGTACTTAGTATTAACATATGATATGAGATTATTTTAGTCAGTAACAAATATTATTTTCAACATAAATATAAAAAAAAATTATAGTAGTTGTGTTGAAATACGTATTTCAATAGTAAATAAATTAAATTTTGTTTGAAATGTATCATCTGAGGACTTCTTCACAGAGAATATAATTGAAAGTCAACCAAGCGACTGAAGAACAATTTACTGTAATTGACAATTGTAGTTCACTTAGAGATAGCTTTTTGCAACTTTGGAGACGAATCGAACACTGGTGCCTTAATGTAATTGGTCTTATCTTGTATCTTAATGCAATACTTGAAACTGACTGAAAAACAATTAATAAGGTACTATTAGTAAAAGAATAACACGGCTACCTTTCAAAACTATTTGTTCATTTAACTTATTACTACTTAGCTTCTTCCTTCTTTTGTATCTACTCTGTCCTTGACTGAAAACCCTGCGTTACCTTTTCTGAATATTTGTTTAAAATACTAGTTGTTTGGACGGGTAGACGCGATAGCACACCACCCTTGAAATACCGGGCCTGATGAGCCCTGGAGGAATCCTTTGCTGAGAGTACCTCTAAAAGGCCGGCCCACGGCTTAGGACGTCATCGGGAGTTTTGCGAGTTTGTTTTATTTTGCACTCTATAAAACTATTTGTAAGGAGTTAGGATTAAAATTATAAAATTTGAAGTAATATTAAAACTTTTGATCGATTTATTGTTAATGTTTAATAAGTCTTAGAGATTTCATCAATGAAGCCTTTTTCAATTCGACAAATATGACTTTTTATCTTCTATCAATATACTCGTATATACAATTTTAAGAAGAGGATTTATCAATTTCCTCGTTACAAAATGATAATTGATATTTCTACTAATCTCTTCTACTTTTACTATTAAATATAATAATACCCATATTTTTATGGTAAATGATGTAGTTTAAATCTAAGTGTCCCATTGATATTTCTAATTAACACACATTTGCCGCGACAGTGGCTAGTCTTATAACAGAAATTTAATAGTTTGTTTAATATGATTTTCTTTTATATATTTTGTTTTATTTATCTTTGGACAATATTAATAACCTTATGACCTATAAAAACTTTATTTATTGAGGTTCCAGCGATCTGGAGCTCAGTTGGTTCTCTAGAGACCGAACTAATAATCTCAAAGTTTAAGAGAGTAATATAATAAATATTTTCTCTGTCTTGTCTTTGTACATAATAATATACTTAAGGAAAAAATAAATGTATATTTTTCCGAATGGAATATTTTTATTTTTTTTTTATGTAAGAGGAGGGCAAACGAGCTGGCGGGTCACGGATGGACGTGATCACCGCCGCCCATGAACTCTTGCAACATCCGAGGATTTACAAGAGTGTTGCCGGCCTTGTAGGAAGGAATAAACGCCTTTTTTGAAGGTACCCATGTCGTACCCATCTGGAAATACCGCCGAAGGGAGTTTGTTCCACATTCGAGTGGTACGTGGAGAAAATGTCCTTGAGAACCGCACAGTGGAGGATCGCCACGCATCCAGGTGGTAAGGATGGTATTGGAGGCAATGGTGCGCTATGCGGTGATGAAATTCGGCGGCAGGCATCAGATCGAATAGTTCTTCGGAACACTCCCCGTTGTAAATGCGGTAGAAGACGCACAAAGAAGCCACGTCTCTACGCAATGCCAAAGAGTCCAGCCGTTTGCAGAACACCGGGTCCCCGACAATTCGAACGACGCTCCGTTGTACGCGGTCAAATGGTATAAGCTGATATTGGGGTGACCCGGACCAGAGATGAGAACAGTACTCCATGTGGCCGGACCTGCGCCTTATAGAGCGCAAGTCTTTGGCCAGGTTTGAAGTACTGCCTCGCTCTATTGATCACTCCCAATTTCATCGAGGCCAACTTGGCCTTGCTCTCCAGATGACCACGAAACTGACAGTCGCTCGAAATGTCGAGACCCAGTATTCTGATACTTGGCGAGGCAATGAGGGGAGTGCTCTCGAAGAGCGGTGATACGACAAATGGGGTTTTCTTAGTGGTGAACGCGCAAACCTGTGTCTTTAGGGGATTGAACTGAACGTGGTTCAGTTCACCCCACTCAGAGACCATCCCCAGGGAGGTCTCTATTGAAGACACAAGTTTCTTTCGGCACTCGTCGACGTTTTCCCGAGTGAGACCTGCACGGCCGGAATATACCGCATCACCAGTAGTTTCATCCGCATAACAATGTATGTTGGAGATATCCAATATATCATTGATGTGCAGGAGGAACAGAGTTGGGGATAGCACGCAGCCATGGGGTACACCAGCGTTCACGGGCTTGGGGTCCGAGCAAAAACCGTCGAGAACGACCTGTATGCTCCGCCCAATGAGGAAGCTGGTGATCCACTTGCATAAACTCTCGGGAAGCCCATAGGAAGGTAGCTTCGAAAGAAGGCCCTTGTGCCATACACGATCGAAGGCTTTCGCCATATCCAGACTAACTGCCAGACCCTCTCCCTTGCTTTCAATAACAGCTGCCCAACGGTGTGTAAGATACAACAGAAGATCACCAGCCGATCGACCATGGCGAAAGCCATATTGCCGGTCATTGACCAACTGGTGATCCTTGAGGTAGGTTAGGAGCTGTTTATTGATAATGCTCTCCATTACTTTGGAGAGCAGAGAGGTAATGGCAATAGGTCTGTAGTTAGCTGGTGGTTCCGAGCTATCACCTTTTTTAGGGATCGGATCGACAAGAGCACGCTTTCATGTGACCGGGACTACGCCTTTAAGGTAGGAGTACCGAAATAGACGCGGTAGCACTGGAGTCAACTCAGGGGCACACGTTTGTAGCACCAATGGAGAAATGCCATCCGGCCCACTCGACTTATGAACGTCCAAGGAAAATAGAGACTGCCTAATAGTTTTCTGCCGAAAAACTATTTCCGGCATTGAGCTCTGACACCGCGGGATGATAGGCGGTGTCTTCCCCTGGTCGTCCAAAGTCGAGTTAGAGGCGAAAAGAGTGCCCAAGAGATCGGCTTTCTCTTTTGCCGTGTGGGCCAGAGAGTCATTCCCCATGTGCAACGGCGATAGGGACGGCTGGCTAAAGTTTCCCAGAGTGGCCTTTGAAAGCGCCCAGAATTTGCGCGTGCCAGGCGGGTACTTTGCCAGCTGATCCCCAATTTTTACGACATGCTTGAACTTTGCTCTAGCGATTTGCCGTTTGAAGAATCTGGAGACACGATTATATTTCCTCTTCAGAACTCTAGAGTTCGGATCCTTAGTGACTAACGCATTGGCCCAACCTTGATAAGCCTGCCGTTTGCCAGCTGCTGCAGCCCTGACAGACGCATCAAACCAAGGCCGCGATCTGCCACCAAGTGGTACCACAGAGCTTGGTACAAATAGTTCCATGCCCTGTAGTATCACATCAGCTACAGCCGCAGCGCAGTCACTAGGATCATCGGAAGGGAAACAAATTGGCCCCCATGGGTAGGATGCAAAAAAGGACCGCATTCCATCCCAATCCGCTGACTTGTAGTGCCAAACGCGTCGAGTCGCAGGTGTTGTGCGAGCCGAACGTTGAATGGGCACTACACTTCGTACCAGACAGTGATCAGAGGAACCTAAGGGAGCCTCGACAGTGATCTGGTACTTTTCTGGATGTGTAGTCAGCAGAAGATCCAACAAAGAGGGCGTGTGGCTGTCCACGTCCGGTAGACGAGTGTGCGTCTTTACCAGCTGGGACAGACCATTTGCCAGAGCAAAGTAAAACACAGATCTCCCCGCGTAGTCGGTGACACGTGACCCTAGCCAATCGGCATGGTACGCATTAAAGTCCCCTAGGACTACGACTTCAGCGGAGGGAGTCTGTGAAAGCAGATCGTCAATCTTCACCTGAACATGGCCCAAGAGTTGATCCGTTTCTGCATTACCACTATGGGACCTGTAGAGGCACGCGTAGACTCTGACATGGTCGTCCATGTCCACGCGTAGCCAGAGTATAGACAGGTCCCGACCTTCAAAAACCTGAAGGCGACGGTAGCAGATATCCTCCCTTACGAACACAGATACCCCGGCGTGTGGTATAAAATGGTGTTCTAGTTTATACCCGGGGTATGACAGGTACGCTGTGTTGGTAGGTTGAGATATCAGCGTTTCCGTCAGAAACAACAAGGCCGGCTGCGCCGTCTCTAGATGATAATGGACGGCGTTCAAGTTGGAATGAAGTCCCCGGATGTTGCAAAAGTCCACATTTAGAGTGGGTCGGGGTGCCGCTGCGTTGACTCGTCGTTTGCCCTCATAAAACACAAAAGGCGATACTTTGCCCGCCCCAGATACGACGGGCAGCCCGAGCAAAATCCGAGAATCATTTCCCCGATTTTGCTCGGGGAGGGGGTCCCCGGCTTCATCAAAGCCGGTACCCTCCTGGGGTAAAGTCCTCCTGGAGTAATTTTCAATACTTAGAAAAAAAATCAACTGGATAGATAAAATAATAATTCTGTAATAATATAACAGATAAATGAACAACTATTGCTTATTACAAATTACAAGATACACCAATTAGAAAATAATAAAATACTTTGTATTATATTACGTTACAAACTTTAAGACTATAATTATGTTAATAGTATGTAAATAAAAGATGAATACATCGTGAGTATTGAGTGCAAAGTATCAAAATATCAAATTAGATGCACGTTACGATTATTGTCATCGGAAGCCATTTTCGTGAAATTTTTCAAAAATAAATAAAAATGGTTAAGGTGAGGAACACATTTAACCTTTCTTACAATATGTAATTTCTTACTACTAACATTTTTGTAGATAAGATAGTTTTAATAATATAGTAAATATTGTGTGTTAACTTAGCCAATATTTTAGTTAGACGTAACGCACAAATAGTTTAATAAGATTACTACTACTATTACTACTAAACTTAGCTAATATATAGCGACGTGATTTATTATATAGAATTATTTAACTCGTTTTCTTTTTGATCACAATAATTTCGAGGAAACTAAAGTCATTTGACATGATTATTTTAATATAAATCGTGCAATTAGACATCGGAATATAGGAGTACCGTACATCGGAGTACCTTATATTGAATTTATGAAGCTTATGAGAAGTATCAACATTAAGTGATAAATACATTCTATAGCAAATTGAGCTTTACAATGACTTTAATTTAGTTTAATTTAATAAATTCAGTCTTATTGACCGAATCCGCAATGAAGAGATTCACAGAATGGCAGGTACTAGTGTAGATGTCACGGTGAGAATGAAGAAGAACTTGCTCAGGTGGTTTGGGCACGTCGAACGAATAAGCGATGAAAGAATGGTAAAAAAGATTCATACAGGAAAAGTGAGCGGTAAAGAGAGACAGGGGGAGGCCTCGAGTGACCTTCGGAAACACAGTATCTATCACGTAAAAAGCATGAGGACCCCCGGGAGGGCATTTATGTTTATGGCCATATGATTGATGTCTGAGGCCGAAGTGAAAGATGCAGGGACCGTAGCGTTTTACGCTTCGTCGTCTCTGGCTACCCGCAAAGGATATGGCGTGAAGATAAATAAATAAATAGACTGTATTTACGGTGGCTAACACCGAATTCGCCCGACTAATTTCGAACTCTTTCGGGGTTTTTAGTCATGATCAGCATGAATGACCCCAAAAACCAAGGCAGAGCATGGCAGGACTGACATGACACACATGAGAACATATTATTAAATGAATTATATTTTTACAACATATGATCTACAATTTTGTTAAATAGTTTACCAATACGATCCGTTTTAGTAGTATATACCAAATAATGGGTATTTACTGTAACCTGGATATAATTTTGTGTATATAGTATGTTAATAATTGTTCTGTCAATTCAAGTTGTCTATTGTAATATACAATTTTATTAAAATCGAATCAAGATATTCTAATGATAATTATAATATGGTGTTGTAGAAGAAATATATAGTATTAATATTTATATATATAGAGAACGTCAATTATTACAAGCCTGAGCAAAAAATGTGAGTTGGAAATAAAGCATAAAATCAAAATAAGTAATGTTTTCAAATATCTATTAAATACAATCTTTTACGTCTTAGTGTTAGTATTTTATAAAACAAACAAAATAATATGAATTAGTATCGTATATCGTATCCCTCTAATGTATTACATATAGTTATACTTATTACTATCTTAGTTTAAAGAACTAAACTTAGAACTAAAGTAGGTTTTAAGTTTGTGGACTAAGTTAGTCATAATTTATAAAAGTTTTAACTCGGAATACATTGGTAAGTTTCTAAGTTTCACGGAGAGAAAAGGAGAAATGTATGTAAGCAATTTTAGGATAAAAAGTTAGCGTCAATAATACTATTTTAATAAATGTTCTTTTCTTCAGTAGTTTTAGTAACGAATTTCGTCCACATTATAAAGGAACATACATATAAAAATAAACTTATTTATGCTAGGTGGCAATATTTATATGAGAATATGATAATATTAGGAAACAATTTCCCGAATACATTTAAAAAAATCTACTTAAAATATTCAGAGATTCCACACCAAAGAGTAAAATTTGTTTCATATCCAGTTTAAAAAACTCAATCAAGATGCTTCTACCCTAACATCGACGGAAACTAACAGACGTTCAAGAAATAGGCACCCACTAGTAATTCTATTACTATTAACCTACTATAACTTGTAAAAATAAGTTTATATGCAATATAAGATTAAATCGTAATATCGTTTGTATAGGATTATGTTAGTAGCTCATAGTGATGCTAGTATACAAGACTTATACTGATAAAGTTCTCAGAGTCGGGCTTAAATACGATCTAGTGTAACTTCATTACAATCTACTACGAGCTCAAGTATCGTTTAGGTATTTATTATGTATGTTTTAGCTTTTAGAGTCGCTTATGCCTACTATAAGTTTTTAGTTACATTAACTTATACTGGCAGAATTTGTTTCGTATACAAAAACATATTACACGAGGACGCTTAAAGGAGGATTTGAGTAAACGATAAAATTATGTTACTAAAATATTAGGATAGACCCATCCTGTTGTGTAAATATTTTAAAAGGACTCAGTAAAGTCCGATTTTGCTAGGACTTGAAAATATTTTCTTTTATAATAAATCAAGTTTAAATTTGATATTAAAATGTTTAAAGCCTATCTGAAGCTCATTCATTAATTTTGAATATATTATATACTTCTTGACTCATGAAAGTCATCCTTAATATAAGTAACGATCTGGAATAATGTAATTTACAAATTATTAAATAGTTACTAAAATAGTTGCACTTATTGACATATTGATACATATTAACAAACTTACAATATTCCCTTAAAATGAGTAACGTATTTTTTATTATTTACACCCGATTTGAGGGGCAAATACACTAAAACATCATTTTCACAGCTATGATTCTTTTTATTACGCACGCATTACCACGATTACGCACCGTGTTCACCTCAGTCACAACCCTTTTAATTTCTCATGAATTCTCCTTCACTAATATCTGTCGCTTTCGATCCTTTTCATTTCGTCTCCTGTTAACAGGTTACATTTATTCGTCTTCTCTTCAACACGTTCTCGATTTCTCTTCCTCTTCCTGTTATAGTACCAATATTCCTACTTCTAAACCTCAGTCTTACATCCCTTCGTTTCCGAACTAGCTTCTTGCATGACTAGCTCCTTTTGGGTAGGGACGACAACCATAACGCACTTCTCACAGAGACCTAGTGCTACTTCTGTGCGTTGCTTGAGGGGTACGCCCTAAGATTAAATGAATCTGTTACCATACTACTAAAAGATTTGTCTTAGCTTTACGGCCGGACTGTCCGAAACCAATCCTCCTATTTAAATGTTTAATTAGGTAATATAGTTTTTATAATAGTTATTACTTCTAGTATTTGTCAAGCAAAGTTAGTTAGTAACATTGCCTGAGTGTGTGACTGGACGTCATTCCCTAAAAAATTAGTAGTATGTAATAAAAGACTCCCCGGGTTTTTCGAAGATTTGAAATATTGATGTTAACGAACTGCCAGTTTCAAATATTACGTATTTATAAAGTTTTCTTAGTACAAATATAGTTTTGGATGTTATTTATAAATGTAATATCGTATGTATTGCGGTAAAAACATTGTATTTTACTTAAATACTGCTTAACTTAAATACTTTTTTTTATTGACACCTTATTAACTGTACCGAGCTACACTTTTGCCAAATGTCACTTCTTTTTCTTCTTTTCTATACTCAAAAAAAGGGATGTACAGTAAAAAAATTTATATATTTTCCTTAAGAATTTTTTTAAAAGTTATAGTTATTCAATAAAAAATATTTTCATATGTAACCATCGACGTAATAGTAACATTAAAGTATCCGCAACATTATATATAAAACCCTCATAAAACAGGTTAACAACATGAGATGGATAGAATATTATCGTCATTACAGATATGTGATTGTGATCAGGGCACTGTGTAGTAAATTTCCTGACTCGCAAATACGTTTTATGTATGTTTGTGTGTGGATGATTTTGTGGTTCGTCTGTAATTGAATAGGAATTGTGATGTCATATTCAACATGCTTTTAATATAAAACTCGCGACTGATTTATTCATCACGATAAATGATTTCAATGTTAAATATCATAATACATCTAAAACAATTCATTAGTATAACTTAAAGAGTAGGTGTAAACTGAACGCGTGATAGTAATAAAGAGTTGAAAAAACAATTACAATATTATATATACAATTTCATAAATATATATATATATGTTCAACGACACTATTCAACTATTCAAGAAGCCCATTTCATTTAATACCTCTTATACAAAATTTTATGAGACGTATATTAAACTTAATTTCCTTTCAGAATTGGAAAAAGATTTCTGACCCGCAGTAGACTGATAGTAATTTACTAAATACATTATATGATATAAATAAGTTATAGTGGTATTGTTTTGCTTTATTATATTTGATATATTCTTAATTAAAATAGTGTTAACTCTGACTAATGATCAGAATTAATTAGAAATTCTGGAAGGTATATTTCCTATGAAAAAATATTAAAACCACATTGACTTAGCGATTTAAAATTTATTCACATTTGTACATAGTAAAGAAGATAAGAAACATCATATCATAGGGAAATATATTAATGTTAATAGTTAATTTCAAGATTTAATAAAGTTTATAGTGAACATTATTAATATTTTCCTTTTATAAACGAATAGAGTAACATGAATAAATACTTCTTCATCCTAAATGAATTCTGTACTTGTATAATTAAGTGCTTTATTTGCTTACGTTAGATAGATTTCATCATTCATAATATTGTTTACCCTAACTTCATCAAGCCTTGCTCGATACGAAACCAATCTTTTTACTTCTAGTACAATTAAAACAATCAAAGTTTATAAAGATATCATGGCATATTATGCCGCGCAAAGGTTGTTATTTGTCGAATATGATACCTTATCCAAATATATGATTCTATTTAATAATGTCTATCTTTTAACGAGCTCGCTGTTACATAACAATATTTATCTTCTGTAGATTACTCAGTCTAACAAATATATGAATAATTAAACTCGTACTAAATATAAAAGCATCGAAACATACAAATCGATTTGAGGTGACCTATATACATATATATAACTATGCATGTGTAGCTATATTGTGACCAAAGTCGTCGGGAAATAGAAAACTAATAAATACATTTTCCGCTGCACTACCGGTGATCCAGTTTTATTTTGAAGTGAAATACGTTTTATTTTTAAATACTTTTAAACGCAGTTCAGACTAGACTGAACCAAGAAACTGTAAGATTTAAAAAAAGACAACACGCACTACAATTAATTATATAGAATTATATTGTGTTTTATAATCTCCCTATCAAATATTCAATATTTTACTAGAACAAAGAAGGAATAATAGTCGATTTATAAAAGTACTAAAGCGAAAAAAACAATTACGTGACACTTATAGGGCTGGATTTATTCTATTCTTCAGCATTGACTGAGCACACAGTCGACGGGTTATTAAGAGCGTTTAAAATCCTTATTTTCCTTATTGTTTAATACAAGAATAAATATATTTATGAATGAGACGATTTCTTCTTTGTAATTGTTACGCAATAGTAAAAATAAATGAAGATCGAAGAAAGGAAATTTATAAAAACCTTTTTATTTTTTAGTAACTCTCTCAATAGATGAAAACGAATATATTATATTAAATAAATATTAATTTCCCATTTACAAGCAAACTTAGGTTATATTCTATCAAACAGTATATATATACTTCTTTCGTATTTATGAAAACGTTTTTAAGTAAGTTACATATATTGTTTTATTTATTTATTTACCTTCACGCCATATCCCTTGCGGGGTAGCCAGAGACGACGGAGCGCCAAACGCTACGGTCTCTGCATACCTCTTTCGCCTCGGCCACAGACATCAACCTCTTCATACATGCCCTCCGGGGGGTCCTCATGCTTTTTACGTGACGTTCCTCCAGTATCGTAGCTACTGTGTTTTCGAAGGTCACTCGAAGCCTCCCCCTGTCTCTCTTACCGCTCACTTTTCCCATATAAATCTTTTTTACCATTCTTTCATCACTCATTCGTTCAACGTGCCCAAACCACCTGAGCATGTCCTTCTTCATTCTCACCGTGACATCTTCGCTAGTACCTGCCATTGTATTGTTTTCCATTTGTTGTTTTGTCATTATCTGGAATACTTTTGATAATTCGGTACATAATTTGAAGTGCATAACAATAGAAATAATACTGATTGATTATAATCACTATTTTATATTAATAAAAATATTTATTAAATATACCGTCTTTAATATATTTAACACGAATTATCACCTATTTGTGTTTGTGTTATTCCTTAATTTTATCGTTCTTTATTAATTTTCAATCATAATTAAAATATATAATATTAAGGATGTAATATTATTATATATTTTAATTATTTTTCTTTTTTGTATATTTTTTTAATACTTTTTATAACTCAACTTGATTTTTATATTATTTTGTAATAAGTATTTATTATATTTAAAGTACTTTATATATTTTATTTTACTCTATGAAAATGAGTCATTTAAACAAATAAGATTTTTTTAAAGAAATATTTATAAAAAATGGGGATATATTTATTCTATAACTTTATCGCTCCTTCTTGCTTTAAAAATAATATCTACCTAACTAAGTTCTTGTACAAACCAGTATATACCAGCTTATTAATATGAGCTTGAAGAGGTGCTTTACACCGTGGAGTACTCCCCAGGGAACAATTGCACAAATTTATACCAGAAATATCTTTGAGGTGTGTTTGTAAATTAGTTTCTCTTTCATATTATCTAAAACATGTCATATTTCAATTTACTAATCGTGCAATTCCGTGAACATTTATTTACAGTTTTTATGCTATTTTCGACTTTTGTTCTGTATGTATTTATCCTACAAAGATTATTTATTACCAAATAATATTTCCATGATATGGTAACATTTTGTTTTCTAAATAAACTTTATAAGACCTTGAGATGATTAGTTATTCTCTAAAGAAGCTTCTAGGTTGCGGTGAACCGAGGTAAATCCTCACTCAAAAGAATATTAAAATTCTTCCAATATGGAATAAGCATTGACATAATATTTCCTATTTATATTTTCATGCACACAGAAAAATCAATAAATAAACAAAAACTTTGTTCCACCAATCTATTGAAAACTGTGAAGTGCCTTTACAAGCTCATGTTTATTTTTTCCACTTCACTTCAACATTTTTCATTTTAATTGATTTGGAATTGAAACTCTACGAAAAATATGTTTCAATACATATTGGGTTAATATATATGAGATTATAAAACGTAAACAAGATTAATTGCAAACTGTAAGAAATTTATTAAAACAAGGTCGCTTAAATGTCAGGGAGGACACAAACTTTTCGCTAATAGTAATGGAATATCTAGTTCAACCTATAATTTAAATACTATTGTCTAAAAATTATTGTCACCTATAAGACTCGTCTTCCTAATAATCTTTGTTTGTTTATATTTTAATGTAATATAGAACTAGTTTGAATTAATTAAAATAATGAAACGTTTAGACGTTAAAAATGTTTCTAATTACCAAATTATACCGTATCTTTTTCTTTATTCTTTGTTTAGTGTCACTACTATTCCAACTTATATTTTACACTACAACATTTAACGAATTCCGAAAGTACAATTATCAACTTAGGATACGTCACGTAATTGCATGTGACCGAGCAAATTTAGACGCATTTCGCCCGTTGAGGCAATCTATTTGCAATTATTACCTTTATGTGTGAAGTGTGCGCTGACATAATTGCAACGCTACACCGTAGGCCCAACAGTAAACAGAGAAGATAACTTTGGCTTTATGTATAACTAAGATAGTTATACTAGGACATTTCTAATGTAACGTATAATTAAAAACGGGAATTGATGATCGTAAAGTCCAATAATACTACTTGATATAATAAAATAAATAAAGTATTTTAATGACTGTCTTGTATTTTATTTTATTTTATTTATTAATGTGCTCAAACTATAGGTATAGTACATTTAAGAAAGAGTAATTTTACTCTAAAATCTGGAGTATTTTGGTGTGATGGTAAAATTGGTGCTTTTAATTAAGTTCTCACAAAGCTTAATTACTTTAAAGGTGATTATTAACTACTCCTACGCCTGCTACGTTGCAATTAGAATGATTGATATTTAAACTATTTTATGTTATATTAATTTATTTTGTAGGAAGACATACCTTCAAAGATATTAACAACATAACCAAAAAAGTGTACATGAGGATATTTTTACCGAGGAATACTCGTTTAAAAAGTCTATATTTGAATCATACATCCATTTACTACCTACTATACAGTAGTCCTACATGAAGTCATAAGATGTCGTTGCACTACACCCTATGGATCCATATAAAATTTGAGATCGGTTAATAATATAAGGAACACCATTGAATGTGTACAAAAAGCAGAAGTTATGCGACATTCACTAGCAATATTCAGGTTATCAATATTTAGGCTATCTTATACTTTAACGCTAGCTGCATTAAGAAATATTTTGCACCATTTCGTTATTTAATTAGACTAATCCTAAGTTACTCATCTATAATTTGAAGTATTTTTTTAATAAGAAATTGTGTATTGTTGAATATACTCGTATGTATATAAATTTATACATTCGTTATTTGTTAAAATATTTTCCAATTAAAGTATAAACAGTCCTTTTAAATTGCTGTGTTATGTAAGGCTAATAATAAATTAAAGACTTATGGACATCAGAATTATAACATTACCTCGACCTCAATACTCAAAATGAGATTACCTCATATACCGTTGTGTATATTAATAAATAACGGTAGTAGATAAATTAACGATATAACTAGAGCACAGAGTTCCAAAGTTTCATCATAGCTACATCCGGAGAGTTCTGTTTGTAACTACGAGGTAACGAGATAAAAGCTTCTAAAACATAATACCATTTGAATGTTGGTCTGGGGGACAACTATACTTTGAGTACACAATACACAATTCAATAAATACAATTTAAATTCAAAGTGAATAAAAATATTAAACCTTTCAAAGAATTCTACGATATGCATTTCTTAACTACTGTTTATATGCTATTAATTTATTCATTACCACAATAAAGAACACAGTATGCTGACAATATAAGCAGGTTGAAGAGAGAGAGAAACAAAGAGGCTCATATGTTGTTGACTGCCTCAGCTACGGACAGTCTCATTCACTGAAGTGAAGTGAAACGATGTACATTATCCGCTTATATACTATAAGAGGACAGAAGATGGAAGAACGTGCCAATGCTATTTTCGTTGGTAATGATAATTTCATTGAAATGAGATTTTTGACATAATTCTTCAAACTGACATGGAAATGTTATTATTAATACATGTTTTTGGTATATCATTGTACCACTTCAGAAATGTAGTGGATATTTAAACAAATTTATAAGAATTACTTCATACAGTGCTGTCATAGATATATATTTTTAATTAATTAAATAAATAAACACAGAAACATTATACTAGTTTTAGAAAACCCATTTTATATTTAGTTCAGATTGCACATTTAACAATTTTAATTTTTATATTTTTTATTTTAAATCAAAACTCATGAATGGTGTACATACTCCATGCATGAGTACACATATGCTTACTAAGTTCTGCAATACGATATCTAGTAAAATAGAGATTCTTTGTTACATTTCTTTATCTCTATCCATTTCTTAAGTTTTTAGAAACAATATTCAGCATATTGTTTTACAAAACCTAATAATCTATTATAGCTTAATTTTATAAAGAGCTATAAAAATAATAATAAAATTAATAGAAGCCTTCTGCTCACTTGATAGTAAAATAATCCTAAAAGAAATCATAAATAAGTTTTTATTTAAAAGAGTAAATCATATCACACATTATTTATATACGAGAAATGTTATGTTCGTTAATTTA
Organism: Melinaea menophilus ssp. n. AW-2005; assembly: GCA_918358695.1. Lineage (NCBI taxonomy): Eukaryota > Metazoa > Arthropoda > Insecta > Lepidoptera > Nymphalidae > Melinaea > Melinaea menophilus. The sequence goes on along the minus strand of OU911045.1, from coordinate 18,715,945 downwards.
TTTTATGGTAGGTATTAACTAAATTATATGGTAGGAGTTATTTGATAAAAAATATCTAAATTAGTGTTCATTTGACGCTCTTTGACTTGTAATGTAAATTATAACACTCGAACGTTATATTACCCAATTCGTAAAAAATTATGAACTTATCCGCCTAATTAAATCATCGAAGATGTTTTCTTACCATTGAAAATATAATATCCAATATAACATGGACGTAAAAGTTTTTTATTTCCGGACATGTGGTAAGTGTTGGGAAAAAATGTATTTTAATAAAAATCCATTACACGTTTTTGTTGCGTCTCGAAAATATTAAATATCCTGTTGTATATAAGGTCTCACAGTCACAAGAAGGTCACTAATGTTTTTTCGGTAGAAATATTACTACAATTTCAGTATCAAGCCTTAATATACCACTTTCATTGATCTGCGATTTACATTATTCTTATCAATTTTTATTCAATAAAAGTTATATTTTAACACATGGAATCTGGATTTCTTGGTAATAAAGTGTACGACAAAGCTGCGAGCAATCATACACGCAGACTTTATTTAATAAAATAATTGGGCAGTAAAAAATATAGTAAATTATATTAATATTAATTATATTATAGGTATATTAAGTTAAGTAGAGCCATAATCTTTTAATTTGCAATCCACCTCTGCTCACTCGGACACTCAAACTTCCTTTAACTGGTTCGAGTTTTAAATTATATGAATTTATTGATACTTCCATCTCCTTAAATTACAGACACCACTTATAACTTGGCTTGTATATTCATTCTTATTATTTTATTTATATTCATATACAAATATGTCACTTAGATTATCTGATACTTTTAAAAGAGACAGTTCCTACGAATGCTATTTTCTCCTAGAAAAATCAAAATACTGTTTGGTTAGACATTGTTAACCTATTTCACGAAACTTGTCCTAAACTAAAACGTTAAGGCTGGAATAATAATAGACTCTATTTAGGTTATCACCTATATTCAAAAATACAAATTCAGACTTTGAACTTCTGAAACAAATAGAGGTCAATAATGAATGGTTTATCGAATGCGAAACGTTAACGAAGCGCCCCTTCCTCCCTCCACTATCACCGCTGCCTCCTCGAAGCCGACACCTCCCACCACTTGATGTTTGAGTAGAAGTTTAATTAAAAACCGTGTAAAACAACAATATCTGTCGTTATGTATATTCATACCCATTTTTTATTATTATTATTTTTATTATTATCTACACAAACATTTTTAAAAATATAATATTTTTTAAATTTAAAATTTACGCATCACGAAACATGACGAAGTTACATCATGTAATTGCATATAGCTCTGTCGGGATACTGTAGTAGCAATCTATTTGTAATAAACGCTCCCCTCATACTTTACACTGCACTATGCAAATGGTGACGCTAAAAGCTAGGCAATACAAATATAGGTGTAGATGCTAGTCTTCTTTACGAATGCTTCACCTATATTCCATATCCGATACCAACATTAACTACTAAAACTAAGTTGAATGGAGACTCACAACCGCTCTTTAAAACCTCGTTTGAAAGATCTACACTTATTCACAGTTATAAGTACTTACCACGTTTCCATATTATATATTATTTTAATTATCTTAAGACACCAATAAATAACCATTATTATAGAAGCTGATGCTCATACAATAACTTATTTACATAAGTGACTCGATAACAAAAACTAATAAATAATATACGGATAAATGTTACTAGTAAAATATAAAGTCAGTTGTTTACTTTTAAAACTGCTCTGTGAAAGATTCATAATGCTTCTACTTGTATATATTATAATTTTATAAAAAAGAACTGTTGTAATGTAATAATTCAATTACATCAAACCTTGTCAAAGTTCGCGCGATTTATAACAACAACTAATTACAACGTGCCGGGTTGGCATTTGATGAATTGGTCATTATATATAATTATTTGAACAACACGTGATCTGAAATATAATAAAATATATTAAACCTGTAACATTAGGTTTTTATATAAGAATTTGTAATGTTATAATATTATACTTTTAAGCCTTTTGGTTGAGTGAGTGGAAACACAGGCAACAATTATTTTATCTATTTAGCGCTGATTCCACTAGTTTGGTAACAAGAATAATTTTTCAAAGATATAATGGAAGGAGATTAAAACTTTATTACACTGCCTTTAAAACCACAACAATAATTTGAAATATTTAAGTTCAATTAACGAAGTCTATTGATTATACTCATTCCAAATTCCAAATTTCTGAACTGTATCATGCGATATTTGAATATGTACATAATATGTGTTTATACATTTGAGAAGTATTTGGTTATAAACCACAATTAACATTGTGAATTGTTCAACTCTGATTGTGGTTCATATTCTTTCTGAATAGAATTTTAAAACATTGTTGTGTTATTGTGGCATTTAATTTATGTACATTAGTAAAATTAAATTAAATCGTAGATATGTCATCGCATACGATGACGATGTCTTATTGGGATTATATAATAATGAACGTGTATAATAATAATTTTTTTTGACATATTTTAACATACTTTATACTTTGTGTTCTATTCTCTTTCCAAGTATCAGAATGTGAACGGTAGTGAAAATATTTCATAATTTTAAAATTTTAAAGCAACGAAATATTTTAACATTTTGAACATAGAGTGAGAACATAATTATACATTAAAAGTTCGGAACATTATATTAAACAAGTTTAACTAAATTAACTTTAGACTCTCATGTGCCTAGTGGCGGCAGTCATTTAACTTCTCATCTAAAAAAGTAGTTTACATGTTCCAAAAAAGTTTTCGATGAATATTTATATATTTATAGTATTCGCAAATTTCCCATAACTGTAGGAACTTGTCATCCTAATAGTGCTAGAAAATGATTATTTTGACCACTGTGAAAAAAAATGATGAACGAACTTTCCTAATAACACAGGTGAAAACAACTATACTTAACAATCACAACATCACAATAAAAACAATAAAAAAATTAAAAAACTCGGCTGAGTTCAGAAGGGCTTATTTTAATACATACGATATCAAAATAGGCCCTCCTGTTACTTTCATTTGACGTACACAAGTGACCACTGGTATGGATTCAAAGTGGAAAATATATAAATAAATAAATAAAAATAAATAACTATATATTGCTACCTCAAAGAAAATTAAGAGTTTATAAATTTTTACTGTATCAAATAAAAAATGTAAACCAAAATAGAATATAGTCAATAATAATTGCATGTAAACCTTTACAGTGACTTGCTTCTACTTTAATAATAAAACGAACATTATACTGTGTGAGAAGCAACACGTGTTCCAAGTGCTTTAATTGTACTTTTTGTGTTATTGCGTGTATTTATTCACTTGAACTATGCTATATTGTTTCTGTGTTTATTGGTTTCCATCACGTAATTTAATCATAACTTATTGTTTTAGTTTATATTATAAAGAAACTCTTAAGAAATTGTGAATAAGATATTCACTAATTAATTTATCAATTAGATTTTGATAATATATTTAATATATTATATAATAAATAACGCCCTCAGATACCAGATAAAATATATATTTTTACCGTTGAAAAAGAAAGGGATGCATGGAACTAGAAAACAGGGAGAGAATCGGAGAGGGTTTGAGCAACCACGTCATTTAGCATATGAAACAAAAAAAACAATTATACTTCAGTATGATTTTTAGTGAGAGAGTGGCGTTACCACGATCGATCCGTATATGAGGCGCAGCTCGTGATTACAGCTAGGCTTTACCATCTTCTTTATAAGTAAAGACTTAAAATTAATATTTATATTATCTCAATTATAACTTATATAACATATTTTTTATTCAGCATTTGAAGATAGTCATATTAGTAATAAGTCATAAAACAAGTGCTTTAACAGTGTGTATTGTCGTTCAGTGTGGCTGCTGTACGAGGATATGATAGGTAAGGAAGTGGCCGGTACTAAAACTGCACCCGTAGCGCGCGTTATTAGAAAATAGCCGTTGGAAATACTTCTATTGTTTTACTTTGTTAGTGTGGTGCTTTTGTTATTTGTTATATTATAGCTTATGTATAATTTTTTTTTACACACTGTTATTATGTTGCTTTAAAGCTATTACTACCAAACTACTAAAAATCAAAATTTTGTTTCTCGTACCTTAAAAATCAATTACATTTTAATGTCAAGTGACAAAATAAAATCGCACTGATTGATACTCAATGTTTACAGTTATTGTCATTTTTAATCTTTTCACAAGTAGTAATTGTCATAGATCAAAACAGTATCTATTATAGCATTCTTAGTTATGCCAAACTCCTTGATTTATATGTCGTGGCCTACATATTCTGTCTATCCTGTTCGATACTCTCTTCTTTCTTTAGTCACCATCCTATCTCAAAGAGCGCTTTAAACTCGTCAGCTCTTTGAAACCGGATTGCATTTTGCGTCCTTGTAAAGACTACGTAGTACGTATTATATATACATATATGCGTGTATATGTTTGTGTAAATACATCTTATCCTATAAATATCTTTTATACGAGAATTAATTATACATTATATATGCTTTGTATTATAGTCATATACGAGTATGTATATATTTATTATTTCAATTCTCCGTCTATAAGTAATTAAGTTCGAAGTATGAGTTGCCTGGAAAAATCACTTTAGTGATTAGGTTGCTCTTTGCCTGTATTATTTCTAATACTTTCTTTGTTCTCAAATATGTGTGTAATAAAGTTATTTAAATAAAATGAAATTCTAGGAATAAATGATAGTTAAGTATTTTTTCTTTTGTTTTAGGTGTTAGTAAAATTTTAATAGAAGAAGTTTATTAACAAAATTTAATTAAGAATAGTCATTTACAATAAATAAGATCAACCAATAATTCACAGATAAAGAAACCATATTGAAAATTTTGTACAAGTAGTCAAAGTGAGTAAAGCTCTTTTTATCCTAGTTTCATAGTCGGTTTCGAATAATAATGACGAAATAAATTTAATTGTTGTCTTTGTTAAATGGATAAAAAATTTGAAAAGTAAATTTACAGAATGTACCGGTTCTTTATTATTTTATTTCAATTGACTGTAACATGTACAATAATGTAAGCGCACTTTATCTGTAACATGGTATGTCTCGTTTAAACTTCTGTAATTGAAAAGCACAGTTTGAACCCAACTTGAGCTTCCAGATTGACTGTCAGATTTTCGTGTATTTAATGTATTAGTTGTGTTGTCACGAAAATGGATGCAACTAACGAAATTAATATAATTTGTTTTTAGTAATTATTTTTGTTAAACTAAAGGAGCCATTCTAGTGCTTGAAATTCATATTATTTTTACGTGATTTAATATCTATATTATAATTTTGTAATATTTTTTTTTTATTAGGGGTTTATTTTTTATTGTATATGCATGCGTAAGATATATTATTTAAAAAGGCAAAGCAGCTATTAATTTTCAGACACCACTTCCCAACCCACGAATACAAATTCGTGGGTTGGGAAGTGGTGTCTGCTATGCTGCTGAATTTAGTATAAATCCTTGGTATGTAAAGTATGCACTTACAAATATCTTAATTAATTTTACTTTATTCCAAAATACCACTAACTAAACTATTATTCTAAACAAAACTTAAACGTATGGTAGTGTTCTCTACTAGTTAACTCTTGATGTTTTGTATATCACACAATTTTTTTTTTTAATTATAGTGATAGTGTGTGAATCTCTAGGTATAATTGTTTTATTGATAGTTGCCTTGAAATACCTATTTCTAATAACCTAAACTCTAATAGCAATTCTAAAAAGAACACTTACACGAAACTAGACATTACTCTTAAGCTAGCTTTGTACCTTGAAGCAGTTTCTATTGAATTTCTATATTTTTTTTAATGATGAATTTCTTGATGAATTAATAATCATTTTTTCAACTTCAATACATTTCATCACATAATCAAGTATTTTACTTTTGCCTAGTAAGAATCCTAAGACTAAATAGTTAATTTAGTAAGTTTAATGAACTACATAAGTATATAACTACAACATTACATATTAGGTTTTCAACTATTGAGATGGGTTTTTTTCGGAGGTGACCTATAAATGTACCGCTACTTTCAATCTAAAAAACATCAATTTTACGAGTTTGATTAGAAGGTTATTTCTATGGAACTCAGCCGAGAGAACTAAAGTCTTACATCGAGGAGTACAACACTAGAAACTAGTAGAAAATCTCACAGCGAACTTATACGACTAATCAGATTCCACGTCACTAAACTTTAATCTAACAGAAATCTTGGCTTTTCTACATTCTCATCCGATTAAGGAAGAAATCAAAAATGAAACGGTGAAGCAGAACGTCAGATAATTTCGGACCCAAAACGGTAACTCGAACAACGAAGCCTTTTATGTAATTACATATTAGTTAAATTCAATTTTTTTATTTTAATTATGACACTAAATAATAAACCAAGTTCAATATAAGATATATATAATGAAAAAAAACAGTATAAGTAATGTAACTGGCTGTTGTCTTTGAATTATTTCTTACAATCTGCTGTTACAGTTATACAATCTGACACTGACACGAAAATAAAATATCGAACTACATAAAATAACTGATAAGGTAGATTCAAACATCTGCGAGCAGAGGGAATGGGAAATAGAAAACTAAGTTTGTAATGAATATATTTTCCGCTGTTCTACAGGTTATCGGAATTTGCTCTGAAGTAATAACAATGATTGCAAAATATATTTAATTTACTTTATTTATAATATGTATCGTTTATATTATCGTTACTAATACTCATATCTGTAATAATCATTACCTACCATATTTTACAATACAACTGGGTTAATGCGACCTTTCCGCCCAATCAGCGCTTTATTGAAAACTTTTCAATACCAAGGTACTTATATAAGCCTATTGATATTTACATGAAGAGGTGCTCCATATCGTGGCTAATTCAAGAAGGAATAATTCCAATAAGTTACTGATGAATTACATTTTTGAACTTTAACTTTACAAGTTTGTTTTACCAATATATTCAATATATATTATATTATCGTTCCGTTGTTCTAAATTAATGCAATTATTTGAATTTTTAATACGAGTAATTCTATTTGTCTTTAACTTATTTATATTTATATGTAAATAGAAAATTGTTTATTTAACACCTAAGTAATAAATACTCAATTTAGGCTAACACCGTATCATGGTATTTAGACAAAAATGTGGTTAACTATTAAAAATATAACTTATAAAAAATGGCTTATGTAAAAAAATAATTCAAATATGGTATAATATCAAGAACTTATAATTACTATCTTATTTTTTTTTGATATTTCGGAATGTTGTATAATAATTGACATTCTTATTATATTCACAGTATCTGCACCTTATTCTCGTACAAACCCAGATTATTTCCATTGGACTTCTGCGAAAGACCTGTCAAAGATTTCTCAGTCAGTACTAACAGTTGGCGTTGCCATTGATGTTGGTCAATCAAAATAAATTATAATCCAAAAAGTATAAGTATATAAAAGAGGAATCAATCTGAAAAGTCAAAAATGTATTATAATTAGTATTATATCTTACTAAAATATGTTAGGAAAATATCAACGTATTATTTTTATACAAATCAAAGGCACCTGACGCCATAAACCGAAGACACAAAATGACACCTCAGGTTAACGTGGTTGAACTTAAGCGCTCTGATAGCTTCATAAGGTTCCTCAAGTTTAAGGTCTAACCACATCCATATAGATGACCTTATTCGAATAACCTTGCCCTTCAAATCGTAACTGTTTCCTGAAGCAATTGTTGACTTAAAGGTAGATGGATTTCGATTTTTTATTAAATCTAAATAATTGAAATTATCATTATGTCATAAAAGTAATTTAATAATTATTTTAAAAACAGATACTAAAATACAATTTACAAGTAGAGAGGTTCTATTCTTAAATATTTTTGCTTGAAATATTTTTGCTGCACAAAACTTTGCGACTAGCTCTATTTTCTGGTATAGTTTTATGGCTCTAAGAGCTATACTATGAAGATGTGTGTTTTTTAATTACGCTTCCGCAACTTTTGTATGAGAGTGAAATTTTGTGAAATACATGCTTAGCTCACCACATCTTGGTAGAAAGAATATACCTACAGAATATCGTCTCTAGGCATTACAACTATAATATCACAGAGACATCCATTTTTTTCTACATTTGTATTTTCTAAATTACTTGGTACATAACATTGAATATTATTACTTGTAACAAAGATATTTTTTATAATTTATGAACAGTTTTCTCATAATTAAAATTATAATAATCATAAGAATTTAGTATTTCAAACATTATTTCATTTACATTGTTAAGGTCAAGGTAAAAAAAATTAGTACTTCTGGAGAATTTCTAAAAAAAGAAAATGAAGAAGAGAGATGAAGAGTTTCTAGAGAAATCAATATTCTACAAACATAATTCAATTCCCTTATATTTCAATTAAAATATATATGTTTAATGAACCTTTAATACCTCCTCTCATAACTTCAAAATATATAAAATAAAATATATGTCCAACTAACTTTTATGAATTGTAATTAGCATATCTTATTTTACAGTAATAATAAAGAGGGCTTATCTGTTGATGGCCGGTGACACTCTTCTTATGAATTCAACTAGTTCATAGAAATATATAAATATCAGAACAATAAACATACATTAAAGATAAACATAAAGCAATATTTAGCAAGCCATAAACATATTCATACAAGATAATCCAATCAAGACCTAATATACTCAAGATGAATCGCAACAGAAAGAAGACCACTCAAATAAGTTTAACGGTGGAAAAGAATATTAGATTTAAACAAAGCTTATTCCAGAAAGCTGGATGCTATCTCAATAATTCCTTAACATTTTAATATATGCTACATTAATTTATAATTTATAATTTATGCATAAAATGTTTACGATAAGCAAAAAAAGATTTATTTTGAAGAATGTATTTAGAAATACATATTTTTAAATAATAATTTTTACTAACCGTTTTTTATATGTAAATAAAGATTAAACATATACATTTTTTTCGCGACCATCTTAATTTGGAAAATCATTTAGTAACTATTAAAAACAACAATGAGTCCTTGGTAACTAATGTGTCATATGTCAAAAATAACACTATGTAAACGTCCATATTTTAATATCATATAATGATGTTTGTAAAAAATAATAATTGAAAAATATTTTAAATATATAAAGTAATATACATCGTATTTGCGAGGAGCAATTGAAAAATTATCTTCAATTAATCATCGTCTCAAAGTCGTATAAGTCGTTTGCAGTTTGCAACTTAGTAGCAAACTGCCACCTGCCCTCATTTTTGACATGTTCATAAACCAGCTCTACATGTAAACAGATAGTACCATCAGGTTCCTTCAAGTTTTAAGTGTCCTGCTTTATAAATTATATTTAACTATAATTATAAAACTTTTTAGAAAAAGCATTTACTTTTCAATAAATATATATGAAATTGACAATATAATTTTCAGTAACAAAACAATAATTTAAGATACTACTAAATATGTAATAGCATTTTTAAAGTACGTATTTATTTTCACTATTTCCTATCCATCATATATTAGTTCATTCGATATCGCGCTCAATTCCAATCTACACTCAAGAGAGTTGAAATCAAATTGCAGGGTATCTATTGTTATTGCTGTTAATTTATTTTTATAATATAAGGAACTAATTTATTAGTTTATAGTTTAGTTAACAATATTACTAATATTAAATATAATATTGTATTACATATTATGTTTATTACAAATTATAATTATAAAATTCTTTGACGATTACCTTTTTACCTTATTACCTTTACACGAAGTTAAAAAGAATATTGTTAGTAATTATGAAGCTTGTTTCGTGGTGTCTGGAGTTCAAAATAAATGTATACATTTACCTACGCGGCACGAGGCATGAAGCGTTATGAAGTTACATTGTCTCCCAATAGCTAGAGCGTCATATAACTACATATACTCGTAGCTGCCTGATACTAAACTGAGGCTCTAGTGGCAATCTATTTGTAATTAACGCCCCCTTCACACTGTACACTGCAATATATAATTGCTACAGCGTAATTAAAAGCTACATAGTACAGGTATAAAATTTATTATAAAGTGGCGTTGGACCCCATAGGAAATCTACAAGTTTATTTTGTGAGGTGAGATCAGTGAATATTGACATTATGCTACTTTTAATGATTTTGTAGGAATTAAGGCAACACTGGCGACAATAATGGCGACTTTTAAAATATTATTATTTTTATTATTTTTTCCAATATAATATACATATGACTCGATACCAAGATCTCGACCAAAAACTGATGTATGGTGCTTATTGGTACTAGAGTCAATTTACATATAAACATAGTACATTGCATACGGTTGAATAAAAACTCAATTGTTAAACTTGTTTTTAAAAGATTCATATAGTTCTACTTTCTGTTATGTTTTTTACAACCATATATAGAGCTATGTTATAATGATTTAGTTTCATCCAATAAACGCGGTTTAATTCAACCACTAATTATGTCGAATTATCCCTTGGTACACTGCTACTATAGCCCTGCCCTACTCGGATCCGAGTGATGAACAATCAATGTTAAATTCTAAAGATGTTAAATTAACTTATAAAGACAATATATCACAGGAAAAAATTGTAAGTAAAAGATACTGCACTTTTATAAAACGGCGCAATATAAATTTTCAGTATTATTGGTAAAACAAATCTGTATTATTCGCTGAATGAATTATTCACTGTTTATTTCTACACGATGGAAAGCACTTTTTTATGCAAATATCAACGAACTTATTACAAAGTACTTGAGTATTTTAACAAGCACGACTTTATGTTCAGGTAGAATGTTGATAAATATGAAGAAACAACCCAGCCCCGATGTTTGATTAAATATTCTTAGGTAATTGTTTTTTATATATATTTTTATATAGATTTACTCTTATTAAGAACCACCATAAACTAGAGGGTATTAATTTATGTCCGTCAACTATCTTATTAATAATTACTATCTATTAAACTATCTTATTAAATCACAACTTTCGGTCAACGTTTTTATTTCCTACACTATAATGTTACCAAAGTTTTGTAAAACTGTGTTCTGCTTACTGTGTTTAGAAAATTATTAAAACACAAGAAAAACTGGACTGAATACTTACGTTCTTCACATATATACTTCTAAAATTTAAGACTGTGTATGTCACAGTGTGTATGAGCTTAATTAAAAGGAATTAATGAGATGTTACATATGTACATCAAACAAAGGAGCAGCCTCATCACTCTGTACTTTAACAAAAGGACTTACTAATGTTATAACGTACGTACAGACAAATGTTATAATTATATTATTACTCTACACAATAAGAATTAATTATCTGTCTTGTTGCTCTTTGATAAATTATTTGATACATCTTTAATTAATATTGTGGACTAAACGTATTATTGTGACAGCATATAAAGTTTAGTTTACTAAAGTATATTGTTAAATTATTTCATGTAAAAAAGTTGTGTGTATTAGTTTTAGATTGTATTACAAATTAGTAGTAGATATTATATCTTAAAAATTTTTAGTTATCACAGATATTCATAAAAATATAGAAATAGAAAAAAAAAGCAGTATGTATTAATTGATAGTTTTTATTGTTTTAATTATCATTATAATGTTTATAATTTTATTTTTATCATTAACAAGTGTCATGATATGAAATACACAAAATTCAAAGTTCAAGTCAGAGATTCAAGTCAAAGTTTTTTACTTCAAATCGAAATGAATTGCACTTTTGAAACGTCACACTCTAGTTACCAGGTTGCAAAAGGTAGGATCATAAATAAAAATCGACATGAAAGATTATTTCAATTAAACTTCTAGGTTTTTCAAAATATTCGAGATCATAGTTATTTAGATTAAATCTTGTGGTTAAATTTTGATGGTATAAAGCTTCTCAAACGATAGCAGTAATTGTTCAAATTTATTTGAATTCGTAATATAAATGTGAGATAGCATACATAACGGTAGAAGGTAAATTAACGTTACCATCAAACCATAACGTATAAGGTTTGAAAGTTACATCACATAAAGTTTCAACTCCGCCGGCAGGGCTTTGTTAGTAATAGTTCAGGTAACGAGATAAAAGTTTCATAACTTTAACTGAAAACAACCTCACAAACCATTATTTTTCATGCCTAGTATGTTATACAGATTGCTTTCGATTCCTTATATTTGTAAATATAGTATACAATGTTTCTAAAATTACAATTGAGTGACACACATTGACAATTGAATTATAAAATAAACCCAAATAGAATTCTGCAAGCTTTGAAATCAATGTTTATTATTTTAATCTCCAGAATATAGGGCACAGTTACACTGATATTGTTAACAGGTTGAAATGAGAGAGAAACAAAGAGGTTCATATGTCAACACCTGCCTTCGCTACGGATATACTTATTCACTGAAATTAATAGAGATGTGTCGTCTAGTTATAGCGAAATGTATAATGAGTTTTACGACACTGTAATACGATATTTTTATCAAGTAACAATGTATGTGTGTGTTTGGTTTGCAAAATATCAAATACTTGAGTTATTTTCTTAAAAGAGAAATATATCTCTGAGAAAGATTTCTATTGGAATTAATGAAAATTAAGTTCTACATTAAACGATTGCCGATATATAGAATAAGATATAATAAAATTTCAATTAAGCTCATTGAGCTTAATTGAAATTTTATCTGCTAAAGAAAATTAAAAAGACAGATTCTAGAAAATGTTGATTATAAAAACAATACTTTTTTATTTATAGTTTGAAGCAATAAATTTAACTATATATATAAAATCTTTGACACAAGAAATTGAAATTTTAAATATTTTAAGCAGATATAAATATTAACATAACATGAATTAATATGTATTATATTGGTACTTTTAAAATATAATATATGTTATAATATTTTAAACTATGTAATAACTATATCATTCTATTTTTAATTCTTAGTGACAAAGTGCATATTAAAGTTACTTTTTAATTGAGCTGAGCGAAGCGAAGCTCTTTACTGGTCAGATCGCAAAAAATGCGAACTCTCTGTTCTTAAAAACTATTCGAGCTACGTTAACGAAACTCGCCACAACGATTGCGAGTATAAGGCGCTAAGCATTTTTTTAATTTTATTAAAATCGTAATTCTAAATTCAGTATAATTTACTAATTTAGTTTAGGACAATTGACGTGCTAGCTCAGAAACTACCCATACCACAGTTTTGAAACTCGGCATGGTGTTTGATGCCACATTGCTTTATGACTGTGCAAAATTTCAGATAATTTTGATCGACAGATCTTGAACAATTACCAGAACTAATTTAGTTCGATGAGTGACTCACCAGCGCGCGCCTGCTCGATGCACGAGTTACGAGTGGATTGAAGTTTGTAACTACTCTCATACATAGCAGAACTGACTATAAATTCACCAGAATGCAGTTCACATTGAGCTCGAAGCACACTAAAAGAATGATAAGTTTACGAATTACAGAAAAATAGTTTCAATTCACCAGAAAATTGTCCATAGACTTATCATATGGAACGTCTCATACCGGCGCGCTCCTCAAGATAAAAGAATAGCAAAATAGAAAGAACAAACAAATGAACGAACACTTCAGTTGCGTATGAGGGTTCGAACAGGCAAGGTTCCGTCCGAATATTTTCTTTCACTTTTATTTTTCATTTTGTTATTCCAATTTAATATTTTATAACCACTCCCTATACATTTCATCGAGTTTCATCAATTTAATTATTGCTCAATCTTATTATATCATCCCATTATCATAAAATGGAAATTGGACGAGGCAGCGGAAGAGGCAGATGCCGTGCAAGTGGCATATCGCGATACACAGCAACTTCTGTCCGTTCATAACAGTATCGAGATAGTGCAGCCACACAAATCACACTTCCTAATATCGCGGCAAATAAGCGTCGATTCAATAACGAATTATTATAGAAAAATTGCCATATGTTCTAAATGTTCAAGAACTGATTTGAAAGAAGCAAGAGTTCCCTGTACTTGCTCTGCATGATATTCCATTCGAACAACAGAAATGTTCACCGCAGAAAATTTTATGGATCCTGGAGCAGTGCCACCACAATTACAAGGGCTGACATAGATCGAAACTATGCTCATTGTACGCATACAACCAATTATACGAGTGTATCGCCTCAGGGCAAGCGATGGGCCCGGACAGTTTCGTTATGCAGGACATATTTTAAACGTCGAACAAGAAATTCAAACGATGACAACTGTACTTCCTCAACGATTTGCAGATCTGCAAATAATCATTGTACGACGCGAAGCAGCAACAGGCTTTCAAGACTTTCGCGTAAAGCGACAGAAAGTGCTCGAAGCTCTCCGGTGGCTGAAACAAAATAACGAATTCTATCAAGACATTCCGATACAGACGTAACAAGCCTGCTTACATATGCAGAAGAAGGAAACAACGAAATGGACGACGTTATCAAAGATGACGCAGTTGAAACTGCAGTTATTAATTTGCCTTATGTTACAACTGATCAACAAATAACGAATCGTTTAGCGTGGCTATCGTCAACTTCTCAGCCGAACGAATACAGAGAGGACAGCCAGCCAACCAGCTGCACGTCTTGAACTGCAGCCTTCGCTATTGAATAACCTTCTAGCTTTCAATTCTGGAATCAGAGGCACACCACCTTACTGGTATCAAAGGAGATGTGAATTAGCCTGCCATGCACAGAGCAATAGTTAGCTCAGCTCACGACCCCGCTTGCGTGACCTAGTAATTTAACCAACCATAAAGATATATCGTAAAAAAATTATATACCAATTGCAAACAACAAACCATACCTATAGTTGGTTGGTTCTTACTGATTCTGGTTATACTTGGATTTAGAGTTTTTTTTGTTTTTTCCTAGATGTTCCTTAAAAGGTTAAGGTAGAAGTTACTACGAGTGTTGGAATCTAAAATTTTTATCTTAAAGATTAAGTTTACTTTTTAAAATTTTGTGCTAAAATACTGTCTACTTGATAGTAAAAAGCACATAAAAATCACATTATTATTCTAGAGAATTAATCGGGAAAAACTATATGCTCTGTATCAAAAAATTATTATCAAATTCATTAAATCAGAATTTACGAAACTTGTAATACTTCGAGGAAGGAATTCAATTTGTCCCGCATCACTCATTCTAAGAACCAAACTTCTTTGAATTTGCCCTCAGTCTTGAAATTATCCGAATCCATTAATAGTCATGTGCCCGTAAACTGTCCATCACAAACTTCCACTAAACTTTACAACTACATATTATGTAAGGCAACAATACAAAGAACGACGAAGTGTTTGATTTCACTTTATTAAAAATATCATTGCTATAATCGTCATTGGGCAGAGAAAAAATCTTTATTAAAGGTAAAAAAATATCTAAAATAGTTATTCCGAATTTCGGTTTTTAATTGGGAATATGATACAATAATGTCAAAAATGCAGGTTGTAGTAATGGTAATGTTTTGCAAAATAACTATTGTTTATTGGCAGACGTTTCTTAGAGATCTTTTTAAGAGAGACAGATAGGAGTATTATCTGTTATTTTACTAAAACACATATTTGTGCTTTTTTAACAAGTATAAACAAGAATTTGTCTAAACCTTCGCTTGTTATCAATTAGTCTCCCTAACTCTCAATACGCCAACATATGTTATTAAAATAAAGCAACGAACATAAACCTTATTACGTATAGAGTAAAGTTTAAAATACAATAATAGATTTAGATACCTCCAGGCCATAATACGCTTCGACGAGTTTCAGTGTTTCCAAACATCTAATTGTATATGGATAGCATAAGATCATCAATTTAGGCTTAACGACCTGAAATTAAGGCTACATAGTTAGTACTTTGGTATTTAGCTATTTGGTTGGTTGGTTTTTTTAATGATATTTTAAAGAAAATAAATTAATATTAACGGGGAAAAACTGTTTTTTTTTTCACAAAAAAAATACACTGTGAAAGACTCCTGAAACTTTCTTTGTACTGACGAACCTTTTTTGTTATTTTATTCAAGGTTTTTTAATGAAACTGTATATGAGTGGTATTTATTACCACAGTAGTCAAATAATTTATTAAAAATAAATAATAAGTCTTGGCTTCAACAAAACGTCAAAATAAGTGGTTACAATTAGCTCGCAGAACCCCAAAAAGTATTTCAACTCATTCGAATGTTTGTATTTGAAGATGTGAGCTTATACGAGTAGCAAATAAAATATATTAAACCTTTAATAAATTATACTTTTACAATTTTGTAATTTCAAAATTCAATACTTGTTGTTTACAACATAACCAAAAGTAACATTTGCAAATGTTATGTGAAATTATATTTTATTAATAAATAATTTATCATGATAGTCACAGCTGCTTTTATATTTTTAAGTTCTATAGTACTCTTAGTAATATGCGTTATTATTAAAGAATAATTACAAGACTATGGCTAAGTAGCACAAGGATAAGGATTAAAATAAAAGACAAAACAAAACATATTACGATAAGTGGGTGTGTACTCTACACATACATACCAATGTGACCAAAGAAGTAACTTATCACAGATAATTTTTGTCGTTCAAATATTAAGAAAAAATATTTCTATTTTAATAAACTAAGTGTTTAAAAATAAAAATACAAAATATATTGTATTAGATTAGTTACAATTTAAACAGTATTAATGTTTTTGTTAGATTATTTTTAATAGGGTCACCACAATTTGTAGCATATTTTAGATATTGACAAATTGGGTTAAAAATAATTCATCAATCAGATGACAGATTGGCACGTCACTTTTAGCAGGATAAATGCAATAGGAAATTCAGTATTTATTTCGTAGTCACGATTGAATTTAATAAACTGTTATACATTATATGTATTGTATTCGGTACATAATACCACAAATTAATGACTACAGAAGAAATACCGAGAAATAAATGTACCGTAACTAATATATCTCCTTAAATTAATATTTTTGTACAATGTTTATCTGATGACTACTGTTAAAGGAATACCTGCATTCCTAATAAAAGGTGAAAACTTGTTTATATATTATTCTAAAAGTAGAAAATAAACATTACTACGAAATACTTACATTGATACGGAAAAAAGTTATATACTAGAAATTTTGTTTCAAAGTGCTTTCCTACAATTAATATCCAATTATTATGATTATAAGGAATCTGCTTGTATTGTAGTTATTCCTCCCTGTAAATAAAAATTAATGTAAAAAGTTTTAACTTCGTATATTAATTTTAATATTAATTATGTAACAAAACATTTATTTTACGTTATTGTTCAATGTATTCAGAAATATTATTAACTAAAGATTATATTAATAAAGTATAATAGAAACATCACTATTAACTATTACCGAAGAAAGTAAAAAACACTATGAATACATTAATAATTTTAATTTGAACAATACTTTATTGATAGGTTGAGATTCAATAATGGTTCACCCAATGATCACAATATTCTCTCATTCTCAATAAATCACGTTAGATTTTGTTAAAACCTTTTTGTAATACTCTGTGCTAAATCAAGAGGGACAAATCAGAAAACAGAATTGAGACTTTTGAAACACCATGTTTTGTCTTCATTCCATTCTATGTCAATTGTCAATTGAATATCCAAGGATTTGGATTATATTTCAAACTGGTTTTTTTTATATAATATGTATAATGATACAAATAATTGATATGTCTATAGTTTCATAATTATACCAATATTTAGTATCAATATCATGATTAAAAACTATACCGTTTGTATTGTCTTTTCTTGTATTCCACACTTTGATTTCTACAAATACTTTCAGATTTGTTCAGGTATCTAATTTTTTTTTATTAAATTAACAACTGGCGACAATAGAGCTTTTCCTATGATATTGACGTAGATTATTGTAATAAAAATGGAATACCGATAAGAATATAAATAGAATGTATGAAAAATAGTATCAATAAATATTCGGACATATCCATACAACACAATCTAGCCACTAATTAAGAAAATTGTTTACTATAGGTATTAGATAATTGATATATACTTATAATACTGAAACGATTTTTCTCCACTGCGATGTTATATGATAGAAGGGCGTGAAAAGAATTGAAATATTGCGCCGACCCCAAGTAATAATTGGGATTAGGGCAGGATGATGGATTACTATGAAATCCTTTTATTTTCTCAGTAAGTTCGATGATAATTCTGGAACTTTGCGAGCAAAAAATGAATGGATTCGATATTATTATACATTTCCCGGCTCATCATTAACGATCCATTGGAACATGGACAATAAATTATAAAATGTCATGTTATCGATAGTGTCATCTTACGATTCAGTGTAGATTGTGAGATATAATTGCTAGGAAAGTTTATCATCTGGTCTATTAATCCAGTTAAGTGCTTATTAATAATTGATTGGAAGTAACTTTATATACAAAATAAATAAAATAAGTGCAACAAGGCATAAGTAATTAGCCAGAAAACGATGTTCGTCTCCGACTTCCCAAGAGTAATGACCGCTCTCGGGTCATCAGTCAGCTCAACGCTCTGTTTGCAACAGTGACGACGCCGCACACACTGTCATATAATTTGCCTTTACCAAGGTCCAGGACTTATTATGCCATTCCCACATATATAATAATAATAATCATTAATATAATATAAGTATC
This sequence comes from Melinaea menophilus ssp. n. AW-2005, assembly GCA_918358695.1. Lineage (NCBI taxonomy): Eukaryota > Metazoa > Arthropoda > Insecta > Lepidoptera > Nymphalidae > Melinaea > Melinaea menophilus. Next base: position 18,697,137 of record OU911045.1, on the reverse strand, counting down.
TTAGTAGTTTGATTAATAAGAAAAAGTAATTTCTTGAATGTCACAACCGAATTAGACTTTATAGTAAATTTACAACGAAATAATTTATAAATAGTAATTTATTTTAAAAGATGTAGTAATGGTTCGTACACATATAAATAAATATCATATATGTTTGGAAAATTCTATTTTATTCTGTGTCTTTATTGTAATGGAACTGTCTTAAACTAGAGTGGAAATATCTGTATGTGTAACAGACAGATAAGAATGACATCGACAAGAATAAATATAAATAGCAAAAGACTATAATCACGCCAGTTTTATATATTATAATATTTATTTTAAAGCATTTATGTTGAAAACAATTTATCTCTGATATATTAAATTAAGGTTAAGATTTGTAAACAGCTTACTAATTAGGTTGTATCCTTATGGATTTGAAAAGAATACGTTATACTATATTTTCAATAATCTTCTTTAAAAGGCATTTCTTTGTAATCGCAATATATTTAGATATTATATAATCGTATGTAATCAGTAACACAATCAGTAATCATCTATAAATATATAATAGTTGGATTATTACTAATTGATTGTAGAACACGTTTGTAATCCAGGATTAGACCACATTTGGTTCGTGCAAAGTGAAACGTCACATGTATGACGTCACTTAAAATGATAAATATAATTCATATGAACCTCTCCAACTTGTAAGACCGAAGATTTTACAATAGATAAATTCTAATTCACGCATTAAATATTAAAATCATAAAAGTGTAAGACTGTACTCTTTTTATGACTATTTATAAGAGCAATTACTCATGTAATAAATTAAGTAAAAAGCTGCTTTACTTCATTTATTATTTCATTAAATATATTAACATATATTTTAAGTAACAAAAGATTGTAACAATATAATACATTTATTATCTTTAAAAATTTACAACTATAACTTTTCTTTCATCAATCATTCAGTCACGAACATTTCTATAATTGTAATATCACACACTGTCCCGATGTTCGTATTATATAAATATAAAGCACTATATAATTATAAGATATACCAAAACTGAGGTGAATTAGATTTACATTTAGATATTTTGCACCTTGGTTAACTTTCATACATAATTCCTGCCTCAATAAATGTAAATAATCTCTTTGATTAATAATATTAAAATTTATAGTTTAGTAAATTATGGGTAAATGATGACATTAATTTTATTCATAGTATGTAAAATATTAAAAATATATATATAACATAAATTACAACCAATCTGTCATCATTCAACATAACTCTTAATTTACAATTATAAAAAATATCAGATACTTCTTGAAACTTTTTTATGATGTCTTCCAGATTAAATCGAATATTGAACTATAGTGAATTTCAGGTTTTCTAGGCACTGTGAAAAACACGTTAAAACATGATTTATTTTTAATGTTATTGATATGTTTTATTATAATAAATGAATAAACGATTTAAATTAACTGGAATTGAAGAACATTTATTACCTACAACACTAAATAAAACTTAGATAGATGACATTTAATACAACGCTGCGATATTAGACATTTTATTATTTTATCTAAGACAGACAGTCCGTGACTCTCAACTCTTAGACGGAAGGCCGGGACAGGTGACATTAACGTATATTGGACTAGTCCAATATAATGACAATTTTATTTGTTTATCATAAGGATGAGCTGTACACTCTATTGAAAAATCAAACATATTAAGATATTTCAATAGTTTTTTAACATGGATTATTCACTGAATATTGGTTTATTTTAATAGCTTATAGAAACGCCAAATTGTTTCTTAATACAATTCAAAAAATACCATCTTCAATCGAAACAAAGATAGTATTTTTATGTTTGTAATCTTCGTGCTTCGTAGAGACTGAACTTGAAAATACAACATATAACATCTACGCCTCACGAAACACGAATCGTTAAGAACTAATTATCTCCGAAAATCTGCAGCGTCATATAAATGCATATAGACCGAGATCCCTAATGTAGACGCTAATAGCAATCTATTTGTAATTAACGGTGTAAAGGAGTCACACTGTACACTGCACTAAGTAATTGCGTTACTACGGCGTAGTTAAAGGCTACGTCGTACAGGTATGATACTTAGAAATGTGCAGATATTAAACTAAAAATCATCTATATTCCGTATTTAAGTTACTAAAATATTAGAACCCAATATTTAAGGGCGCTTTCTTTATTATAGAATGCCGAAGGACCTAATAGGTTATCTACGAGTATGCTATGAGACCAAAGAATACTGATATTTACATTACTGTTAATGATTTTGGAGGAATTAAATGAATGCATGCAAGTTTATTCTTATTATTTTTAAATTTTGACTATTATTTCAATTAACTATTATATTACAAACTCTATAACAAAATCCAACGCTCATACAATAACTAACCGCTAAATATTACTAGTCAAAATGACTGTAAAAGTCATATTGGTTCTACGATACTTAAACTTTTTTATAACCAATTAAAATTGAAGAATTTATTGCTTTAATTACAAACACCTATATTTGACTTCACCTGGTTCATGACAACTAATAACACCGTATCGGGTCGACCTTTGATGAATTGATCACTATATTATATAACACTTGATTAAGAATAATTATGTACAGTATTATCATATTTATTTTACCTTTTTTATATACTTGTTTGTTATAAGTTAATATTTTATTATTTTGTTCTTACAAACATAATAGTTTGATATGTTTCACTACAATTATAGCGATAACATCAATAATTGACCTCAATAACGAAGCCGAATACATTCATTCGAAATTCCTGAACACTGTTATGGAATATGTGAGTATGTGTGTGTGTGTTTAAGTACTTGTATTTATACTGCATGTACAACATTGTTTTGTAAGTAAATAATGAACTTCTCCTATGTACTATTTATTAACTATTCTGATCAAAAATTTATTAAAACTGTAAAATAATATCCATCATGATAGTCGAGGTACTATGCGAGTTGATTTTGAAGTTATTTTAATTATCATGAAGTTGCCTCCCTTAAAAATAGTTTAAGTTGGGAATTAATTTCAGCTTTATAACCAAGTTTTAGTAAGTTTTTATCACCATATTATTTTTAGATAGCACTCTACACAAAAAATCGCTGACACAGTTAGTAGGAAATTATAATAGATAATATAGACACAAAATAAATAATAAGTTTTCAGTAATAAATATGTACATAAGTATTAATTAATTAATATTTGTATTTGTTTAATGTTAATAAATTCGTTGTTATCATTGATAACCGTTAAGATATGAAATAAACAAAGAGATACACAATACCTCGAGTTGTACCTTTTCAATATTTTAATGACTTTAAACTCAAATAGACATTGCACTTTGCAAGTCACAGTCTAGTAACAGGGTTAGAAAGGGTAGGTCCAAAAAAAAAATTCGACATGAACGAATCCCTATTTAACAGATAGCAGTAATCGTTGAAATTTATGTAATTTTTTAAATAAAATTTTGTAAATAAAAATGTGAAATAACACACATAACTGGAAAAAGTGAATTAACGATAGCAACAAACCACACACAACGCATAGTTTGAAAGTAACAACTCCGCCGGGAGAGCTTTGTTCATAACAGTTCAGGTAACGAGATAAAAGTTTCTATCAACATAACTTTAACTAAAAACAACGACATAAGCCATTCTATTTTATGCTTAGTATGTTACACAGATAGCTACTATGATTCTTAATATATTATAAATACTAAACGTTAAAGATATAATAATAATTAAAAATATGTATTGAAAATAGTAATATTTTCAATATATAATAGTAAAATTAAAGAGATATACACATAATATAAGTTACGATATTATTAATAAGAGTGATTTCTTACTGGCAAGATATAGTTAAAGGACATTTCCATAAATTGGGAGTAGTTGGTGCATCACGTAAAATATATAATGTATATGTTATCCAATAATACATACTAACTTTACATATATTATTTCTATATGGTGATGATACTATTATGAACAATGCTATATATATATTATATTTAAATATACTTTAATATTTTAATATTATAAATACTAAAAGGATATAAGTGGTTTTTAAGATGACTTTTAAATGAAATGATTGAGGCCATCTAATCTCACACGGAAGAGCATTGCATAGTTTTACTGTTTTAACACTACTTTTAGTGTCTTTGTCATATGCAGTGCTATAGTGAATAAAGAGTCATGACCAAGGGGAATTCCAGCAAGTAATCATTTATCGTTCCTCATGATCAGAATCAATTAGTTTTCACTCTAATGGAGTTTGTACTTGATCTGCACATAAAAAAATATATTTAGGTAGCTCTTTCATAATAAAATAAACTCACATAGGTCTTAAAATAGTTTCTAAGGTTTAGAAAAAAAAATTCACACACAAATAAATAAAAAATGAATATATTTATTTGACCTGTGGTTCATTTGTACATTTTATAACACTTTCTTTCTGGGGTTGTCGGAAAATATACATTATTTTTTTAGATTACATTATGTGTTTTAGGGACTCTTATGTTATTAAATGAAGATATGATGATGTAAAATTCTATTTTTATCAAGTCTCTTTCATATTCTAAACACAGGACCTTTAGGAAATACAGGAGGCAATGCACTATTTCGCATCTTCACATCTAGATATTCAGAACACATCTCTTGTTACAACATACATTTTTATAACTCTTATCCTAGATTTTAAAAAACGAGTATAATCACAATGTTATAAAAAATATTATATTTTTCAATACAATTTTATTTTAAATTTATAATTTTTAAAATAATCACCTCGAAAATTTATACAGCAAAAGGAAATATAAACTATTTAGTTTATAAATAAACACATGTAACATGAAGAATAATTTAAATTAAATTTTCAAGCAATCCAACAATCCAACCGAGTTTGATAACGGTTTCAACGGACTGACACTCCAATAAATGTAGCTTTGTTTAATCATGACCTTACATACACAAATACAAAGAGAAACTTATTATATTATACTAGAAAATGTTTTCCATGCGACTGACTAACTATTATATATCTGTGAAAGTTTTCTATTTTAATCGTGCGGGTTTTGAAATAAGGATATCTTATCAATATTAAATTATTAAAAAGATATAACAGTTATATTGGCATAGCACTCTTTGGGTGAAATAATTAACAAGAAAAAACCGATAAAAAAAATTAATTACGCCCACCAACATAAAGCCAAGATATTATTACCAAGTTCATTAAATAAGAGTTCACGAGACTTAGCATACCTCAACAAAAGAATTCAATTTGTCCCGCATTACTTATTCGCAGAGTTAAGCTTCCCCGAATCTGTCTTCAGGCTTGGCATTATCCGAATCCATTAATAATCATATGCCCTTATAACTTATAACTGTCCATAATAAATTTTCCCGAAACTTTGCCACTAAATGTCAAGTAATTGCCTATGACATTTGGCAATATCAACACTAGCGAAGTATATATTATTATTAGTATTATATCATATATATAACGCCTGACTATACAATAATGATGCTCACTTACTTAATATCGGCTTACAGAAATCCTAAAAAACATATAAATTTATAAACAAAATTAATTAAAATTCTATATCATCATTGTTATAATTACGCATACATTTCATTTATGAAATATTCAATTTTAGTTATAGGGGTAGGTATTTCCGGATCAATAGGACATGGGTGCCCAACCTGTTATTTGTGACTAGTGCATTTATATGTAAAATATAATGCTTTTAACAAAGTAAAAATTTTCAAGGAAGTTAGATTTTGGATGGACAAATGTTATTCTACTTATAACACACTTGAGCACTTTTATAAGTATATATATTTATTTAAAATATATATATATATTACAAGATATATAACATAGGAAGAACAATAAACCACGATAATAATTTAATGACATTTATATCACCTTTACTCGTCTAACCCAGTAAAATTATTTGAGCTCGAGCATTCTGATCAGGCATTACTTTATTACATTTCTTTTAGATTTTAGCTATCTAACTCTATAATTTTCCTAACTCCCTAATTTTTCACCCCCTTTCTCTTAACGTATACGACGGCTAATGCCGCTGCAGCTACTTGCGACTACGTGATGCCAGGTGTTTGTGTGCAGTACAACACGAAGTGCGTCTGTGGTATTTATTGTTATTCGAATATTTTTTCTTTTGTTTATAGATTTTTTTATATATTTATTATTATTTTTATTTTATTTAGTAGTTAGATGAGTTTAAATATTTTGTTTGTCGTTTTGAGCTGCTTTTATTACATTTATTTTTACCGTACAACAATGATGATATAAATAAATAAATGAAAATAAACCTTATTACGTAAAATGTAAGGTTTAAAATACAACAATAGGTTTAGATACACCTCTGTCGGCAATATTACGCTTCACCTAGTTTCGGTACAAACACGTAATTGTATATGACACGAGATCATCAATTTAGAGTCGACTACAACCAACCTGCATATAACACTTCACGGAATGCATCGCAATAAATGAATCAAATGCTACAAAATAGTTCTAAATGAATTCCATGCTTAAAAATACAAAATAGAACGTTCCGAACATTATAGGTTTACAGAAAAAATTTCGTTAGTACCTAATAGGGTGACGTTCCTTCATCAATCAGTTTCTATTGCCAACTTGACAGATTTGTCGTCACTTTTAACAGGATAACGGCAAAGAGGTAAAGGTCTATAAAAACAAAATGAATTGGATAGGTTATTAACACTTAATTGCAACATAAACATTATGTTTTTGTCTGACCAATAACAGATAATTCATTATTTACTTTGTGATCAAGATGAAATTTAATATAAATTAATTTATTATCAAGGTTTATTATACAACGTTTTATGGATTGTATAGTATTATAAGTTAATGCGTACATCTGTAAAAGAAATGTCAGGAAATGAAATTGAAGAAAACCATAAAACTTCTTTATATTTATATTATGAAGAAATAGAAAATAAATATCTTTTGCGAGAACTTATTTTTATTTAATACTAAGAAAGAAGTTCTTTAAAAATGAATGTGGATGGTATTAAAAAAGTGAGTGATCGAAGAAAATATGGATTTAGTTTTTGAAAAATGTTATCGCGAAGAATTCGGTCTTCCCCTGAATATTGTATGGTACAGAAGCATAAAAGGATTTAGGAATATTATTTTTTAGTTTCAGTATAATTTCAAAACTGTTAAAGTAAGAAAAAATATATATTACAAGTCGTTACACATGTTTGCTACTTCTTTATGATATATCTCTTTTAAATTTGTCATATTAGTCAGAAGAAAAAAATATTAACCTATTTTATTAAAAGTTTAATTTAATAGCATAAATTTTATTTGTAACAAAATAATAAATTTATCTTTTATTATCTTTACAAATATACAACTATAACTTCTATTTCATCAATCATCCAGTCACGAACCATATTACATATCATCCCGATGTTCGTGTAACTTGGTAAATATAAAGCACCATGTAAATTAATTTTGATATGTACATCAAAATGTGGGTAAAGTAGACTGACACATAGGTAGGTATTTTGTACCTTGATCAAACTTGATACATAATTCCTGAGTCAGGCAATGTTAACTACATCTTTCGACTCAGAAATTGTCCACCTCTTTAATAAAATATACAAAAAGAATTTAAAATTTATCTAAATAGAATTTCGACATATTGGTTTTTATTCATAGTGACATAGATAAGCGCTTTATTGCACATAAAACTATTATAAAGAAATGCATTAATTATTGCTAGAAGCAATCTCTGACAGACAACATCCAGGTTAAAAGATTCATTTATAAGTATAGGATAGTAGCTGGTGCGAAGAAATGAATGCGTAGAATAAAACTCTTAGTAGTTTTCCAACACATGGAATATGAACATTTATATTACATTAAATAAAAGAAAACAGCAGAACAAAACTCAATCATCACATTACCCTTAAACTAAAATAACATTAAAAAGTCTTAGCTTAGCTAGAAAGGACAAAACTATAATAGATATAGATAACGAATATGAAGGCAACTAAAAACAGAACGACAAAGACGGAATTACGATGCTTTTTACGTAATCTCTTTGACATTACGTAGCATTTGCGATGTAATCCTCGACGGTGCTCCTTTCTAAAATGATGAACAAATGTTACAAAGAATGAAAGACGTGACAACTCAGTTTAATTTATACTTCGAATTATATATTTTATTGTGATGAATGAAAGAATGTATGCATAAATAACATGAATGAATTTAATATTATTAGATATTACTTTCATAATAAGAATAAATGAAATAATCACAGACAATTTAAGATTTAATATTATAATGTCAACTCTTAGGTTGAGAACTTCACAAATAAAATGAACGATAATCCAATAGAAAAAAAATTAATTGTTCACCATAAGCTTAGAAAAGAATATTAAACATAGTATACTTAAGACAGAATAACAAGGATTTGTTAACTGTATTTTTGTTTATATTTATAGGTTTTAAAACTACTAAATTGTTTATGCATTTTAGAGAAAAAAGTAGTATTTTCTTTCTATGGCGCATGTTATAAGTTTAATATATACTTTACAAGTACTTTCCTTCCTACATTTAATTCAATTATTTCATTAGAAAATTATTGAAGTGTTTTTCGACTAATATTATATTGTATTAATAAAATACACTTTACATCATTTGCATTAATCTGTATTAAAATGTATCCGATATAATGTAGAAAAAATACAATGCTAAAAGGGAAAAAAAAATAAAAGAGACAGTTTATAGTTTTCGTTATATAATACAAATATTATTATTCCTTAATAGTTCAAAAATTAGTTTTTTCAAGATTCCTTAAAAGCAAGTTGATGAGCCTCTTCTGCAGACGTTCCATAGCGTTTGTAGGAACATTTGTTTTTGTTTTGTCCACTTTCGATTTGATATCATCAATGGCCAACATTACTTTTATTTTAAATAGTCTTATTTGATCTTCCGTCATTGTTTCGAATTCAGGCAAGAGGCTCAGGAGGAAGTATCTCATAGAATCACTGATTGTACGAGGAGGATCAATGGTTGTAATGGGACTGATGGATTCATAGTTTGACTCTTTTTGGTCATGTCGTTTATTTACATTAGATGTGCTACAGTCGTTTCTTTTTCTCTTTTGAGGTAAGGAGCTCGATTGAGATACTAAAGGATCTTTGTAAGTATCTTCATCTGTATATTATATCTGAATTAATAAATTGAGTGTTACATATTAACTGACATTCCTCTTCTGATTTCACTGCACATATAAATATATCTGGATCTTTGGTAATACTTCTATCTGTAGAAGTATCCTCTTTGCTTTCAATATTGTTTATTGGTTTTAAAAATGGTATTAAAAACTGTAAATATGGTATTAAGTAATACGGCTTTCTAGGCTTTTCAGTGGGTTTAAGATTTCTGAGAAGTGAACTTCTAATATTTCTCCATTTCTCTTTACAATCAGTAACTGTAACAAAGTAAGAAGCAAATTTTTTAGAAGCAAATAATAAAATATGTAAAATAAATATATTACCTATACCATAGTTTTGGTAAGTCTTTAAAAAGTATACGAATATTTTTAAAAATACAGACAGTTAATTTAATATGTTATATTGGGATTGCACTGACAATAAAAATGATTACAATTTTAATGATAATAGGTTGGCCACATTTGGGTGTTTGCCTAACAGTTTTAAACATGGCAGCCTCGTCTATGCTGCCACATATTGCCATATACTCCTTCCTCCCCCTGGCCATTATCTTTTTGTCCGTAAGAGTACCCATAAAGAATCTGCATAAAGGAAATAAATAGTTTTCTTTTAGGTTTAGTAAAACCAAGTTTGTTACCCTTCTATGCGTATATTAACAACAATAGATATTAATAAGAAAATGGTAGACAAAAACAAACACCATATTATCTTTAAAAAATCCAGTCTAATTTAAAATAAAACGAAAATAAAAATAAAACATAAATGTATGTACTTATGTAATAATTTTAAACTTGTACTTGGGCTTTTATTACACCTTTGAATAATTAAATAAAACTTCAGTATTACGAGGTTACGAGTATATAACCATTTACTCACCAGACAATTCGGTGCTGCTGGAAACTTGGGCCCAGGCCTCTTCAGCTAAATCTTTACGATTATATTCCGGTAGAAAGTTATTATAAAGGCATTCAAATTTTTCTATTTCCTGCACGAGGCGTATTTCGGACAACATATTTATATAGAAAGACAACGTGGTTGAAGCACGCGTAAAACACACAACGGGCAGGTAGACTATCGACTGCGCCGCGGGAGCGCCGCGCCCTCCCCGCACCGGCCCCTCACCGACCCGCGTGCACCCCGCGCCGACTTTACGTCGGCTCCGTTCATTCTAACACGATCTCGGTAAGTGTCGCTCGTGGGTTTTCGGCTTACGTTCGGCATCGACAAATCGAAACGACTGCTTATTGACTACCCAGTGAGTTCATTGACCTGCCATTAAGGTCCAATCATCTATTTTATCGCACTCGATCTTCGATGGTCAGCTAACGGAGTACACGGAATTTTCCCTGCTTCTAAATAAAGGCAATGTAAACAGAGTCAAGTATTTATAATTTTATCATTTTTTAATGACATGTATAAATTAGTTTAAAAAAGGTAGGATTTTCTTAAAGTGTGTTATTAAAATGTCTTTAAAGTTTAGAATCATATTATTATTGAGGTAAAAAAGATGTGTATATTAGCGTTTTATATTTAAGGTTTCTTTTGTAGAATCCAAATACCCAATCATTACAATATTTTAGTATCATATTTAACGCTTCTCGTCTGATTAAACAAAATCTTTATATTTCTGTCTGACTGTTAAAGATTGATTTCTAATATTTACGTTGGTACAATAAAGAATAACAATAAAAAAAGTAATAATTATATTTTGTTACAAATATAATAAATAATAAATATCTCATTAAAAATGGATAAGTATAATTTGATTAATTTAGTCTAAAATATTATCAACAATGAATTATAATATATTAAAATATAACTTTACATATAAAGTTAACATTATAATAATTATATTTAGTCATTGAGATAAATTCCTCGTTATAGAAGGCTTAATAAGTTAAATAGTGCAAACCACATCCGTACTCATTTAATTCATAATTATAAATGTAGCCGCAGTTTCAGCTTCGAAAATTTCAAATAAAATATATCCTCTAATAGAAAAAAATACATATCTTGTTAGAGAGCAGTGAAGAAAAAATAAATTGTTGTCTTTTATTCTTTATACATTTTTAACATTTCCTAACATTGCATTTAGGAAAATACTTATGTTACCGATTCAGATGTTATGGTTATAAAAACTAAATAAATACTTCGTTTATTAATTTAGATAATTCGTCGCTTAATTAATACGTGTAACGTGATGTCGTGAGCATTGTTGTAGTCAGCATGTAAACAACAAAAGCAAAATAACGTACAATATAAGTAAAGTTTATATAAGTAAAGTTTCTTTTGTATTAAAATATTTAAATTTGTATAAGAAAGCTTTTATCCCATTAATAAGAATTATGTTCTCATTTGGGTGTGGCATTGCACATTGTGTATTATTTTTAATACTCGTTAAATTAAGGCTGCTTACACTGGAGGCTTATATCAGAGCTAACAAGTAAGAGTAATTTTTATAAGGCTCTTTTTGCTTGCTCTTTTTGACGGAGACGCAGATACAATGTCCTTTGAGCGCTGCGTACCTGGAACATCCCGGTTACTCGTTAGAGCACAATTTTCGCTCACGTGCCGGGGTCTGTGTGTACGCACGGAACGACCTCTGTATCCTGCGTCTCCGTCACCTTGAAGACCCCACGTTTTCTTCCTTATGGATTTTAGTAGACACAGGAAACGAAAAAATCCTGTATTCCTGTGTCTACCGTTCGCACAGCGGTGATCAGGAGACAACTAGATTATTCGAGTATCTCGGTGAGGCTGCTGATATGGCTCTGCATCAGTACCCTTCAGTGCAGCTCGTCTTTCTGGGGGACTTTAATGCCTGTCATCAGGACTGGCTGTTCCCGTACCAGAAGACCGACCATGCTGGAAGAGAAGCGCGGAACTTTGCGTTGTCCTTCGACCTCTTTCAGCTGGTGAGGCAAGCGACGAGGGTACCAGATGTAGTAGGCCATACAGCCAATTGCCTGGACCTTTTGCTGACAACTGATCCGGACAGGTATCGTGTAGAGGTTACCTCCCCCTTGGGAACCTCCGATCACTGTTTGGTGAAATCTGTATTTACATATTCCCCACCAGCTTCTGAACCACATAGTGTTAGGCGAGTATGGAAATACAAGTCAGCAGATTGGGATGAGATGCGGCACTTCTTTGCATCTTATCCTTGGCGGCAGGTCTGCTTCTCTTCTTTGGATCCGTCGAGTTGCGCGGATGCTATAACCGGTGTGGTACATCAGGCAATGGAGTACTTCATTCCTTTTGCTGACGTACCCATCGGTGGCAAAGCTCGCCCATGGTTTAATGCTGAATGTGGTCATGCTGAAGACCGAAAACATTCGGCATACCTCATTTGGGCTGATGCTCGAAGCCGCAAAGCTCCGGATGTAAGTTTAAAGAAGAGAGCCTTTAACCAAGCTGCCAAGTCCTATAAAAAGGCATTACGGAAGGCTCGTCGCGATCGTATTGCTAAGAATGGCGAAAAGCTCTCTGTCAGACCTACTGGCAGTCGAGCTTTCTGGTCTCTTGCCAAAGCGATCGAGTCGAACTTCTGCCAACCCTCACTACCTGCTCTGCTGAAGCCGGATGGATCTCTGGCCCATACAGCGACAGAGAAAGCGAATGTATTTGCTTCTCTGTTCGCTGATAATTCACATCTAGACACTGGCAATGCTTCTCCAGCACATCTTCCTCACTGCGGTATTTCGATGCCTGAAATCCGCATCACTAATAAAGAGGTATGGAGAGCATTGTGTCGCCTTGATGTGAATAAAGCCAGTGGTCCTGATGGTATACCAGCCATTCTGCTCAAGACATGCGCAGCTGAGTTGTCTCCTGTATTGACACGTCTGTATCGCCTCTCTTTCAAGTCTGGAATAGTGCCGAAATCTTGGAAGCTTGCTAACGTGCAACCAGTGCCCAAAAAAGGCAGCCGTGCCGATCCTGCCAATTATAGACCGATTTCAATCACCTCCATACTCTGCAAGATTATGGAGCGTGTATTGAACTCGCGCCTTTTAGCGTACCTTGAAGGTAACGATCTCCTCAGTGACCGACAGTACGGGTTTCGCCGAAATAGGTCCACTGGGGACCTTCTAGTGTACGCTACGCACATTTTAGGCGAGGCCATCGAGAAGAACGGAGAAGCGGTCGCCGTCTCTCTTGACGTCTCGAAGGCATTTGACAGGGTCTGGCATGCGAGCCTTATAAGCAAGCTTTCAACATACGGTATATCTCCTGGTCTGATCGGTTGGGTAACGGACTTTCTGAACCAAAGATCTCTCCGAGTAGTTGTCGACGGGTGTTCCTCGGAACCCTTGACAATAAATGCCGGAGTGCCTCAGGGGTCCGTTCTTTCTGCAACTCTATTTCTGCTGCACATTAACGATCTGCTGAAGCCCGGTATCTATGGGTATGCAGACGACAGCACAGTTGTAGAAAGATACCTGCCGAGTAGTCGGGCTAGTAGAGATCAAGTACAGTCTGAAAGAGAAGCCCTGGTGCAACGTTTGAATGACAAACTTCAGGCAGTTTCCGCATGGGGCAATGCCAATCATGTCAAATTCAACGCCACCAAAACGCAGACGTGTCTGTTCACCGCCAAAAGGAGCCCTTTCACCTTGGCTCCTACTTTCCAGAGTGTATCTTTGGAATACAGTGACCGGCTTCAGTTGTTAGGCTTAGAGATTTCCTCGAACCTTAACTTTGGTCGGTGTATTGAGTCCAGAGCAAGAGTAGCTGCGGGTAAGCTTGCCGTTCTTGCGAAGGTCCGTCAGTACTTTACACCGGGACAGCTTCTTGTATTATACAAAGCACAGATCCGGTCGTGTGTGGAGTACTGTGGGCATATATTCGCTGGTGCCGCAAAGTCTCATCTTGCGGTTCTGGACTCAATTGAGAGGCGAGCAAAGAGGCTTATAGGTGACCCTGAATTGGTTGAAACCAACCTCCACAGCCTTGAACACAGGCGTAGAATTGCTAGCCTCTCAGTATTCTATAGGATACACTTTGGTGAGTGTGCGCAGGAATTACACGATTTAATTCCTCCGTCCCCCTTCCACCACAGGACGTTCCGACGCACGGCGGATATCCATCCTTACGTTGTGGACATTCCTCCTGTCCGAACGAAGCGCTTTGCTTCGTCTTTTTTAATGCGTACAGCGAAGGACTGGAATAGCTTGCCTGCGTCGGTATTTCCGTCCACATACAATGTGGGTGTCTTCAAGAGAAGAGTGAATAGGTTACTAGATTAATACGCCTTACCACCTATGACTACATTTCCACTTTCCATCAGGTGGAATGTAGTCAAGTACTAACCTAGACAGTATAAAAAAAAAAAAAAAAAAAAAAAAAGGCTTAACATTGTTAGCTCAGAAATAATTTTGTAAGCTTTAATGCAGAGATCCACCTTATGTAAGATTGTCACCTCCTTTAATAAAAAGAGGATTTGCTTGTGTATAAGTATGTTGATTTCTCTGCTATCACCAAATTTTTGATATCATTTTAATTATATTGAGTTTTACGTAGTTATTAAATTATATTTTCCGTTTTAATAATATTTTAAAATGATTGATACATTACTTACCTTAAAATATGTCGATCTCAAAATACATATATTTATTGTCAACTTGAACGTTTACAAAACTAAGAGTATTTTATTATTATTTTATAAAAATATATTTAATAAAATTAATTCTATAATTTCTTTATAATAAATCATTAAAGAGTTATTTTTAATAATGTTGGCAAAATATAGGTGATTTCATATAAATATATAATATGAAATATATATATACGAGCTTACACTGGCTTTGACCAAGCTTGAACGAGCACCTCACACGCTCCACAAGTTACAACTTACATTGGAAATAAACGAAAATATCCCCTTAAAAGCGACCTTAAACATTTTACAATACCGTAATATTTCTTGAAGAGATTTTGTTAGTTACATATAATATATTCCACGTGAGTTGTTTATTTTAAAATATAACTACACATTCAATCTATTGCAACTATATTGAATGTTGACAAATACTTATAAGAGTTTGTTCAATAGTTTAATTAACATTTTAATAAACTATGGATAGTTATTGTAACACGACTTATTTAAACAATAAGCTTGTTTAAAACAATAGGTTTGGCGGAAAAAATATTTAAATAGACAACTTTATTGTACATATGTATATGGTGTGGTTATATTTCTGTATTAGTCACCATAATTTGATCCATCATAGACGATCTCGATGTGGCTTACAGGAGATTAATGGTTTGCGGCTCGGCTTTCATCGATGTTGGCATCATATATAGAAAAATACATTACTCACAGTCTGATCCATTTATTTCAGTTTTATTTTAAACTATATCAGATTAATTATTATTAATGTAAATGTAAAAGTATTATTACTTTTAACTTACCCATATGAGATGAATCTACAACTTAATATTAGGATTGATTTTTAAAGATTTAAACAAAATTATTTATAATCACATATCACTCACCAAACTGACATATTCATAAATCTGTAAAGCTAAGTGTAATGTGAAATATGTTTATAGAGACGAAGCTTCTTAGCATTCCATGGATTCACCGTGCGGGTGCCGGGCCCATCGCGTTGCAAGAAGAGGAGCGCAAACAATGCCTGGGACTTGCGACCCAGATGTAGGTTTAAGGGGCCCCTTTACTATGCGCATACACGCTCACCTTCACTGTTTACGCTCCTCTCCCTACCTAACCAAATATCGTAAGAACCTACTAAAGCCGCCTTTGAAATACGTTCCAGAAATGAACTGATGATCGTTCTAGAAAGGCCGAGGTCCTTAAATAAGTTGTAGAGAGATTTTGCTGTTATACCTCTCGCTCCTACTTCTACAGCGTACAAATTAACTATAAATCTATTCCTGATCAGTTCGTTACACAGTTCGTAATATTTGTTAATCTTAAATGTATGATCTTTGGGTATGTTTGTTTCCCAGGGTACAGTAAGCTCCACAAGTATAACGCGCCTTAGTTGTTTTGAATACAGGAATAAGTCCGGCCTAGATGACGAAACACAAACATCCCCGGGGATTTTGTATTGCCTTTCATACGTGTCCATCATGAGAGTCCAATCAGGAGACGCGTCCAAGATGGAATAAGGTTTTAATTTAGATTTTTTGGACGAACCTGCCTTTACGAACTCTACTGATTTTTTGGTGGTTGTTATACCCCTCTGCGCTCTTGCTACAGAAAGACTAACCGCTTCTCGTATGATTTCTAATACTTTATCGTGGCGACGCGAGTATTTACCTCTATTTAATAGTACCCTACACCCTACTAGCAAGTGTTTCGCGGTTCCTACTGCCTCCCCGCAGATGTTGCAAGATTTTTCGGTGGCTTTGCCCCATCTTACTAAGTTACTTTGATCTGGGAGAGTCATTTGGAATGCATTAAGATAAAATTTTAATAATGCTGGGGACCAATCATGAAGCAGGGTGCGCCATCGTAAAGCTAATGGAATACAAAAATCTCCTATGGTCACCCATTCGTTTTGCAATTCTAGGCTCATTGCGTGCAACCGGTAATTATCATTTTCATCGTGCCGAATAAAGGATTTTATTATTTCTATGTCTGGTTCTTTCCTACTTGATCCTAGCCCTGCTTTATTTGTTTGAGCACCTATCATAAATTGTTTATGGAATTGAAGTCGTGACTCCAGCTCTGCGGCAATTTTATCTTTTGGGAGAGATGTTACAGTATCATCATTTGACTTTGAGATGATATGTCTCTTGGTCACTCTTAGGTGTTTATAGAGTTCCGATGGTTTCTTTAATTTTAACCCAAAATTATGTCGGTCTCTAAATAAGGTAGAAGAGTCCGCTGGATGCGCTAACCCGAGCCATGACTTCAATGTCCTTATGACGCTTGCATCTAACTTTAAAAAAAGGGTCTTATTAATATCGTAAACGAGAAAAGGCCAATTTAAACGTGATGTTAAATAATTATCGTACATCCAAGCCTTTTTGATGTTACTTGTTGGCTGATCGTCTACCTTTTTAAGATCATTCAAAAAGCTATCGACTATTATATCTAAAGATGGAGTACGCCCTTGGTAATCGATTTTTTTGCCTAAGAATTTGAACGGAGCTGCGTCGGTAATAGTAGTAACGCACTTACCGCCTATTATAAGGCCCGGATCGTAAGAGGTATATCTGGTGTTCCGCCTACCCAGACACAGACTGTAGCATTTATTGGGTTTTGTCCTCAATCCGTCCGTCCAAGCATAGAAATCCTCCACAACATTTAAAAGTAGCTGACATTGTTTTGGATTACGTGTCAGTATCGCGAGATCGTCTGCGAATGCTAGTATGGATTCTGTGTATTTATTGTTAAACTTAAACCGATAACCCCATTTCTTTTCGTGTTTAATTAATTTATCTATTAAAATATTGATCACTATGTTAAATATAATTGGAGAAATACAACAACCTTGAAATAAACCTATGTTGTAATTTAATGGTTTGGAATGATTTCCATTTGTGATTATGGAAAATTTTAATTTTGAATAATATGATGCAATCATGTCACTTACTAACGTAGGAAAGTTATACCACCTTAGCGCGAACATCATCAGTTCATGTTGTACCGACCCGAAAGCGTTCTCTAAGTCTATCCAACATACCGTTATTTATCTTTCACTATTTCTGGCATCTTTAAGGCTTTCCGATAGTAACGTATTATGTTCGAGGCATCCAGAAATGCCAGGCAAAAACCCTTTCTGGTGATAAGACCCGAAATATTTATTATTTATCATGAATTGTAATATATTATATATTGTATATTGTAATTGTAATATCATTTTATCTTGAATTGTAATATGTATTTTAAAAGCATTCTGACATAGATCGTAATAAAACATTGCATATATCTATGAGTTTTACTATTTTGTACTGATTAACATTTACTTAATATTTTAATAGAATAATATATCGTAACAATTTTAATTGTGAATATTCACAAGTTATTACGATTTATCAACACCAATTATCATTATAATTCATTACAGGGTCATATTTATCCAATTTGCTACATATATGTGAAAAATTAAACATCAATAATATTTAAAAGGGCGTTTAGTTATTAAGTAAATCGTATTATAATTTGGTGATTATACTAAGTAAAGATTAACATGTCGTTGCGATTCAGGTTAATGCTTAATTAATTCTATCTGAACCCAACACAGTTTAAATTATTATATGCATAACTTAAAATTGCCACTATCTAGAAACACTTTGAAAATTTCCTTTTAATTTGAGGATCCTGCTTCACCTGTTTTTATTAAGATTAAGAATATTACCCGGTTTAGCCGGTAATCCTTTATTATGCTGAAAAATATCAAAAACAATTGTTATTGTTTAAGGGTGATTCCAGAAAATCACGTAATTTTATTCGCCGAAGTCGAAAAATTCTATACGGCGTTTGATAATTTCAAAAATATTATAAATATGTACTCCAAGTTGCTCTCTTGATATACTATGATATAAATAAAAGTCCAATATGATTTTTGAACACAATTTGTCATAAAATGGCATTAAACATTATCACAATTAGCATATTTTCTTCGAACCTCATAATAATCGTCTTATTTTTTTTGGAAATACGAATGCATACCCGTGTTTGATTATCTAGTATTTAAATAAAAACACCACAAAATGATTTTATAAAGAAATCAGAATTTTAGAATCAACAGAATCTTTGTATTTTTTTAAATTTGTAATAAAAAAATCATCAATACCATTTTAAGAACGTCAAAATAAAGATCCGTAATTAATTTTCTGAGAAAAGGGGGAAGAAAGCAGTTAAACACGCGCTTTCTGTTCCTTTTTTCACTAATGAAGTAACGCAGTCTTGGTTTTACTTTTGTTTACAAAAATATTTTTAAAAGGACAGTGAAAAATATAGATGTCACCGAAATCACCATCATTTCCGTTTGATTGAAAAGGTAAGAATACAGCTTTACTATAAATGTCGTAAAATTATATGAGTTATAGCATCTTATATAGTTATCGTCCGCACAATTACTTCGTTCAAAATCTTTTGATTTTAGAAAATTCAATCAATATTATAGATAAATGACATCACCATTCGCATCATTTCGGTAATGAGATATTGTAAATGATGATGATTAATATGGAAGCTTTAAATGATGGATCTTTATTTGTTTGTTTAGATCACAAATGAGCAAGCGCAAAACTGTAAGTATGAGATTAGAAAAAGTTAAAATTGCCAGAAAAATAGCTTATGCTGAAAAAAAGGCTGATCCAGAACAATATGGAGTTGAAAAAGATAAGGAAATAGACAGATATAAGAAACAAATAGAAATAAATAGTAAGAATTGCTCATGAATCTGCCAGTGAGTAAAGGATCCAACGAAAGAACTGCCGTGAATCAGCTAAAACGTATCGACAAAAGAAGAAAGAAGAGAGAAGTAAGATGCCTACATTATCAGAAGTTATTAACGTAAAACAATACAATATTGAAAATGTTACAAATAAAGACACTCCAAACAATACATTGCTTGAAAGTAAATGCAACTGCAGATTAAAAATAAATAGATTAATAGTTAGGAAGCGAAGAATATTCATTAAAATGCCGAAAATAATTAATCTACCGAAACCAGAGACTACCATTTATTAACTACCGAATCCTAAGTAATGGATAATAATAATTTGCAATAAGAAAATAATACATTATAATGAATTTAACAACAAAGAATCCGTTGCTTATTTCAAGTGGATAAGTTACAGAGAAAATATAACTACCAAGAAAGGTTTCAAAACAACAACGATAACAAAGAAGGAATACTTGACTGTTAAACCACTAGCCTAAATCAATTTATTGGAAACTAGTTTCAATTTTTTTATGAAACATTGCTGCAAAATATACATACAATATTATACGATGGATAAACTACGATATTTTCAAAGGAGTGCGGTTTAACAATTTTCAGTTTGTATTTTTGGTTTGGTTTGGCTATTGACACTTTACATTTTCAATCCGACTGCCCTTCTTCACAGTATAGGAACAAATATACGTCTTACATAATTACTAAAATACACGAAGATTATTATCAAATCTCTAAAACAACTTGGAATTACACGGAGTCAGGACATGGACAGGGTGCACCGGGCGGTGTAGGTGCTGTCTTTAAGAGAAATATGGATCGGATGTTAATAGTTTCTCTACATTCGTCACATTATTCCATAAGAACGGGGAAAATATGATAATTTTTCCTATTACTGAGGAAGAGATTAATAGAGAATGGTGAAGACAGAGTAGAATCGATTCCTAATGACTTGAAAACTTTTAAGGGTGGTCTTGGATTTCACCAAGTTCTTTGACTAAAAGATAAAGAGACTATGACTTTTCGACATGTAAGTTGTTTTACTTGTAAGAATAACATTATATGTGTACATAGGCCCGGTGACGCTATCATGGCCAGTAGGGCTAACAGCAGAGACATACAAAAAAAAAAAAGATATCAGACAAAAAAAATCATATACAACTAAAGGAATAATAAGAAAGAAGGATAAATATATAAGTAATATAATGTAAGTTAATTAAACGTCTGTTAAACTATTTAAAGTATGATGTGATCTAATGCTGAAACTACATATATACATTAAATAAATAAATTTCCTACTATAATAATAAGATGAAATTTCAAGATCGGAAGCCAATAATGCTTCATATCTTGAAATATTTGAATAATAAAAAATTCAATATACAAATGAAAAGGTATTTTATTTCTAATAATGTAATTACCATTTGTCATCATGATGTCATTACCATTAACAGTGCCGTCTTTAGCACCGTACTGCTGTTATTACCATTCACACTTAAAATTTAGAAACCGCAATATCTTTTAAAATTCTTACTAAATTTTAAGATACCATCTCTCGCTTAACATTTTTTTTTCTTCCCTTTAATATCTGCGATCGGCCGTAAGCCATAATCAGATGTGGTCTATTTGTCAGGATTTATTGGCGTTCCTCCAGCGAGTTCCACCAATCACTATTGTCTAGACTCTAAGTCTAGTATTTGCCATCTGTTTAGGCGAGTTATGCTTGCATGATTCAAGAGGTATCTGGCTGGCTCATTCTTGTGGTCCCTTAGTCTAATTTTATATTTTTTGCTGTGTTCGGTCACTTCCTCCTTCACTGTTGGCATCTTTAAATGTTCATGGATTTCCGTATTTCTTACGAACCAGGGTGAGCTGGATATGGTTCTGAGCGCAATGTTTTGGAATCTTTGAAGGATTTCGATATTTGAGTTACTCGAGGAGCCCCACAGTTCAATGCCATACGTCCATATGGGTTTTATTATAGATTTATACACAAGTAATTTGTTGTGTAGTGATAACGGGGATTGTCGTCCAATTAACCAAGACAGTCCCTGAAATTGAATGGTGGCCTCCTTTTTCTTCATTTTTATGTGGTTAGCCCAAGTGAGACGTCGGTCCAGGTGCAAACCAAGATATTTTACACTATTGTCTGTAGGTAGTGGTTTGTTGTCCATGCACACAGGTGGATAGTCTCCCTTACGCAAAGTAAATGTGATCTGTATCGATTTCGCAACACTTGGTTTGATTCTCCATCTCTGCAGCCATGAGTCTATCTTGTTCAGTTACACCTGTAGTTTTTGAGAAGCCTTATCAGGGTCAGTGTCACTCGCCAGGCAGGTAGTATCATCGGCATAGGTTGCAGTTATCACCTCCTCAGTACCGGGTAAATCCGCTGTGAATATGGAGTACAGAGTCGGTCCTAGCACTGATCCTTGTGGTACTGAGGCTTTCATTTCATAAAGATTTGAAAGTTCTTCCTCAAACTTGACTTGGAATATCCGTTGGTCCAGGTAAGACCTGAGGATCATGTAAAATGAGTTAGGCAAGCAGGTTTTTAGTTTAAATAAGAGCCCCTTGTGCCAGACTCTATCAAAAGCCTGTTGGATGTCTAAGAATACAGCAGAGCAATATTCTTTTTTCTCTAGACTGTTTGATTTTATGTACAACGCGATATACTTGTTCCACTGTGGCATGCTTCTCGCGAAATCCAAATTGGTGATCTGGAATTATTTTATTTTCTTCCAATACTGGTCTGAGTCTGCTGAGGAATATCTTCTCGAACACCTTTGATATTACAGTCAGAAGGCTTATAGGTCTATACGAGCTTGGTTCAGTAGGTGGTTTTCCTGGTTTTCCAATCATACACATTAGTGATACTTTCCACAGTTTTGGGTAATACTGAATTCTGAATATTGCATTAAAGATCATTGTCAGCAGAACTATCATCTTTCTTGGAAGATGTTTAAGAATTTCACCAGTTATGAGGTCGAATCCAGGAGCCTTATTGTTCTCCAAGTTACGTATGGTCCCAATTATTTCTTGTGAAGTCACCAATTACAGAGGTGGTGACATCTGCTGGTTGCTATTGATGATTTCATCAATTTCCTTCTCAAAGTCGTTCATAGTATTATAGATTGATTTGGGGTGAAGATTTCACTAAGGTGTTTTGCAAAAGTTTCCGCTTTTTCACTTGTACTTTTAGCCCATGTCCCATTAGATGTCTTAATATGTGGAACAAACTTTCTTGGTCTTTTAAAGTTTTTGGTTATTTTCCATAAGTTATCCTTTTTCGGAGCCGACAATGAGGAAAGTTGTTGATTGAAAGTGTGGTTCTGGTTGTCATTTATAAGTTGTTTAAGTTCCCTAGCAAGTTTGTTATATTCTCTTCAGTCTTGGTCAGATTGAGTCTGATGGAGACGTCGTCTTTGTTTCCGTTTATCCAGTAACTTTAGTCTTATTTCTAGAGGTACATTGTTCTTGTAAGGGAGCTTTGTTTCAGTCGGAGTAGCTCTCCACGCGGCCTCCTGAATAAGATTCGTAGCGTAAAATGTTGCTGAGTCAATATCTTCTGCAGTTTTTAGTATTATTTTTAGGTTTGCAGTCTCTATTAGGTATTCAGAGAATGCATTACAGTTTCTATTGCTTTGTCTTTGTCTTTGTCTTTGTTCTCTATGAATGGCTGTCACACTGAAGGTTGCTATAACTGGAGAATGATCAGATATCGCATCAAGAGATGGTTCTATATCAAAATAGCCGTCCGCTGGACCTTTCACCACAAAGAAGTCCAGAAGATCCGGAGTTCGACATGGGTCCGAGGGCTTGTATGTCGGTTCACCCGAAGCCAGCGTTGTAAGTCTGTTGCTGTCAATACTTTTCTTGAGTTCGCGTCCTCTTGTGGTGATTAGTCTGGAGCCCCAGCACGTATGTTTGCTGTTCCAGTCCCCACCACTGATGAATTTGTGTCCTAAGGTGTTGAAATAGGTGTCAAACATGTCTTTTTTTTATATTTTGTCCTGGTGGACAATAGATAGCAGTGATTGTAGTAGCCTGTATCCAGTTTTCTTTAAGTTCACCATAAAAGTTGTGATTTATATTCTTTTTGATAAAGATCGCAGTTGTGATTTGTCATCAGGGTGATTAGTGGTATAAATGTTATAATTATCCAGCTTAACTGTTTTACGGTCATTTACATGTGTTTCAGATATTAGAGCAATGTCAATTTTATTGGATGTCAGTAAAATACCCAGTTCCTGTATGTTAGGTGACAAACCATTTATGTTCCAGGTGACAATTATGAGTGAAATCATTTTGGAAGTCTGCCGATGAGGCTCGTGATGAGATTCATCATTGTGCTAAATTGTGAAAGCAGTTGATCGATTCTTTCAGCTTGCTTATTTATAAGTTATTGCTTAATTATAAGTGATTCTAATCTATTTATGTGGTCATTGCACTTCTCCTGTGGTTCTATTTGTTTGAAATTTGTTCTTTGTGATTCTTCATCACTATTGTTATTGTATGCTTTAACTTTTTCTTTCAGGTTGTTTGCAGTGGACCTTTCCTGTGTTTTAATAGCTTCACTGTTTTCATGCTAGACTACGTTAACAAAGAATATGTTTGAAGGATCTTTCGTTCCAGGTTTACGACCGGTCACTATCTCTCCTTTCACAGTGTTTCCAGTCAATTCTATTGCTGCTATTAAAGCATCTTTTGGAGTGCTGAAGTGTAGGTTTTTAATAACAATTCGCATGGTTTTTTGATCTTTACAAGTGAAAGTGTGTCCAATCAATCCTCTGTTTCTAATGTGTTCTATTAGGGCCTTGTATGAGATTACAGAATTAGTAGAAATGATTAGTTGATTCTTTGACGCGATCCGGTAGGTAAAGTTATTTTTGTTAGCCACTTCTTCCAGAAATTGAGTAAGTTTTCCAACATCTTCAATGCCATACAGCATGATTGGAGGTGGTTTGGTTTCTTTTACAACTTTTTTCTGTGGGGTCTTTTCTGCATCTTCTGTGTTTAACAAGCTGAATCTATTTTGGGTTTTTATTGCAGGATGTTGGTCCTATTAAATATTTAATATTTTTACTACAATAAAGTAGGAATAATAGTCGATTTATATAAGTACAAATGTGAAAGGAACAATTACGTATCTCTTATACGGGCTGGGTTTACTTTATTCAGCATGTTGACTGAGCACACAGTCGACGACGTATTGGGATCGATTAATATCCTTCATTTTCCGTATTGTTTTATGGTAATACAAGAATAAATACATGTTTTAATGGGATGATTTTTCCTTCGCCATTATTTCGGCAATGGTAAGACATAAGTTAAAGTTAAAAAAAAAACAAAACTTATAAAAACAGAGTAATATTTAAAGACGAAGAGGATTGAAGTACATCATAAATTAAATTAAATTTGTATTTATCTTCAATCTATATCCCTCATAGAAGTTGGTAATTACTTATACTAGCTTCTTAATGGTGCTTTATATCAGAAAACTTACAAAAATTTATACCAGAAATATCTTTTGAAGGCCATTCGTTTTTTATTAAATATAACATATTATATTTTTGATTGTTGAATGTAAATTTTGAAAGCAACTTTTGTATGAACATTAGAATATTTTGTAGTTTATTATAGGTAGGTATGTAGATTTGAATTTGTATGAATGTTATCCTATAGAGGTAATCATGTATTAACATAAAAAATGTTTTATGAAACATTTGATTTAGAAATAATCTTTATTTTATAAAGATAATGAGTAATTCCCTACTGAAGTATCTAAGTCAAGGTGAGATAAGTAGGTACTCCTTGCTGAAAAAAGAAAAAAAATTACAAGTAACATATTTCCTATTCATGAATGCTGATCGATGTGCACTTTATTGCACTCTTAACCGTCTGGGAGACCTTTTTTTGTGTTTTGTTGTCTCCAGAATGCGACGAGATAATTAGCTAAAAATTTTCTCATGTATATCTGAGCCGAACGCGGATGTTATAGCGAAAAAAGATTGAAAAAATGTGTAAATTAATATAAGTATTAAATTTTAAGTTAAGTAATATAAATAATACTACAGTGATCATTAAATTAAAGCACAAACACTACGCCAACTATGAAACAAACACATAAGACATTTATAATTATCGTTCTATATATATCTATATTTATATTACATATAACACTAGACTTCCTTTTATTTAATTGAATGACACAAAGCTGAGAAAGTCAGTGGAAATTTCTTTCTAATTGCTACAGACGACAGCGAAGTTGGAAGCAAATATTGAGGCTTTGAAGAGCTTAGAGTAAAGGCTTTTGAATTTGGGTTTCCTTTTACATTATTCAAATCAGTGAATAAGAGTTATATTTTATTTTACTTATGTTTTTTATTTAAATAATAATAATAATAATAATATGATATATATCCTGTTAGTTTTAACTAAATATTTGTTTTTAATATTAGAAGATATCGTTCAATTATGTAAATTAGTTAACCGAGAAATGTATTTAACGTTTAAGTACAATATATTTCCTTTTAAAGATACATCAAGAAGTTAGTGGATGTCACATATATATATATATATATATATATATATATATATATATATATATGTAAAAACACAATAATCAATATAGATCAATAAAACTCATCTGCCTAAAAAACATTTTTTCTGCTTCATTCTGCCTTAGAAAATTAGAATTAGAGAAAGTTAAAAGGTTAACCTCATTTGGCAATAACTAACTTTCGCATAACTTAAAAATTTTAGGTTATTCTATAAAGTTCAGAATTTGACATACCCAGCTATATCCTAGTATAAAGTTGTATTTTGACATTGTAATAGTTGTCTCAAAACCTACACATGGTAGGGTATTCACGACTATTAATATCTAAGTTCAAAAGTCATTGCACACCCCGCTGTTTATAAATAAATTTATAAATAGAGGGGTGTGCAATGGGCCCAGTGTGTTTTAGTCCGAGGTGAAATTTAGAACTTAGATTACTTAACTTAAACACCTACTAAGCGAGAATTAACGAAATACTTCCTTTTAAGTAGGATATAAGTTTATTAAGTAGGATATAGGATATAAGTTTAGGTACGGCCACTTATGGTGATGGTAACATGAATTTTACAAGTTAAATAATAGCAAGACCCTTATCATATAGCTCTATTAAAATTGACATACGTATATTTTTCACTAACTAGTCACTAAATTACTTCAGGAAATGATAGTCTTTCATCGACGAGTACAACCCTACAAGAAAATTTTATGGCAAAGTTAAAAAACTAATCTAGTTTCACGTCAACTAACTTTCGTATAATGTGAATCTTAAATTATTTTACATTCTCATCCCGGTTAAGGCAAATACTTAATATGAAAACTCAAAATATCGGAAGAAGAGAAGAACTTTCATAATAAAATTATTTAAAATGTTTTTTGTGCCGTGTTATATAAGTGCAGTAAAAATACTGTTATAATGTTTTCTTGTGACATGTGTTTTTATAAGTTAATTATAATTAAGATCTTTTCATTAAATTCTTATATACAGACATTGATTTCACACGTGAAGGATAAGTGTTAGCATTGAACATCTTTAGAATTTGACATTCAGGGTACATCACTCGGAACCGAATGAAGCAAGGCTACAGTGATAGTGCCTCCTATGTGAATTTCACTTCCTGTTCATTTTTTATAAGGCAGTAAAGCGACCGAGTTCGTATCGAGTCACCTTTCTTTCACTTCACGCTGTAGTGAATGCGATATTATTATAATAAGTAGATAGAATATTGATTATACAAGTGTGATTCATACTTAGCTACCAACATTTCTGTGATGTCCTTAAAACAATTTAAAATAAAGTAGTTATGTGGTTGTTATATGTTTATCTAACATATTTTTTGTTCAGATTTTTTTATACATTTATGAGGGTATGTACATTAAGATTTAATCCTTTACAATCAACACCATTTTCCAGTATTTATCGTACATGTGGAATCGAAACAACATGTTCTTTACTTTCACAAACTTCTGATATATGTCGGCGCAACCAAATCTTTTTACCCTCATGTCATCATTTACAAAATCCTTCAGAACAACTTCCTTTTGTAACTGTTGTATACATCACAATATGTTATTTACGTGATCTTAATATAATAATTTTATATTCGTTGAAAAAGGATTTAAAGGATTTAATTGTCTATAATTATCAAGGATAAAAACGTTAACCAATATAACCTTTATATGAATATTGCTTAAACACATTCTTATAAACATAAACATAATTCCTTGGGGGCGGGTAAATATCATTCAATTATCACAGAAGCAAGCTATCGTCATTCGTATCGAATAGAAAAAGGTTAGAAGTTTCCTTCTAATATAAGGATAGAAGTCTGAACTTTCTCTGAACCTTTTTAACCTTTAACTGAGGCTATTTAGCCTTTTGTTTTATTACCATGTTTATTGCAAAAACACAATGGGTATTGTCTGGACTGTTTCCTTAAGACTGGGAAAGATATGCGTTTCTTGGGTAAGGTTTTAGATTAAAACTATTATTCATCTTAAAGAAAACTTTATTTTTCCTTATTTTTTTTAAAGATATGATTTTTGGCACTTGTTTGGTTATTCCATCGATAATTGTCTTACAATATTTATTATTTTCAAAACCCTTTCCCATATTTTATCTTGAAAATATACTACCATTTCCTTTAGTTTATGCTGAGCTAAAAATACAATAATTAAATACGGTAATTTGAACCTCTAATTACCATAGACATTTTTAATTAGAAAGCCGAAACAGAGCTGAAAGAAATGCTTTAATATCTGTGTCTGGTCTGGTCTGGTCTGGTTTAATTATGTTTAATTATTACTTACTTTTTAAAATAAGATTATTTAAAATTTTATTAATCGAATCCTTTTAGTCCAATATTGAAAAACTGCTTGAACCATGCAAAATTCAACTCTTTTATTCTTTATAATATTACAGGTGTCACTTATTTTAAGTAACTGAATTCAAAATTAAAGACAAATGCATTGATCACAACATTTTAGACTTATGTAACGAATATCTCATTTATCGTTACAAACAATCAGGTAATACAATACAGGTAAATTAACTAAAATAATAGAAATATTAGAAATTATTTATGAAAAATAATTATATATAAATCTATTCATTGCGAACCGTCCATCCCGTTTATCCCACGCACTTGTCAACAATAAATCAAACAAGTACATCTCTATCCCAGTTCTATTCAGACATTTACTTTTCCAATATTTTAATCAAAATAAAAATATACAATTCAATAATAATTTACTTGTTAAAGTTACGTTTGACTTGACGTTTGATTTATTAAACTACATACTGTTAAATGTGTATGATATAAGTTGTTTTTTTTTTAAGTAATGCATTATTTGATTGCGAATGGTACTGGTTTCTTGGGCTGGTACCACCCTCTTCGGGATATTCTGCGTAAAATAGCTATATTTGAGTGAGTATTCCTACTCAATTGGAGGATTTCAGTCATACGGGAGGATTTCAGGCAGTTCCTCCAGTTTTATTATGCAGAATCCATATTTACAGAAGAATCAATCATTGTTAAAGAAAAAGTGATGTTGATTAAATTTGATTAAAAAAGGAATTAAATAAAAGAAAACATGTAACAATAAGTTATTATCATTCCACGTGGTCGTAAAAACATAACAAAGAATGAAATACTTATACACAAAAGCACAACCAAGCTATTATAGCAAGTAGAGCACGTGTTGCTTCTCATATATTAAAAGCAATTATTATTAACACAAAGCAAAGTCACGCAGTGCAAAGTCAGGGTCTATTCATTAAAGTAGTAACTATATTCTCTTTTTCCGGTATCATGATTTCTTTTTCTTAATAATTGATATACTATTGAGATAATAATATTGATTTTTAAACTATATATTTATTAGATATAGGAAAATAATACTAAGATGGATTTTACCACTATGATAGAAAAATAAAGAACTATGAGTTTATAATAATTGAATAAGTTTTTTTAAATTGTGTCTAGGATAGGATTCGTAAGATGCCATAAAAGTTGCTTATTAATAATGTTTAGTTTGTTGGTGAAATCGCAAATAACTCAAGTTTGTTTATATTTAGCACGATCTTTAAGTCACATACCATCATTAATTTGTTAACAAGCAAATAACTTTAAAGTACATTTATATTATTTCTCTTAAAAAAATAAATAGTAATTAAAAAACCTTAATAAATTATCTAAATTATCCATGAAAAGTTTAACTGCTAGTATCATGTTCTGAACTATAAAGTAATAAAAAATTATATAAACGAAGTAAAAACGATTTATTATTATACAAGATTTTTAATTTTTACCCACTAACTTCATTTCACTATACTATTACTGTTTTATCGATCGAAATCGATTACTAAACTGAAACTACTTTTTAACTTAAATTACTTTTGCGATGCAATTTCATGATAAGTAAGGTAAAACAACTTTGTATCAACTCTTGTGGTGCCTTGAATGTTATTGTGATTGACTCTTGTGTACGCATTAATGCATTTTTGTTTTGATCACTCGCACGTACTAATTGAAAATCACTTAGTAATGTTATTTGGAATAATTAAATATAAAGGAGGATTATAAAATCATGTTTATTTCTGTCAACATTTTCTTCTCTTTTACATTAGTATCGAACTACCCAAACTTTCTTTATCTGAGGACATAAGAGTTAATTTATTCCCTTCAGTAAGTTGCGAAAAGCATTTTTTGTAGCAAATATAACATTACTTTTTATTGTATTGCTATAAGTATAAGAATATAGTTGTTTACATTGTATTGCAAAGAGTGTAAAAATCTATATGTACTGGATTTCAGACTATCAGTGCACAGCACATTTTTATATGAATTTAATAAACATCATACGTTTAAAAATGTAAGACCTTTACATAAGGTAGTGCAATATATTGGAGAGGCAAAAAAAAATGTGTTATAGATTTTTATTAAAACACGTTCGACCTCAGCACGTACATACCACGTGGCCGAACATAAAAAGTTTACGTCCATATTATATTGGATAATATATTTTTAATCGCAAGAAAGTATTTAAAGATAAAAATAGTTTTTTCTAGTCATGTTTGAGTTATATAACTTAAATCAACTTATATCATAATCATCTTAGATTTAATAATCGACCATTATCATGTCATGTCTCGAATAAATATAACGAATATATTATTATTAAAATTCAATTTTTAATTTCCTATAAAATATTTTAGAGTTTTCAGGTTTAGTCTATATTTTTATACCAACCGAGCTAAACTAGCTAGAAACAATCTACCGTAATTAGCAATTTAGCGCTTGCAGATAGCTTTTTTGCAGTTTTTAAGAAAAGCTTACAGTATCCTGAAAATTGGCACATTTCGGTTATAGGTTAACCTTGAACTACACAGTAGGTTTTTTTTTAATGTACGAAAGTGAGACTGTTTTTCTTCTTAATAACAAATAAATTATCTATATCTCCTTGCTCTTTTATAATCAAATGTGGAAGGCTCAGCAAAGCATTACAAATACATTTGAGTATTTAAAATCTGTCTCATTAAATCACGTCTCTTATCTAAGAATATTTTAACTTTGCAAATTAAGAGTTCATAAAGTTTTGTTACTTTTAATTAATTTAAAATTTTTGCAAATAGTTTAACCCTTTCACTTTTATTAAATTTTGAGAATTTTAAGATTAAACGTTTTTAAATTATTGCTGCCGTTAACAGAGTCAACGGTGCTTTGGCTGCATTGTTGAGACGGCGAAACGTCAGCATAGCTGAATGATTGGCTGTACACAATGCAGTTTTGCTACCGACGCTGTTATACGGCAGCCAAACGTGGGTAACACAGAAGAAGAATGTAAGAAAGATGAATGCTGTGGAGATGCGATCTCTTCGCCGAATATGTGGAGTCAGCTTAGGTGACCGAATACGCAATGAAGAGATCCACAGAATGGCAGGTACTAGCAAAGATGTCACGGTGACAATAAAGAAGAACGTGCTCAGGTGGTTTGGGCACGTCGAACGAATGAGTGATGAAAGAATGGTAATAAAAGATTTATAATAGAAAAGTGAGCGGTAAGAAAGACAAGGGGAGGCCTTGAGTGACCTTCGAAAACACAGTAGTACGATACTGGAGGAACGTCACTTAAAAAGCATGACCCCCCGGAGGGCATGTATGAAGAGGTTAATGTCTGTGGTCGAGGCGAAAGAGGTATGTATGTAGCGTTTGGCCAGCGTTGCCTCTGGCTACCCCGCAAGGGATATGGCGTGAAGCTAAGTTCAGTTAAGTTTTTAAATTGTTATTTGTTATTTGTTAAATATTTGTCAGTGTAAAAGTTATAATTATTAATAATTTATAACATCAGATACAGAACATCTTCATGAAGAAGAAAATAACGTAAAATACTGCGCAGGTCAGTGATACTGCAATCAAATTAGAATAGTGTAGTCTATTTATAAAAAAACAAACTTTGAGAACATGTTTTTATTTAGTATATATTTAACCTTTGGCACGGTAAGTTGAGACTTATAGTACGATCCTTTTAGGACCTTATAAAAAATGCAACGGACAGTACCTTTGGTACGTTGATAGATCGAAGCCTCACTCTACGCAAAAAAAAAAAAAAATACCAGTAGAGAATAGTTTAAAAAATATTATAGTTCAATATTTCTTTGTAACTCTACTGTACATAACGTTTCTGTCTAAGATTTTATTGCAAATCAGTGTAACAGTTACAATGTATGTAGTTGGTATATAAAGTAATACCTGTTTCCCCGAGATCCCTTTGTGAGAGATAAAAGAACCCAAATTTGAAAGAGGATAAGACAAATCACGTTAAAGCAGATAAGTGAGTCGTAAATCAGCAATGAAATAAATAACTTACTATCGACCTTCCATGTATCATGTACATCTTTGAGATTTTTTCAAGTACTGTTCAATAATTTATCATAATACAGTCTATATACTTTTTATTTTCTGAGTTAAGATTTATATTACATGTAATCATAAATAATATATTACCTTTTTTGTATACAATTAAGATGCCATAACTACTAAACAAATATAATATTTTTTAATTCACGGTCCAATATTAAAATCAGATTCAGCTCGATCTGCTCGAGGAGTTTTGGGAGAGGATCAGGAATGTTCTAAGTAGTGTAAGAGATAATGAAAAGTTGATAGTATGTGGAGATATGAATGGATGGGTTGGAACCGCGCGAAGTGGTTACGAGAGCGTGCTAAGCAAGTATGGTGATAAGAGAGTAAATGAGGCTGGAAAGCTTATTCTGGAATTATGTAAGGAGAGAAATTTGTTTGTGGCAAACACGATGTTTGATCTTACACAAATTCACATGGGAGCGAGCGGAAGAAAGAAGTATGATTGATTTATTCCTAGTGGATCAGCGTATTCAAAGTCAAGTTATGGACACGCGAGTGTTTAGGGGTGCTGATCTGGGAACGGACCATTATCTAGTCGTTGCTAGAATAACAGGTCTGTTTGCAGGTAGGCGCAGCCGCACGACTTGTCCAAGCTTGGCGTCGAATTATCGCATAAGAAGCTGGAAGCTTCAAGATCCGCCGATCAGAGAGGAATATCAAGAAAGGGTTTCCAAGAAGCTTGAAAGCTGTGATTCTGGAAATAAAAGTGTTGAAGTATGCTGGCAGAACCTTAGGAATAGTATGGTGAAAGTAGCGAAAGAAGTATGTGGTAAAAGGAAAAGAGGTTTTAGTAAAAAGCGCGACGAATAGTGGGATGATCAAGTGAAAGATGCTGTAGAGTAAAAGAAGAAAGCATGGTTGGATTATAAAGCCTCTGGTAAGGATAAAAGTATGAGAGAGATAAGAAAAAGAGCGTACAAGCTGCAAAAGCACAAAACAAAAGCACTTATAAAGATGAAGAGTGAAAATTCTGAGAGAGAAAGGGATGAAAGGTTGACGAATAACTTCCGGGAAAACACGAAGCTTTTCTGGCTAGAAGTTAGTGGTTCCCGGGGTTGTTCGGTAACCTGTAGAATGAAAGGGGTGCTTTCGAAGAGCGGTGAAATTTAAACCGAGCAAACACACGTTTTGCAGCGGTGGCCGGAATTCTACACGGAGACGTATGAATGTGAGGACACCTCGGCCTCGAGTACCAGCAAAATGCTGAGTCCCGATGTAGCCGATGGTGAAATGAGTTTGGAAGAAGTGGAGAGCGCGATTAGAAGCCTGAAATGTGGTAAGGCTGCGGGAGCAGACGAAGTTACTGCCGAGATGATCAAATATGGTGGGCCACGCGTCTTGGACTTGTTCTGGTTTTTGTGCAATTTATGCTGGAAATCAGGGGAGGTCCCACACGATTGGCGAGGTCCAGTCATCGTACCTTTGTATAAAGTCAAAGGTTCACAGATAGACTGTGCAAGCTATAGGGCTATCAGTTTGATTAGCTTGGGCGGTAAAGTTTATGCTAAAATATTAGCGAGAAGAATGCAAGAGAAATCTGAAAGGCTGTTGTGGGAGGCCCAAAGAGGTTTTAGACCTGGAAGAGGGTGTATAGATCAGATCTTTTCCCTCCGCATGATTACGGAAAAGTTTTTGGCTCTAAACCGAAAGGTTTTCTGTGCTTTTGTGGATTTGAAAAAAGCGTTTAACAGGGTTGTGATAAAGAAATTATGGGAGATACTGCCCCAATACAATGTGAGCGGACCCTTGCTACAAGCTGTAAAGTCTCTTTACAAAGATTACTCAGCCTCTGTGCGAGTAGGAGCTGACATGTCGCCCTGGTTTGGCATCCAATCGGGAGTTAAGCAAGGTTGCGCTATGTCAGCTTGGTTGTTCAATTTGTATTTGGATAGTTGTCTCCAAGGCGTGAAAGACAGTGACATGGGAGTGAAAGTAGGTGACCTTAAGGTCAATTGCTTGCTATATGCAGATGATGCAGTGCTCATTGCATCATCAGAATGCGATTTGCAGGCATTGGTCACCACTCTGAAAGATGGATGTGAAAATAATGGTCTAAACCTGAATGTAGATAAGACGAAGGTTCTGATATTTGTAAGAAATGAAGAAAGAACAGAATGTAAGATCAACGTGAATGGTAAGATAATAGAACAAGTGAATGAAGTGGTATATTTGGGAAGTATGTTTAGTAGAGACGGAAGATACGAAATGGATGTAGAAAGGCGCATTGCCGCCAGTAACAGAGTCAGAGGCATTGTTGAGACGGCGAAACGTCAGCATAGCTGCATGTTTGGCGGTACAAAATGCGGTTTTGTTACCGATGCTATCATACGGCAGCCAAACGTGGGTAACACAGTAGAAGAATTTAAGAAAGATGAATGCTGTGGAGATGCGATCTCTTCGCAGAATATGCGGAGTCAGTTTAGCTGACTGAATCCACAGTGAAGAGATCCACAGAATGGTAGGTCTGCGAACTAGCGAAGTCACGGTGAGAATGAAGAAGAACGTGCTCAGGTGGTTTGGCACGTCGAACAAAGGAGTAATGAAAGAATGGTAAAAAAGATTTAAATAGGAAAAGTGAGCGGTAACAGACAAAGGGGGAGGCCTCGAATGACCTTCGAAAACACTGTATCTTCGATACTGGCGGAAGGGCACGTAAAAAGTATGAGGACCCCCCGGAGGGCATGTATAAAGAGGTCTGTGGCCGAGGCGAAAGAGGTATGCAGGGACCGTAGCGTTTGGCGCTCCGTCGTCTCTGGCTACCCCGCAAGGGATATGGCGTGAAGCTAAGTTAAGTTAAGTTATTAATTATTTCAACAGATTCCAGGAATATGTTCTTTTTATATTTATGCTCAATAATAATACCATTTTTAATGTATATATTTTTGCGAAAATCGAAAATTTTGTTTGATTATGAAGAAATAGCTTTTTGGGATCATGTTAATTACCATGGTCAGAGTATTACTTATTGACCTTTTGTATGAAAGCCAAATGTTTTCTTTGTTATGATAATTTGTTGTAGAGTTGTTATCAGTTCAGAAGCTTTACTCATTTATCATATTTCTATTAATTATATTTTAAAACATTTGAGTTAAATTCAAAGATACAGAACAAACAGACCTTTTATACTGTTTCATTAAGTATACTAAGTAATTGTAACAATTTTATCCTTAATAAATACGTTACTTGATAGAATATAATAGAATGCTTATATTGTTTGGATAGGATGTTAATAGCATAAAGTTGTATTTGTGTGTCAAAGTTTCAAAAGCGTACTGATAAAGCTCTCAGAGGCGTGTTTTGCTTCGTCTAGTGTAACTTCATTACTAACATCTACAGGTCAGCTATCCTATACCATAGGTATCTAGTACGCTACTGTCAGCTTTCAAAGCGGTTTTAAACGTATAACAAGTTTTAGTACAATCAATTTATTGTAATGGATGTGATTGTTGATAAAACGTAAAACTATTTTTATAAGGTAAATGATTTTTAGCCATTGTCTGATGTTATATCTCAAAAATATTAATAATTACATACATATATATATATACACATATAGTAAATAGTAGTAATAGTAAAATATATATTTATATAAGATAATATTTTCTTAATTACTATTATTCTCATTATCTAGGTAAGTGGTTAAGTTTTATTAGTGAAAAAATAACTTTTATATTTGATTTTTTTATACCGGTATCTGTTTCTAAGTCAATATTTATATCATTTCTAATGAAATCAAAACAGATATACAAAACCAATCAATACTGTAATACCACTACTGGAAAAAAAATAATGTTATAACATAATGCAGTTTTTAACTATTTAGTTTATCAATAAGTACCAAAGTGGCCTTATCAGAAGTTACAACCAAATATATATATATATATATATATATATATATATATATATATATATATATATATATATATATATACAGAAATTTATAAATAAATGCAAAATAATAATTTTATAAAAATAAAACTGAAAGCTATTTTTGTTTTAACATTGTAATTTGTTTATGCTAATAAACAAATTAAAATGTTTTATTTTTAAGTTAGATAATTTTCTAGCAGAAAGTTTTATTCACCCGAAGTCTCTCTTGATAATTATGACATAATCTTTGATATTAACAAATATAAGAATCAATACACAAGAGCAGAAGAAAGAGATATCTGATTTAAACAATATCAAAAGAAATAGACTTCTTTTATATTTTACCTAACAGAGTTGTTACTTCTGAGCCCAAAAGTTCTGATTGAACTATAAATGTTACCCATTTTGTAGAACATAGTTTTAGTTGGGCTGAGTTTAAGGACGTATAGGTATTAATAAATTCAGATATTTCAAGCTGTTATAAGGAAGTTTGAGTATTCGAGTACGCAATGACGGGAATTCCTCCTTTGTTAAATTGCAATTTAAGTAGCATTAATTATAAACAAACCAGGAATTGGATTGCTATCCAATTGTAAATACCTCTATTAATAATATTTAGAAACATTCTTATCAAAATGTGAACTGATGTTTATTTTTAAATATTTTTATATGCCCATTTAATAATATAAAATACTAAATATAAAAAGTTTAATTTTAGCAAAAAAAATTATTAACAAAGTATAAAATGACGAAAAAAATCGCCATAAAATAAAAATAACATTACCTGTTCTTTGGGTTTCCTAGTTTTCCTAGTAATCCTAGTTTACCTTATCGTTATTTTATTACGGTAGGCTCTTAGTCTTCTGTCTGTTCGCAAATCACGTAAATCATATTTAACCGAATATAACAAATTTCGGTAAGGAAGACTAAAAATCTAAGATAAAGATATATAATGTATGTTATATTTAAAGCGATAAATAACATATGGACAATTTTCTAAAACTATATTTTTACGGCCCAGTTATGTAATTGAATATGATATGCTTGTAAGGTTGCTTGCTAAAAATACTAAAAAACTACACGTTCCGTGTATTGGAAACATTGATTATTGTATTTGATTTTGATTTAACTATTATTAATTACTACAACAAAACACCAAAACACCAAAACCGCAAAATAAACAAACAGCAAAACTTGGTAAGTAATTTTATTAAAACACATCCGATCCCGACCTACTACTACTACATAACCGACCATAAAAAAAAATTACGTATATGTGATAATAAT
Organism: Melinaea menophilus ssp. n. AW-2005; assembly: GCA_918358695.1. Classification (NCBI taxonomy): domain Eukaryota; kingdom Metazoa; phylum Arthropoda; class Insecta; order Lepidoptera; family Nymphalidae; genus Melinaea; species Melinaea menophilus. The sequence goes on along the minus strand of OU911045.1, from coordinate 18,659,335 downwards.
AATATGAAATAAATAATTTAATTACTTATAACAGTAACAAGAAAATATCTGCTATAAAGATGAAAATAAAAATATTATTATGTTCTTTTGTTTAAATTTTGAGGAGTGCAAACGAGCGAGTCCACGAACTCTTGCAATGACCGAAGAATCGTTAAAGCGTTGCCAGCCTTGGAGGAGTATATGCTTTTCTTGAAGTCTTGAAGATAGTCATATTGTATCGACATATTAGTTGTACCTGAAAGAAAGTTTCTTAAAAACCGCTCTATAGATGATCGCCACATATCCAGATTGTACGGATGGTTTTTCAGACGGTTACGTGCTCTGCGATGATGAAAATCAGTGGCAGGTATTCGATTAAATAACTCTTCGGAACTTTCCCCGTTGTAAATGCGGTATAAAATGCACAATAAAGCTACCGCTTTATGCAATGCCAATAAGTGTAGCCGTTTACAGAGCATTGAATTTCTAACAATCTGAACGGCTCCACACTGTACGTGGTCAAAGGGTGATTTGTTTCATAAACTCTCGGAAAGCCCATCGTACACTAGCTAGATTGAATGACTCGTACATATAACTCAACCAGATGACTTTTGACGCTTCATTAAATCAAATCAATAATACATATTTCAGGCTACAAATCAATAATAAATATTGGTATGTTATTATGTAGATACTAAATAAGGTTTATTTAGAATGTTTAATAGTTGAATGAATTTCAATGACATAAGTTCTGAACTAATTATTGCTAGTGAATGTCACATAACTTGTACTTTTCTCACACATTCAATGAAGCCTCTTATGCTATTAACCGACTATCTCATATTTTGAATGGAGAACCGGGGTATAGGGCGACGAGGTCTTCATACTTCATATCTTAATATATATAAACTACGTGTTATGTTGTTTGTCCGCGATGGACTCCTAAAGTAATTAACCGATTTAAATAAAATTTACAAACCACGTGCAGTTTAGTCGAACTTAAAAGATTGGATAGTTTTCATCTCAAGTCTTAGTCGCTATATTATTTTATTACAAATTATTTGTTTATTATTTGTCAATCACAATAGTCAGTTAACTCCAAACGATTCTAACAGATAGCGGTATCTGTTAACTGGATTGAGTAATTATTCGTTATATGGTGCTATGTTAAACATACTATAGGGGTTGTTACTACAATAAATGCGTATTCACATGTATCTATAATACCATACATATTACTTTATTTGTTAATCTTAATTTAAGTTAAGAGTCTTTGTTCCTAAGCAACTATTACACTTGTAGTATATCGTAAGTTTACATGAATGTTATGTTATTAATTAAATGTGCTTTTAATATAAAACAGGAACAGAATCTGTAATCGGTAGGACAAATTAATTATGTCCAATATATAGACCAGATTCACGACGTCTGTGATTGATTAATCAGTTTGTGATTATTTGTGATCATTTTAAATTTACCCACGTACAGTTTGTGATTATTTGTGATTATTTTCAATTTACCCACATAAAGTTTGTGATTATTTCAAACTTACATAGAATTTTTGTGATTTTTATGATTATTTTCTATTTACCCATGTACAATTTGTGATTATTTTCAATTTACCCACATACAGTTTGTGATTATTTTCAATTTACCCACATACAATTTGTGATTCTTAGTGATTATTTGCCCGGCAAAGCGGGCGGGAATCAGCTAGTAGTAGTAGTAAAATATGACTAAAATATGACCTGCTGTTGATTTTTCTTGTTATATACGTTTTTAAGAAGAAATAAGCACATAATTAAAAACTAATTACTATACGAAGATATTTTGAATGGGCTCAAAAGAATATAATTTTAAATTATTAATTGACATTTAGAATCGTCTAGAAAGTTATTTAATTTTAAAATAAATAATGTTAAGTACTTTTTTATTTTACATCTTTAGCTGTGATCGAATTTAATTATATAAGTTACTTGACTATTGTTTCTTTACGTAGCTATTTTTAATTATAACCGCGTATTTACTTTGTTCTGTTCGAAGAGAAAGAGTGCCACCGTGCCTTTGTAAACATATGCTTTATAAAGTTAAAAAATATATATGTTGCAGAGTTACAAGTGCTGAGTATCATAGAAAACAGTGAGAAAATATATCATATATTGAAGATTTGTACCATAGAGATCAAACAACGAACCCTGAAGACTGACATCACCAGTATTTTTTGCTATGTTAAAGACAGATTATCAATCAAGACTTAAAAGTTACTGTGTTTTTGAACTTGATATATGCTAAAGTTCACAGTTATTTTGCAAATATTCACATTAACATGAGAAAATAAGCCCAGTCAATTGCCGATATCAAATATAACCACAAATTATAGTGAATTCCAAATTTGAAAAACGTCAAGCATTACTATGATTCCAAAAATATACGGACAGCGCCATCTGTTGTAAAAAGTCAATAGTGAATACTATTGGCCGATCCTAATCCTGCTAAACAAATCATCATTGAAAATAACCCTAAATTTGTATTTTATTATATTTAAAGTCTGGATGTATACTGATTTAGTTAACTCATTGAGGAAAAAAAACAATAAAATTTTAACATTTCAAAGTAATAACGTCCTAAAAGAAAAAAGAATCAGTTGGTGTTTAGAAATGTTTGTTGACGGTATCATTGATTCAATAAATAGAAAGACTATGTAAAAATAATATACAAATTTTTGACACTTCATACTAATTTACAAATGTGCAATTTATAGGCTAAATAGTATTTTTTAAAATTTTAACAATTAGCACACATCAAGTCTATTTCATAAATATACGCGATTTAAATCCGTAATCAATAGTTTTATTAAAATTATAATCTCAACTGCTTATTCCTGAGACGAAATAAAAATTCTCTGTCTCATTCCCGACATTTAAGGTATCTTATTTTAATTACACTCTCACTTGCAATTAATCTTGATAAGGTGTTCAAATTGAATATCTATTGAAACATTTTTTCCCTAGTTTCTATTTTAAAGCCATTAAAACGACAATTTTTGGAGTGGATGAAATAAACACGAACTTAAGGCAATTCATAACTTTCAAAGGAATAGTTTTATAAATAGATTTTTCCGTGTAAAAGCATTTGTCTTTTCTAGTTTTTACTAACAACTACACCGATCTATGATATTATTAAAGTGCACATAGATCAGCATTCATTAATAGAAAATAAGTCATTTTGTCATTTTTATTCTCTTCCTAAGCAATTCCAAAAACTTGTTCACCGAGGAATACTTTTCTCAACGCGACATAGAAACTTCTGTAGAGAATAACTCATTATCTTTATAAAATAAAGATTATTTTTAAATCATATGTCTCATTAAACGATTTTTTTGTTAAGACATGATTACGTCTATAGGATAACATTCATACAAATCAAAATCTACATACCTATAATAACCTACAAATTATTGTAATGTTCATACAAAAGTTGCTTTCAAACATTTGCATTAATATATCATATATTTTATTTAGTGAAAAACGAACGGTCTTCAAGAGATATTTCTGGTGTAAACTTTTGTAAGTTTGCTGGCGAGTGCTCCACGCTATACAGCACCATTAACAAGCTAGTATAAGTAACTACCGCCTTTTATGAAGGATTGAAGATATATACTTATTTAATTTAATATATCATATTTTAATCGTTTTTAACATTAAATATGACTGTTTATAGACGTTTCTCTTATTTCTTACCATTGCCGAAATAAGAGCGAAGGAAAAATCATCCCATTAAAACACGTATTTATTCTTGTATTACCATAAAACAATAACGAAAATTAAGAATATTAAAAGCTGCCAATAAGCCGTCGATTGTGTGCTCAGTCAACATGATGAAGAATAGAATAAACCCAGCACGTATAGGAGATACGTAATTGTTTCTTTCACATTTATACTTATATAAATCGACTATTATTCCTTCTTATTTCACGTAAGAATATTAAATATTGAATATGAAGTTTTTAAAACACAATATGTATATTGTAGCATGTTATTTTTCATTTCTTGATTCAGTATAGTCTGAACTGCTTTAAAAGTATTTCAAAATAAAACTGGATCACCGGTAGTACAGCGGAAAATATATTCATTACAAACTAACAGTTTTCTATTTCCCGACGCCTCTGGTTAGAACTGTACTCGTATACAAATAACTTTTACAAACAAATTATACTACAAATAACTAAATATATAAAACATAAGTATGTTTTTTTATCTACTACGAGTTTATATATTCATACCTTTAGACTAGATAATCTACTTAAGACAAATATTATATACTCCTGATACCCTTTTGAGGGATAGACATACAAAATTAAATCATATCTTTGGGATATTCAGATTCAGGTAGGAGTTACAAATAGGTACATAACAAAGGAAAATCAAAAGGGCTGTACTATCATTAATATTATATCATAGTTTTATAAATTTAAATAGTAAAAAAAACAAGGTAAAATACATATCAGGCCTATAAAAATTGGCAAATTTTTACTGTACTTTTACTGCTAGTAAAAAGACTGTCCTAATATTGAGCAAGGCCTGATAAAGTTACGGTAAATAATATTACGAATGAAGATGGTATCTAACGTAAGTCAAAGAACTTAAATTATATTTTATATCAATATAGTTTTATTCTCCAATATATTAAATGCGAAAACAGAATCCACTTGGATAATTATATTTATTCATGTCACTATTCGTTTATAAATATTTAAAAAACCTAGATAATACGTAGATAATACGTAGAAACACGTAGAAATAGTAGATATTAAACTTTATTAAATTCTTAAATTTTTAATTAATTATAGTATGATAGTCCTTATTTTATTTAGAATATTCTAATGAAAACAAATTTTTAAATCACTAACCTCCATATTATATCAAATAAGAATATTTGAACCAGGCAACCCTATAATAAAGTTAAACAATAAAGAATTTCGCTATAATAAACAGTCAACATATGTATTTGGATCTAAAAAGAAACCACCACTTTAAATGGACTCCTCACATATGTTGATGTACATCGTTGTTAACTAAAAGCTGAAATGTGTGAACTTATTTAACAAGGTAGTCCCTTTATCTTACTGGCAACATCGTACCTTATTTAGAGAAGTTTTAAAAAAAATTCGTTTCTGCCATTTTGCATTCAGGGGTTTTTTTTACTACTGTTTTGTAATCCTGTTTTTAAACGGAAAATTATAGATATTTGCTTTAAATGTTAAGTGAGAGATGGTATCTTAAAATTTAGCAAGAATTTTTAAAAGATATTGCGGTTTCTGAATTTTAAGTGTGAATGGTAATGACAGCAGTACGGTGGTAAAGACGGCACTGTTAATGGCAATGACATCATGTAAATGGTAATTACATTATTAGAAATAAAATACCTTTTCATATGTATATTTAATTTTTCATTATTCAAATATTTCAAGATATGAAGCATTATTGGCTTCCGATCTTGAAATTTCATCTTATTATTATAGTAGGAAATTTATTTATTTAATGTATATTAAGTTCAGCATTAGATCACATCATACTTAAAATAGTTTAACAGACGTTTAATTAACTTACATTATATTACTTATATATTTATCCTTCTTTCTTATTATTTCTTTAGTTGTATCTGATTTTTTAATGTCTGATATCTTTTTTTTTTTGTATGTCTCTGCTGTTAGCCCTACTGGCCATATCACCATGCCCATGTACACATAAAATGTTATTCTTTCAAGTAAAACAACTTGCATGTCGAAAAGTCATAGTCTCTTTATCTTTAGGTCAAAGAACTAGGTGAACTCCAAGACCACCCTTAAAAGTTTTCAAGTCATTAGGAATCGATTCTACTCTGTCTTCACCATTATCTAATAATATCTTTCTCATTAATCTCTCTATTAATCTCTTCCTTAGTAATAAGAAAAATTATCACATTATCCACGTTCTTATGCAATAATGTGACGAATGTAGAGAAACTGTTAACATCCGATCCATATTTCTCTTAAAGACAGCACCTACACCGCCCGGTGCACCCTGTCCATGTCCTGACTCCGTGTAATTCCAAGTTGTTGTAGAGATTTGATAATAATCTTCGTGTATTTTAGTAATTATGTAAGACATATATTTGTTCCTATATTGTGAAGAAGGGCAGTCGGATTGAAAATGTAAAGTGTCAATAGCCGAACCAAACCAAAAATACAAACTGAAAATGGTTAAACCGCACTCCTTTGAAAATATCGTAGTTTATCCATCGTACAATATTGTATGTATATTTTGCAGCAATGTTTCATAAAAAAATTGAAACTATTTTCTAATAAATTGATTTAGGTAGTTATATTTTCTCTGCAATGTATCCATTTGAAATAAGTAATGGATTCTTCGTTGTTAAAATCATTGTAATGTAATATTTTCTTATTGCAAATTATTATTATCCATAACTTTGCATTTTCTTTTTCAAAAGTTATCTCTGGTTTCAGTAGTTTAATTATTTTCGGCATTTTAATGAATATTCTTCGCTTCCTAACTATTAATCTATTTATTTTTTAATCAGTTGCATTTACTTTCAAGCAGTGGATCGTTTTGAGTATCTTCATTTGTAACATTTTCAATATTGTATTGTTTTACGTTAATAACTTCTGATAATGTCGGTATATTACTTCTCTCTTCTTTGTTCTTTTGCCGATACGTTTTAGTTGATTCACGGCAGTTCTTCTGTTGGATCCTTTGCTCACTAGGAGATTCATGAGCAATTCTTACTATTTATTTCTATTTTTTTCTTATATCTGTCTATTTCCTTTTCTTTTTCGAGTCCGTATCGTTCTGGATCAGACTTTTTTCAGCATACGCTATTTTTCTGGCAATTTTAACTTTTTCAAATCTTATATTGACAGTTTTTCGTTTGCTCATTTATGATCTAAACAAACAAATAAAGATCCATCATTTAAAGCTTCCTTATAAATCATCACCATTTACAATATCTCATTATCGTTTAATGGAAATAAATTGTTTTACGTTAATAACTTCTGATAATGTAGGCATCTTACTTCTCTCTTCTTTCTTCTTTTGCCGATACGTTTTAGCTGATTCACGACAAATCTTTCGTTAGATCCTTTGCTCTCTGGGAGATTCATGAGCAATTCTTACTATTTATTTCTTTTTGTTTCTTATATCTGTCTATTTCCTTTTCTTTTTCGAGTCCATATCATTCTGGATCAGCCTTTTTTTCAGCAAAAGCTATTTTTCTGGCAATTTTAACTTTTTCTAATCTTATATTTACAGTTTCTCGCTTGCTCATTTATGATCTATACAAACAAATAAAGATCCATCATCTAAAGCTTCCTTATAAATCATCACCATTTACAATATCTCAATACCGTTTCATGGAAATAAACGGAGATGATGCGAATGGTGATGTCATTTATCTATAATATTGATTGAATTTTCTAAAATCAAAAGATTTTGAACGAAGTAATTGTGATAATTATATATGATGCTATAACTCATATAATTTTACGATATGTATAGTAAAACTGTATAATATAATTACCTTTTTAATCAAACGGAAATGATGGTGATTTTGGTGATATCTATATTTTTCACTGTTCTTTTAAAAATAGTTTTGCAAACAAAAGTAAAACCAAGACTGCGTTACTTCATTAGTGAAGAAAGGAACAGAAAGCGCGTGTTTAACTGCTACCTTCCCCCTTTCTCAGAAAATTAATTACGGATCTTTATTTTGACGTTCTTAAAATAGTATTGATGATTTTTTGATAACAAATTTAAAAAAAAAATTACAAGGATTCTGTTGATTCTAAAATTCTGATTTCTTTATAAAATCATTTTGTGGTGTTTTTATTTAAATACTAGATAATCAAACACGGGTATGCATTCGTATATCCAAAAAAAATAAGACGATTGTTATGGAGACAATTATTATCCGAAGAAAATATGCTAATTGTGATGATGTTTAATGCTATTTTTTGTCGATTTGTGTTCAAAAATCATATTGGATTTTTATTTATATCATAGTACATCAAGAGAGCAACTTGAAGTATAAATTTATAATATTTTTGAAATTATCAAAAGCCGTATAGAATTTTACGACTTCGGCGAATTACAATTACATGATTTTCTGGAATCACCCTTAAACAATAACAATTGTTCTTGATATTGTTTAGCATAATAAAGGAGTACCGGCTAAACCGGGTAATATCCTTAACCTTAATAAAAACAGGTGAAGCAGGATCCTCAAATTAAAAGGAAATTTTCAAAGTGTTTCCAGATAGGGCAAGTTATGCATAAAACAATTTAAACTGTGTTGGGTTCAGATAGAATTAATTAAGCATTAACCTGAATCGCAACGACTTGTTAATCTTTACTTAGTATAATCACCAAATTATAATACGATTTACTTAATAATTAAACGCCTTTTTTAATATTATTGATGTTTAATTGTTCACATATATGTAGCAGATTGCATAAATATGACCCTGTAATGAATTATAATGATAATTGGTGTTGATAAATCGTAATAACTTGTGAATATTCACAATTAAAATTGTTACGATATGTTATTCTATTAAAGTATTAAGTAAATGTTAATCAGATAAAAATAATAAAAATCATAGATATATGCAATGTTTTATTACGATCTATGTAAGAATGCTTTTAAAATACATATTACAATTCAAGATAAAAGGAAACATATTTCCAACTGTTTAAAATGTATCCATTACATATAGCTTGACAGATCTATGAATATGTTAGTTTGGTGATTGGTTTTGAAATGCTTAAATAATCAAAATTTGTTTAAATCTTTAAAAATCAATTCTAATAATAAGTTGTAGATTCATCTCATATGGATAAGTTAAAGGTAATAATACTTTTACATTTACATCAATAATAATTAATCTGATATAGTTTAAAATAATACTGAAATAAATCGATCAGATTGTGGGTTATGTATTTTTCTATATATCAGATGCTAACATCGATGAAAGCCGAGCCGCAAATCATTAATCTCCTGTAAGCCACATTGAGATCGTCTATGATGGATCAAATTATGGTGACTAATACATAAATATAACCACACCATATGGTGTGGTTATATTTATTTAAATAGACAACTTTATTGTACATATGTATATACATATGTACAATAAAGTTGTCTATTTAAATAATTTTCAGCAAAACCTATTGTTTTAAACAAGCTAATTGTTTAAATAAGTCGTGTTAAAATAACTATCCATAGTTTAATAAAATGTTAACTAAACTATTAAATAAACTCTTATAGGTATTTGTCAACATTCAATATAGTTGCAATAAGTTGAATGTGTAGTTATAACTTAAAATAAACTACTCACGGGGAATATATTAGATGTAACTAACAAAGTATCTTCAAGAAACATTACGATATTGTAAAATGTTTAAAGTCCCTTTTAAGCGGATATTTTCGTTTATTTCCAATGTAAGTTGTAACTCGTGGAGCGTGTGAGGCGCTTGTTCAAGCTTGATCACACGCCGGTGTAAGCTCGTATATGTATTTCTTGTTGCATACTTCTATCAAACCACGTATATTTTGCTAACATCATTAAAAGTAAGTCATTAATAATTTATTATAAATAAGTTATAGAATTACTTTTATTAAATATATTTCTATAAAATAATAATAAAATACTGGTAGTTCTGTAAGCGTTCAAGTTGACAATAAATATATGTATTTTGAGGTCGACATATCTTAAGGTAAGTAATGTATCAACCATTTTAAAATTTAATTAAAACGGAAAATTTAATTTAATAATTACGTAAAACTTAATAAAATTAAAATTATATCAAAAATTTGGTAGCAGAGAAATCAACATACTTATATACAAGCAAGTCCTCTTTTTATTGAAGGAGGTGACAATCTTACATCAGATGGATCTCATTAAAGCTTACAAAATTATTTCTGAGCAAACAATGTAAAATCTTATAAAAATTACTAATACTTATTAGCTCTGATTTAAGTCTCCAGTATAAGCAGCCTTAATTTAACGAGTATTAAATATAATACACAATGTGCAATGGTACACCCAAATGAGAACATAATTCTTATTAATGGGGTAAAAGCTTCGTTATACAAATTTTAATCTTTTCATACAAAAAAAGTAAAATTTATGTGCGTAAGTACTTTATTTTGCTTTTGTTGTTTACATGCTGACTACAACAATGCTCACGACATCACGTTACACGTATTAATTAAGCGACGAATTATCTAAATTAATAAATTGAAGTATTCATTTAGTTTTTAAAAACATAACATCTGGATCAGTAACATAAGTATTTTCCTAAATGTAATGTAACGAAATGTTAAAAATGTATAAAGAATAAAAGACAACAATTAAATTTTTCGTCACTGCTCTCTAACAAGATATGTATTTTTTTCTATTAGAGGATATATTTTATTTGAAATTTTCGAAGCTGAAACTGCGGCTACATTTATAATTATGAATTAAATGAGTACGGATGTGGTTTGCACTATTTAACTTATTAAGCCTTCTATAACGAGGAATTTATCTCAATGTCTCAATGTAATTATTATAATGTTTACTTTATATGTAAAGTTATATTTTAATAACATTATTCATTGTTGGTAATATTTTAGACTAAATTAATCAAATTATACTTATCCATTTTTAATGAGATATTTATTATTTGTTTCAAATAGAATTATTACAACTTTTATTATTTTTCTTTATTATACCAACGTAAATATTAGAAATCAATCTATAGCATTCAGTCAGAAATATAAAGATATTTTTTTAATAAGTCGAAAAGCGTTAAATATGAAACAAAAATATTGTAAGGATATATATTTGGATTCTACAAAAGAAACCTTAAATATAAAACGCTAATATACACATCTTTTTTTTCATCATTAATATGATTCTAAATTTAAAAGACTTTTAATTAAATAACACACTTTAAGAAAATCCTACCTTTTTTAAAATAATTTATAAATGTCATTAAAAAATGATAAAATTATAAATACTTGACTCTGTTTACATTGCCTTTATTTAGAAGCAGGGAAAATTCCGTGTACTCCGCTGACCATCGAAGATCGAGTGCGATAAAATAGATGATTGGACTTTAATGGTAGGTCAATGAACTCACTCGGTAGTCAATAAGCAGTCGTTTCGATTTGTCGATGCCGAACGTAAGCCGAAAACACACGAGCGACACTTACCGAGATCGTGTTAGAATGAACGGAGCCGACGTAAAGTCGGCGCGGGGTGCACGCGGGTCGGTGAGGGGCCGGTGCGGGGAGGGCGCGGCGCTCCCGCGGCGCAGTCGATAGTCTACCTGCCCTTTGTGTGTTTTACGCGTGCTTCAACCACGTTGTCTTTCTGTATAAATATGTCGTCCGAAATACGCCTCGTGCAGGAAATAGAAAAATTTGAATGCCTTTATAATAACTTTCTACCAGAATATAATCGTAAAGATTTAGCTGAAGAGGCCTGGGCACAAGTTTCCAGCAGCACTGAATTGTCTGGTGAGTAAATGGTTATATACTCGTAACCTCGTAATACTGAAGTATACATTCAAAGGTGTAATAAAAGCCCAAGTACAAGTTTAAAACTATTACATAAGTACATACATTTATGTTTTATTTTTATTTTTATTTTCGTTTTATTTTAAATTAGACTGGATTTTTTTAAGATAATATGGTGTTTGTTTTTGTCTACCATTTTGTTATTAATATCTATTGTTGTTAATATACGCATAGAAGGATAACAAACTTGGTTTTAGTAAACCTAAAAGAAAACTATTTATTTCCTTTAGGAAAATTCTTTATGGGTACTCTTACGGACAAAAAGATAATGGCCAGGGGGAGGAAGGAGTATATGGCAGCATAGACGACGCTGCCATGTTTAAAACTGTTAGGCAAAAACCGAAATGTGGCCAACCTATTATCATTAAAATTGTAATCATTTTTATTGTCAGTACAATCCCAATATAACATATTAAATTAACTGTCTGTATTTTTAAAAATATTCGTATACTTTTTAAAGGCTTACCAAAACTATGATATAGGTAATATATTTATTTTACATATTTTATTATTTGCTTCTAACTAATTTGCTTCTTATTTTGTTACAGTTACTGATTGTAAAGAAAAATGGAGAAATATTAGAAGTTCACTTCTCAGAAATCTTAAACCCACTGAAAAGCCTAGAAAGCCGTATTACTTAATACCATATTTACAGTTTTTAATACCATTTTTAAAACCAATAAACAATATTGAAAGCAAAGAGGACACTTCTACAGATAGAAGTATTACCAAAGATCCAGATATATTTATATGTGCAGTGAAATCAGAAGAGGAATGTCAGTTAATATGTAACACTCAATTTATTAATTCAGATATAATATCAGATGAAGATACTTACAAAGATCCTTTAGTATCTCAATCGAGCTCCTTACCTCAAAAGAGAAAAAGAAACGACTGTAGCACATCTAATGTAAATAAACGACATGACCAAAAAGAGTCAAACTATGAATCCATCAGTCCCATTACAATCATTGATCCTCCTCGTACAATCAGTGATTCTATGAGATATTTCCTTCTGAGCCTCTTGCCTGAATTCGAAACAATGACGGAAGATCAAATTAGACTATTTAAAATAAAAGTAATGTTGGCCATTGATGATATCAAATCGAAAGTGGACAAAGCAAAAACAAATGTTCCTACAAACGCTATGGAACGTCTGCAGAAGAGACTCATCAACTTGCTTTTAAGGAATCTTAAAAAAATCTAATTTTTGAACTATTTAAGAATTATAATATTTGTATTATATAACGAAAACTATAAACTCTCTTTTTTATATATTTTTTCCCTTTTAGCATTTTATTTTTACTACATTATATCGGATCCATTTTAATACATATTAATGCAAATGATGTAAAGTGTATATATAAAATTATATTAAAACAATATAATATTAGTCGAAAGACACTTCAATAATTTTCTAATAAAATAATTGAATTAAATGTAGGAAGGAAAGTACATATAAAGTACATATTTAACTTGCAACATGCGCTATAGAAGGAAAATAAAAAAATAAAAATACTACTTATTTCTCTAAAATAAGGATGTTTTTTTGACATAATTTATGAAAATGCGTAAACATTTAGTAGCTTTAAAACCTATAAATATAAACAAAAATACAGTACAAATCCTTGTTATTCTGCCTTAAGTAGAGAAATAATTTAATATTCTCTGCTAAGCTAAGCTTATATTAATTAATTATTGTTCCTACTGGACTATTGTTAATGTTATTTGTGAAGTTCTTAACCTAAGAGTTTAGAGTTACGATAATATTAAATCTTAAACTGTCTGTGATAATTTCATTTATTCTTATTATGAAAGTAGTATCTTATCTTATGTAAAATTCTAACATTTTGGTTATGCAAACATTCTTTCATTCATCACAATAAAGTATATAATTCGAAGTATAAATTAAACTGAGTTGTCACGTCTTTCATTCTTTCTAACAAGAAATTTTCTTCATTGTAGAAAGGAGCCCCGTAGAGGATTACATCGCAAATGCTACGTAATTACGTAAAAAGTATCGTAATTCCGTCTTTGTCTTTCTGTTTTTAGTTGCCTTCATATTCGTTATCTATATCTGTTATAGTTTTATCCTTTCTAGCTAAGCTAAGACTTTCTAATGTTTTTATAGTTTTAGGGTAATGTGATGATTGAGTTTTGTTCTGCTGTTTTATTTAATGTAATATATATGTTTATATTCCATATGTTGAACTACTTAGAGTTTTATTCTACGCATTTATTTCTTCGCACCAGCTATTATTATGTACTTATAACTGAAATCTTTTAACCTGAATGTTGTCTGTCAGAGATTGCTTTTAGCAATTATTGTTGCATTCGTTTAAACTCTTTTTATTTCTTTATAATAGTTTTATGTGCAATAAAGCGCTTATCTATATCACTATAAACAAAATTTCATTTGTCGAAATTCTATTTACATAAATTCGAAATTTTTTAATATTTTTTATTAAAGAGGTGGACAATTTCTAAGTCAGACGCTGTGGTTAACATTTCCTGACTCATGAATAATGTATCAAGTTTGATCAAGGTAAAAAATACCTACCTATGTGTCAGGCTACTTTACTCTATCCACATTTTGATATGTACTAAATTAAGTACATATCACAGTACATAGTGCTTTATATTTACCAAGTTACACGAAAATCGGGACAATGAGTGATATTACAGTGATGATTTTCGTGACTGGATGATTGATGAAAGAGAAGTTATAGTTGTATATTTGTAAATATAATAAAATATAAATTTATTATTTTGTTATAATTCAAATTTATGCTATTAAATTAAACTTTTAATAAAATAGGTATATTAAAAGTAGGTAATATTTTTTTATGCTGACTAATATGGCATATTTAAAAGTGATGTGGATAATAATGACTTGTAATATATAATTTGTCTTAATTTTAGAGTTTTAAAAATTATAATGAAACATACTAAAAATAAAATTAATGTCCTAAATCCTTCTATGCTCCTCTACCATGTATCATTCAGTGGAAGAGCGAATTCTTCGCGATAATATTTTTCAAAAACTCAATCCATATCTTCTTCGGTCCACCACTTTTACTAATACCATCCACTTTCATTTTAAAAGAACTTCTTTCTTAGTATTAAATAATAATAAGTTCTCCCAGCAAAAGCAAATATTTATTTTCTATTTCTTCTTATTGTATTTATACAAGGGGCCCCACAGGCCCTCAATTTCGACTCGCTGCGCTCGCGAAATCTTGGGTGCGGTTTGCAGATTGAGCGAAGCGAGCCCAGTGCAACGACTCATCTTTTCCCATTGACTTCAATGGGATATCAGTTTTTTGACGATTATTCCTCAACGACATGACATTTTTAATTTTTTTTTTTAAAACCGTCACCTAAGTTGTGTCTTTTGGATTGAAAAATTTCATAATTTTCCGTCAGATAGTTTTCGAGCCTATTCGTGAAAAAGAATGTGAAAAAGTCTCCAGTAGAACGCTCCGCTCGCATCGCTCAATAAACAAGTTTTATGGTTTTCTTCAATTTCATTCCTTTTCATTTCTTTTACAGACGTACGCATTAACTTATAATATTATACAATCAATAAAACGTTATATAATAATCTAGATAATACATTAATTTGTATTAAATTTCATGTTGGTCACAAAGTAAATAATGAATTACTTGTTATTGGTCAGACAAAAACAACGTTTCTGTTGCAATTAAGTGTTAATATACCTATCCAATCTATTTTATTTTATAGACCTTTACCTCTTTGCAATTATCTTGCTAAAAGTGACGACAAATCTGTCAAGTTGGCAATAGAATTGATCAAGCAACGTCACCCTATTAGGTACTAACGAAATTTTTTCTGTAAACCTATAATGTTCGGAACGTTCTATTTTGTATTTTTAAGCATGGAATTCATTTAGAACTATTTAGTAGCATTTGATTCATTTATTGCGATGCATTCCGTGAAGGGTTAATTGCAAGTAGGTTTTAGTCGACTCTAAATTGATGATCTCGTGTCATATACAATTACGTATTTGTACCGAAACTAGGTGAAGCGTAATATTGCCGACAGAGGTGTATCTAAACCTATTGTTGTATTTTAAACTTTACATCTTACGTAATAAGGTTTATTTTCATTTATTTATTTATATAATCATTGTTGTACGGTAAAAATAAATGTAATATAAGCAGCTCAAAACGACAAACAAAATATTTAAACTCATCTAACAACTTAATAAAATAATAATAATAATAATAAATATATTAAAAAATCTATAAACAAAAGAAAAAATATTCGAATAACAATAAATACCACAGACGCACTTCGTGTTGTATTCCACACAAAACATCTGGCATCACGTAGTCGCACGTAGCGGCAGCGGCATTAGCCGTCGTGTACTTTAAGGGAAAGAGGGTGAAAAATTAGGGAGATAGGAAAATTATAGAGTTAGATAGCTGAAATCTAAAAGAATGGTAATAAATTAATGCAGAATTCTAGAACTCAAATAATTTTACTGGTTTAGACTAGTAAAGGTGATATATATGACATTAAATTATTATTATATTATTTATTTATTTAGCTTCACGCCACATCTCTTGCGGGGTAGCCAGAGAAGACGGAGCGCCAAACGCTACGATTCCTACATATCCTTTTCGTTTCGGCCACAGTCATAAACCTCTTCATACATGCTCTCCGGGGGGTCCTCATGCTTTTTACGTGACCTTGATCCAGTATCATAGATATTGTGTTTTCGACGGTCAATCAAGGCCTGTCCTGACTCTCTTACCGTTAACTTTTCCTATATAAATCTTTTTTACCAATCTTTCATCACTCATTCGTTCGACGTGCCCAAACCACCTGAGGACGTTCTTCGTCATTCTCACAGTGATATCTTCGCTAGTACCTGCCATTCTGTGGATCTCTTCATTGCGGATTCGGTCAGCTAGACTGACTCCGCATATTCTGCGAAGAGATCGCATCTCCACAGCATTCATCTTTCTTAAATTCTTCTTCTGTGTTACCCACGTTTGGCTGCCGTATAACAGCGTCGGTAGCAAAACTGCATTGTGTACAGCCAAACGTGCATACATGCTGACGTTTCGGCGTCTCATCAATGCAGCCAAAGCACCGTTGACTCTGTTACCGGCAGCAATACGCCTTTCCACATCCATTTCATATCTTCCGTCTCTGGTAAACATACTTCCCAAATATACCACTTCATTCACTTATTCTATTATCTTACCATTCACGTTGATCTTACATTTTGTTCTTTCTTCATTTCTTTCAAATATCAGAACCTTCGCCTTACCTACATTCAGGTTTAGACCATTATTTTAACACCCATCTTTCAGAGTGATGACCAATGCTTGCAGATCGCATTCTGCTGATGCAATGAGCACTGCATCATCTGCATATAGCAAGCAATTGACCTTAAGGTCACCTACTTTCACTTCCATGCCCCTGTCTTTCACGCCTTTTTCTTTTTTTTTTTAACTTCTGGAACCCATCGTGGGTGCTACCGCATTCCAGGGGAGGAAGGCAGTGGGTATGTGAGACTCCTACTCACTAAACCAGACGGTTGCCGTCGCCGTCATAATGGGACACCGCGGGAACGCTTGCGCATACAACCGCGACGCCCCGATGGACACCACGTAGAGGGCACCACGCAACGAGAGGCCCCCTCCATAGTCGGCAGGCTTGATAGATTTCGGGTGGGTCCCCTCCCCCCACCCAAGCCCACCTTAAGAAGAAGGCCGAAGCCCTCTTCTAGCCAGGCCCGGTCCGGAACCCAAACGCCCGGAGGAGTCTATGCTCAACCCCAAAACGCCTAAGGACCTCGTCTAGGCCTAGCGCCCTCGGCGATGATCTTCCCGAAGGAAGACCACCGTTCGGACCCCACATGAGCGGAGAGCCAAGCACGACCTGGCTGGCTGGCAGGGAGGACTACCAACGGACCGCCGCCGCGCAAGACCACCACTCAAAAAGGGAGCCCGACCTCAAACCCGACAGGCCTCTACCGCCGAACACGGTGGTCAACCGAGTCCAGCAAGAAAGAGGCATAAGTTGGGAACCCACCAAGCCGGGAGTAACGATCGCCGAGCAAGACCGTGATGTCACGCTCCACGAAGGTTAATCCGAGCACCATCTTTTGCTAGGAGAAACGACCTTCCGAGCCGCTCCTTAGAGAGCGACGCGACAGGAAGAACCCCAAGCCCTAATCACCCCTAAAACCCCGCAACCACGAGGCCACCCCAAGGTCAACTCTGCAATAAGAGAAGTACCCGGAATGACCCCGCGGCTGTCCCCCGGAAAAGAGGGCCTGTGCCCTCCCATCGAAACGCCCAGACCCACTTTCCAACGGCTGAGGCCGAACGAAAGAGGTCTGAGCCCGCCGCCTTAGACGGACCCAAAGGGCAGACTGCTGCGTGAACCCCCCTTGTCAACCATGAGCCAGACTCGGGCACCTCATGGCTGACAACCCCGCGCTGGACATTAGCAGACGGCTAACGCGATCCCGAGAGACCGCATTAACCGTCCCCCAGGGAGCACCGGCCCGTACCGCTTCCAATCCCGCCGGACGAATCCGGACAACACTGGTAGCGGACGGGCTCACGAGGAGGTTTCCAGCATGTCTTTCACGCCTTGGAGACAACTATCCAAATACAAATTGAACAACCAAGCTGACATAGCGCAACCTTGCTTAATACCCGACTGGATGTCAAACCGCGGCGACATGCCAGCTCCTCGCAGACCGGCTGAGTGATCTCTGTAAAGAGACTTTACAGCCTGTAGCAAGGGTCCGCTCACATTGTATCGGGGCAGTATCTCCCATAATTTCTTTCTCACAACCCTGTCAAAGGCTTTTTCCAAACCCACAAAAGCACAGAAACCCTTTTGGTTTAGGGCCAAAAACTTTTCCGTGATCATGCGGAGGGAAAAGATCTGATCTATACACCCTCTTCCAGGTCTATAACCTCCTTGGGCCTCCCACAACAGCCTTTCAGATCTCTCTTGCATTCTTCTCGCTAATATTTTAGCATAAACTTTACCGCCCAAGCTAATCAAACTGATAGCCCTGTAGCTTGCACAGTCTCTCTGTGCAAAGGTCTTTATACAAATCTTTATACAGAGGTACGATGACTGCACCTCGCCAATCGTCTGGGACCTCTCCTAATTTCCAGCATAAATTGCACAAAAACCAGAACATGTCCAAGACGCGTGGCCCACCATATTTGATCATCTCGGCAGTAACTTCATCTGCTCCCGCAGCCTTACCACATTTCAGACTTCGAATCGCGCTCTCCACTTGTTCCAAATTGATTTCACCATCGGCTACATCGGGACTCAGCATTTCGCTGATACTCGAGGCCGAGGCGTCTTCACATTCATACGTCTCCTTGTAGAATTCCGCCCACCGCTGCAAAACGTGTGCTTGCTCTGTTAAGATTTCCACCGTTCTTGGAAAGCACCCCTCTTATTCTACAGGTTACCGAACAACCCCGGGAATCACTAAATTCTCGCCAGAAAAGCTTCTGGTTTTCCCGGAAATTGTTCTTCAACCTTTCATCCCTTACTGTCTCAGAATTTTCACGCTTCGTTTTTATAAGTGCTTTCGTTTTGTGCTTTTGAAGCTTGTACTCTCTTTTTCTTATCTCTCTCATACTTTTATCCTTACCCAAGGCTTTATAATCCAGCCATGCTTTCTTCTTTAACTCTACAGCGTCTTTCACTTCATCGTCCCACCATTCATCGCGCTTTTTACTAAAACCTCTTTTCCTTTTACCACATACCTCTGTCGCTACTTTCACCATACCATTCTCAAGGTTCTGCCAGCAATCTTCAACACTTTCATTTCCAGAATAACAGCTATGAAGCTTCTTGGAAACCCTTTCTTGATATTCCTCTCTGATCGGTGGATCTTAAAGCTTCCAGATTCTTATGCGGTAATTCAATTCCAAGCTAGGACACGACGTGCGGCTACGCCAACCTGCAAACACACCTCTTATTCTAGCAACGGCTTGATAATGGTCCGTTCCCAGATCAGCACTAAACACTCGCGTGTCCGTAACTTGGCTTCGAATTCGCTGATCCACTAGGAATAAATTAATCATACTTCTTTCTTCCGCTCGCTCCCATGTGTACATGTGAATTTGTTTACGATCAAACATCGTGTTTGACACAAACAAATTTCTCTCCTTACAAACTTCCAAAATAAGCTTTCCAGCCTCATTTACTCTCTTATCTCCGTACTTGCCTAGCCCGCTTTCGTAACCACTTCGCGCGGTTCCAACCCATCCATTAACATCCCCACATACTATCAACTTTTCATTACTTCTGACACTACTTAAAACATCCCTGACACTCTCCCAAAACTCCTCGTGTTGGCTCACTGGAGCTGAGGATACTGGTACGTAAACGGCTAACAAGAATACTCTTGTTATCCCCAGCTTGAAGCGAACCCAAAGAAGCCTTGGGTTGATAGCCTTATATTAACCATTCGAGAGGACAACAACACGCCTACACCTTGGCAACCTCGCTCAACCTCTGGAACCCCAGCCCAGAAGGCGACGCGGTTGCCAGGCAAATCGGTCGTATCATTATATCTTAGTAACTACTGTTGGATAACATATACAGTATGTAGGTATATTAAGTATTACTGTACTCGAACTTTAATGAAATATAGTATATATAGTTAAAGTAAGAAATCACTCTTAGTGATAATATCATAAGTTACATTATGTTTAGTGTGTATATCTGTTTAATAGTTATTTTTCATTATATATTTTAATTGTTATTATATTCTTAACGTTTAGTATTTATAATATATTAGGAATCATAGTAGCTATCTGTGTAACATACTAAGCATGAAATAGAATGGTTTATGTCGTTGATTTCAGTTAAAGTTATGTTGCTAGAAACTTTTATCTCGTTACCTGAACTGTTATGAACAAAGCTCTCCCGGTGGAATTGTAACTTTCAAACTCTATGCGTTATGGTTTGTTGCTATCGTTTATTCACTTTTTCCAGTTATGTGTGTTATTTCACATTTTTGTCTATAAAATTACAAAATAAACAATTACTGCTATCTGTTAAGAGTCTTTGCAACTTTATAACCTTACCGCTGATTTCTAATCTAATAGTTAGTAATACTAATATAATTAAAATAAAAATTAGGAATAAAACTCTTTTATGTCGAAATGCCACAACTCGAGGTATTGTGTATCTGTTTGTTTATTTCACATCAATGATAACAACAAATTTATTAACATTATTTTGGCAATTGAGCACATACAAATACTAATCAATTAATACTTATGTACATATTTATTACTGAAAAGTTGTTATTAATTTTATTTCTATATTATATATTATAAATAAAAGTTTAAAGAAATCAAATCGTCTACATTATTTTCTACTAAGCGCTGTCTAAAAATAATACAATAATAAAAACTTACTCTATTATTTTAAAGCTGGTGTAAACTACTCGAAAGGAAAACTTTCGAAGGAGAAATAACTGTGAAGGTTACAACTAATATGAGTGGCATAAAAAGAAGTTGTTAATTACCCGTAAATCAATGAACTAAATATATTTCAATAATATACGATCTCTGTCTTGGGATGAGTTAGCCATCTCAAGGCCTAAATGACATCATTTTTTTTTAATTGCTCGAGAACTGATAAGAAAAAAATATTCAGGTGGATCATAAGTTTGAAATTTTTTATAAAGTTTTGTTACGTTTTATGAATATAATAATATTATATGATTCTATTATGATATTTATTTTATTTTTATAAAGTTATATTTTTTATGTTAATAGATAACGATTAACTCTATTTCACTGTACCATTGAAATTATTATGAAGATATTAATTACAAAGCTGAAACAAAATTCTAACTTAAACTATTTTTACGAGATGATTCATGAAAATTAAAATAACTTTAAAATCAACGCACATATTAACCTCAACTATAATAATGAATAATATTTTACAATTTTAATAATTTTCTGTTTAGTTAATAATAATTGTTAATAGTAGGTACATAGGAGAAATTCATTATTTACTTACAAAACAATGTTACACATGCAGTTTAAATTCAAATACCAAAGTACTTAGACGCCCACACTCATACTCACATGTTCCATAACAGAGTTCAGGAATTTCGAATGAATATATTCGTTATTGAGGTCAATTATTGATGTTATCGCTATAATTGTAGTGAAACATATCAAACTATTATGTTTGTAAGAACAAAATAATAAAATATTAACTCATAACAAACAAGTACATAAAAAAGGTACAATAAATATGATAATACTGCACATAAATATTCTTAATCAAGTGTTGTATAATATAGTGATCAATTCATCAAAGGTCAACCCGACACGCTGTAATTAGTTGTCATGAACCAGGTGAAGTCAAATATAGGTGTATGTAATTAAAGCATTAAATTCCTCAATTTTAATTGGTTATAAAAAAGTTTAAGTATTGTAGAACCAATATGACTTTTACAGTCATTTTGTAAAGGTTTAGTTCATATATGTTAATAGTTATGTAAATTGACTAGTAATATTTGGCAGTTATTATACGAGCACCAGCTTTTGTTATAGAGTATTGGTAATGTCAAAATTATTGATTTAATAGTCAAAATTATGCAAGTGGATCACCGGTTTTCTCACTGGGCGGGGCATACAGGTCGTTCTCGATGGTTTTTGCTCGGACCCCAAGCCCGTGAACGCTGGTGTACCCCAAGGTTGCGTGCTATCCCCAACTCTGTTCCTCCTGCACATCAATGATATGTTGGATATTTCACTGGGGATGCGGTATATTCCGGTCGTGCAGGTCTCTCTCGGGAAAACGTCGACGAGTGCCGAAAGAAACTTGTGTCTTCAATAGAAACCTCCCTGGGGATGGTCTCTGAGTGAGGTGAACTGAATCACGTTCAGTTCAATCCCCTAAAGACACAGGTTTGCGCGTTTACCACTAAGAAAACCCCATTTGTCGTATCACCGCTCTTCGAGAGCACTCCTCTTATTGCCTCGCCAAGTATCAGACTCGATGAAATTGGAAGTGATCAATACAGCGAGGCAGTATTTCAAACCTGGCTAAAGACTTGCGCTCTATAAGGCGCAGGTCCGGCCTCACATGGAATACTGTTCTCATCTCTGGTCCGGATCACCCCAATATCAGCTTCTACCATTTGACCACGTACAACGGAGAGCCGTTCGGATTGTCGGGGAACCAGTGCTCTGCGAACGGCTGGACTCTTTGGCATTGCGTAGAGACGTGGCTTCTTTGTTCCAAAGAACTATTCGATCTGATGCCTACCGCCGAATTTCACTACCGCACATCTCGCCATCGCCTCCTTTATCATCCATACCACCTGGACGCGTGGCGATCTTCAACTGTGCGGTTTTCAAGGACTTTTTTCTCACGTACCACTCAAATGTGGAACGAACTTCCTTCGGCGGTATTTCCAAATCGATACGACATGGGTACCTTCAAAAAAGGCATATATTCCTTTCTCCAAGGCCGGCAACGCTCTTGTGAATCCTTGGATGTTGCAAGAGTTCATGGGCGGCGGTGATCACATACCAACGGTGACCCGCAAGCTCGTTTGCCCTCCTCTAAAATAAAAAAAATAATAATAATACGAATAAACTCGCAGGCATTCATTTAATTCCTCCAAAATCATTAACAGTAATGTAATATCAGTATTCTTTGGTCTCATATCATACTCGTAGATAACCTATTGGATCCTCCGGCATTCTATAATAAAGAAAGCATCTTTAAATATTGGGTTCTAATATTTTAGTAATTTAGGTACGGAATATAGATGAATTTTAGTTTAATATCTGCACATTTCTAAGTATCATACCTGTACTACGTAGCTTTAACTACGTCGTAGTAACGCAATTACGTAGTGCAGTGTACTGTGTGACCCCTTCACCGTTAATTACAAATAGACTGCTGATAGCGTCTACATTAAGGATCTCGGATCTATATGCAATTATATGATGCTCAAGATTTTTGGAGACTATTACTTCGTAGAGGCGTAGGAAATTTCAAATATAAAAGTACTATCTTTGTTTCGATTGAAGATGTTATTTTTTGACATGAATTAAGAAACAATTTCTATAAGCTATTAAAATAAACCAACATTCAGTAAACAATAATAATGATAATAATTCAGTGAATAATCTATCTCAAGAAACTATTGCAATAACTTGATATGTTTCATTTTTCAATAGAGTGTACAGCTTATTGTTGTATTAAATAAATAAAATTGTCATTCTATTAAACTAGTTATATATACGTTAATGTCACCTGTCCCGGCCTCCCGTCTAAGAGCTGAGAGTCACGGACTGTCTGTTTTACATAAAATAATAAAATGTCTGATATCGCAGCGTTTTATTTAATGTCATTTATCTAAGTTTTATTTAGTGTAGTAGGTTATAAATGTTCTTAGATTCTAGTTAATTTAAATCATTTATTCATTCATTAGAATAAAAGGTATCATTTACATTAAAAAGAAATCATGTTCTAACGTGTTTTTCACAGTGCCTGGAAAACTTGATATTCACTAAAGTTTACTATTCGATTTAATCTGGAAGACTTCATAAAAAAGTTTCAAGAAGTATCTCATATTTTTTGTAATTATTGTAAATTTAGATTTATGTTGAATGATGACAGATTGGTTGTGATTTATGTTATATATATATATATTTAATATTTTACATACTATGAATAAAATTTATGTCATCATTTATCCATAATTTACTAAAGTAATAATTTTAATATTATTAATCAAAGAGATTATATACATTATTGAGGCAGGAATTATGTATGAAAGTTAACCAAGGTGCAAAATATCTATCTAAATGTAAATCTAATTCACCTCAGTTTCGGTATAACTTGTAATTATTTAGTGCTTTATATTTATATAACACGAACATCGGGACAGTGAGTGATATTACAATTGTAGTAATGTTCGTGACTGAATTATTGATGAATGAGAAGTTATAGTTGTAAATTTTTTAAGATAATAAATATATTATATTGTTGCAATCTTTTTTACTTAAAATATATGTTAATATATTTAACGAAATAGTAAATGAAGTAAACCAGCTTTTTACTTCATTTATTACATGAGTAATTGCTCTTATAAATAGTCATAAGAAGCGTACATTCTTACACTTTTTTGATTTTAATATTTAATGCGTGAATTAAAATTCATCTATTGTAAAATCTTCGGTCTTACACTCACTTGGAGAGGTTAATATGAATTATATTTATCGTTTCACTTTGCACGAACCAAATGTGATCTAATCCTGGATTACAAACGTTCTACAATCAATTAGTAATAATCCAACTATTATATATTTATAGATGATTACTGGTTGTGTTACTGATTACATACGATTATATAATATCTAAATATATTGCGATTATAAAGAAATGCCTTTTAAAGAAGATTATTGAAAATATAGTATAACGTTTTTTTTTAAAATCCATAAGGATACAACCTAATAAGAAAGCTGTATACAAAACTTAACCTTAATTTAATATATCAGAGATAAATTGTTTTTAATATAAATGCTTTAAAAAAATATTATAATATATAAAACTGGCCCGATTGTAGTCTTTTGCTATTTATATTTATTCTTGTCGATGTCATTCTTATCTGTCTGTTACACATACAGATTTGTCCACTCTAGTTTAAGACAGTTCCATTACAATAAAGACACAGAATAAAATAGATTTTCCCAAACATATATGATATTTATGTATCTGTGTACGAAATATTACTTCATCCTTTAAAATAAATTACTATTTATAAATTATTTCGTTGTAAATTTACAATAAAGTCTAATTCGGTTGTGACATTCAAAAAATTACTTTTTTCTTATTAATCAAACTACTTAGATACTTATATTATATTAATTATTATTATTATTATATATGTGGGAATGGCATAATAAGTCCTGGACCTTGGTAAAGGCAAATTATATGACAGTGTGTGCGGCGTCGTCACTGTTGCAAACAGAGCGTTGAGCTGACTGATGACCCGAGAGCGGTCATTACTCTTGGGAATTCGGAGACGAACATCGTTTTCTGCCTAATTATTTATGTCTTGTTGCACTTAATTTATTTATTTATATTTAAAGTTACTTCGAATCAATTATTAATTAGTCACTAAACCGGATTAATAGACCAGATGATAAACTTTCCTAGCAATAATATTGATTTGATTATGAGAATATAGACATATCAATTATTTGTAACATTATATATATTATATAAAAATAGTTTGAAGTATAATCCAATCCAAGGCCGGCAACGCTCTTGTGAATCCTCGGATGTTGCAAGAGTTCATGGGCGGCGGTGATCACACATTAACAGTGACCCGCAAGCTCGTTTGCCCTCCTATAACATTAAAAAAAAAAGTCCTTGGGTACTCAGTAATTCACATAGAACGTAATCAAGACAACCGCGGTATCTCAGAAGTGTCATTTTTGTTTGCTGATTTGTCCCTCGTCATTTAGCATAGAGTATTAATAAAAGGTTTTAATAAAATCTAACGTGATGTATGGAGATTGAGAGAAAATCGTGATCATTGGGTGAAGCATTATTATATCTCAAACTATCTATAAAATGCTGTTTAAGTTCAACTACATTATAAGGGACATAAATTATTAATATATTCATAGTGCTTTTTACTTCAATAATATTTAATAGTGATGTTGCTATTATACTTTATTAATATAATCTTTATTTAATAATATTCCGATTAAACTCAACAATTATATAAATAAAATGTTTTGTTACGTAATTTAACATCTCATATTAATTTTAACTTATTATAGGGAGGAATGGCTAAAAGCATTTTGAAATGTAAACTTTCTAATAAAGTAAGTATTTCGTAATAATGTTTATTTTCTACTTTTAGAATAATATATAAACAAGTTTTTTGTTTTCATTAGGTAAGCAGGTATTCCTTTAACAGTAGTAAATAAACATTGTACAAAATTATTAATTTAAAGAGAAATAATATTTACGTTACATATATTTATCTGTATTTCTTTTGTAGATACAAATTTATAGTATTATGTACCAAATACAATACATATAATGTATAACAGTTTACTAAATTCAACCGTGACCACGAATTAAATACTGAATTTCTTGGTGCATTTATCCTGCTAAAAGTGACGTTAAATCTGTCATCTGATTGATGAACTATTTGTTACCAATTGGTCAATATCTAAAATATGCCACGAATTGTGGTCACCCTAATAAAAATAATCTAACAAAACCTATTTATCTTTAAATTCTACATAATCATGTACAATATAAATTTTAGTTGCTACTTTGGTCAAGTCACATGCGAATACGCGCCAACTTTACGTATTGTGTTGTGTTTTGTCTATTGTTTTCTTTCTTATTCTTGTGCTACTTAGCTCTACTCTTGTGATAATTCTATTTGTAGTTACATAATATAATATATTTGATTTAAAAAAACCACTAAAATGTCATGCGAGCTAATAAAAAAAGCCAGCAGAGATAGACGTTTTAAGATTCTTTAATAATAACGCATATTACTAAGAGTACTAAAGAACTTAAAAATGTGAAAACAGCTGTGACTACCACGATAAATTATTTATTACGAAATTTGTATTTAATTTCATATAAAAGTTTGCAAAAGCTTTTTTGGGTTATGCTGTAACCAACAAATATTGAATTTCGAAATTACAAAATTGTAAAAGTATAATTGTAACCACTTATTTCATCGTTTTGTTGAAGTCTAGACTTTTTATTTATTTTTAATATTGTGGTAATAAATACTACTTATATACAAATGTCATTAAAAAAAACTTGAATAAAATAACAAAGGTTCGTCAGTACAAAAAAGTTTCAGGTGTCATTCAGAGTGTTTTTTTTTTATAAAAAAAAATAGTTTTTCCCCGTTAATATTAATTCATTTTCTTTAAAACATCACAAAAAAAATATCATCCAAATAGCTATAATAATTACCAATGTAAAGTACTCTGTAGCCTTAATTTCGGTTGGTCGAGCCTAAATTGATGATCTTGTGCTATCCATATACAATTAGGTGTTTGAAAACACTGAAACTCGTCGAAGCGTATTATTGCCTAGAGGTATATCTAAATCTATTATTGTATTTCAAACTTTACGCTATACGTAATAAAATCTATTTTCATTATTATATTTTAATAACGTAATATGTTGGCGAATTGAGAGTTAGGGAGTTAGGATAAAAATTTTAGATTCCAACACTCGTAGTATATTCTAACATTTTAAGAAACATCTAGGAAAAAAACAAAAAAAACTCTAAATCCAAGTATAAGTAAGAACCAGTCAACTATAGGTATGGTTTGGGGTTTTCAATTGGTGTATAATTTTTTAAAGATATATCTTTATGGTTGGTTAAATTATTAAAAGTTAACTTTATATGCACTTTTTCACTAAGAATTAAAAATAGAATGATATGGTTATTACATAGTGAAAAATATTATAACATATATTATATTTTAAACGTACTGATATAACACATATTAATTCATGTTTTAATATATATATATCTTCTATTAAATTCTGTGTCAAAGATTATATATATACAGAATTTAATTTTATAAATAATTTTATATAATTGAACTTATATAATTATTAAATTATATATATATATGTAGATAAATTATAGTTGGATGTATTGCTTCTAATTATAAATAAAAAAGTATTATTAATAATCAACATTATCCAGAATCTGTCGGTCTGTTTATTAATCTTAGGCAGATTAAATTTTTATTATGTTTTTTTATATCTTACGCTATATATCGGCAATCCTACAATGTAGAACTTAATTTTCATTAATTTCAATAGGAATCTTTCTCAGAGATATATTTCACTTTTAAGAAAATAACTCAAGTTTTTGATATTTTGCTAACAAAACACACGTACATTTATATTGTTATATGATAAAAATATTGTATGTGTATAACAGTGTTATAAAACTCATTATACATTTGGCTATAACTAGACGACACTTCTCTATTAATTTCAGTGATTGAGTATATCCATAGCGAAGGCAAGTGTTGATATATGTACCTCTTTGTTCCTCTCTCATTTCAACCTGCTAACAATATCAGTGTAACTGTGACCTATATTCTGGAGATTAAAATAATAAACATTAATTTCAAAGCTCGCAGAATTCTTGTTGGGTTTATTTTATAATTCAATTGTCAATGTGTGTCACTCAATTGTAATTTTAGAAACATTGTAAATTATATTTACAAATATAAGGAATCAAAAGCAATCTGTATAACATACTAGGAATGAAATATGTGTGTATCTTGTTACCTGAACTGTTACTAACAAAGCTCTGCCGGTGGAGTTGAAACTTTATGTGATGTAGCTTTCAAACTCTATGCGTTATGGTTTGATGGTAACGTTAATTTACCTTCTACCGTTATGAATGCTATTTTACATTTTTATTACGAATTCAAATAAATTTGAACAATTACTGCTATCGTTTAAGAAGCTTTACACCATCAAATTTTAACCACATAATTTAATCTAAATAACTATGATCTTGATATTTTGGAAAACCTAGAAGTTTAATTGAAATAGTCTTTCATGTCGATTTTTATTTATGATCCTACCTTTTGCAACCTGGTAACTAGAGTGTGACGTTTCAAAAGTGCAATTCATTTCGATTTGAAGTAAAAACTTTGACTTGAATTTCTGACTTGAAATTTGAATTTTGTGTATTTCATATCATGACGCTTGTTAATGATAAAAATAAAATTATAAACATTATAGTGATAATTAAAACAATAAAAACTATCAATTAATAAAAAAATATACATACATGCTGATTTTTTTTCTATTTCTATATTATTTATGAATATCTATGATAACTACAAATTTTTAAGATATAATATCTTCTACTAATTTGTAGTACAGTCTAAAACTAATACACATAACTTTTTACATGAAATAAATTAACAATATACTTTAGTAAACTAAACTTTATATGCTGTCATAATAATACGTTTGATCCACAATATTAATTAAAGATGTATTAAATAATTTATCAAAGAGTAACAAGATAGATAATTAATTCTTATTGTGTAGAGTAATAATATATTTATAACATTTGTCTACGTACGTTATAACATTAGTAAGTCCTTTTGTTAAAGTACAGAGTGATGAGGCGGCTCCTTTGTTTGATGTACATATGTAGCATCTCATTAATTCCTTTTAATTTAGCTCATTTAAACTGCGACATACAGTTTAAAATTTTAGAAGTATAGGTGTGAAGGTAAGTATTCGGTCCTGTTCCATTGCGTTTTAATAATTTTCTAAACACAATAAGCAGAGCTCAATTTTATTAAACTTTGGTAATATTATAGCTTACGAAATAGAAACGTCGGCCGAAAGTTGTGATTTACATTATTAGGTAATTAAAATAATAAATAATCTCACTATAAATTTCGGTGCGTGCGAAGAGCGTGCGTTACATCCCATTTCTTTGCAATTAGAAAAGATAGATAATTCACGGACGTTAACATGGCTTACCTTGTTTATTTTAGTTACTTTCATAGTATTTTGTCATACCAGCCATCCATACTTAGCCATCTTAAGAGCAAGGACAAATTGGCCTCGATGGATTAGGGAGTGGTTAATGTACACAGTACTTCATACCTGACTGTAACATTAGATAAAACATCCCAGGTTGCCTTTATTTTATCTTCTGAATTTAAAATTTTATTTCTAATATAAATGTTTCTGAATATTTTAGAGAAATTGCTAATTTTATTCAAAAGCACTGGATTATGATTCCATTGCCTGAGAGGCCACATAATTCATATAACTGTTGTTAACTAATGTAACAAAGTTGCCAATTGACTAAATTTAAGTTGTATTTTGTTTTCGCTTTAGGTTCAAAAATATTGTTAAATTCGGATAACAAAAAATCTAAAACTTTATTATATAAAATTATTACGTTAATCATACTTTTAAATTAATTAGGTTAATCTAAATAGGACTAATTAATTAATTTAAGTATCTAGCTTAGTAAAGACGCGACTTGCTCTAATATTCAGTGGTCTTACAAATGGTGCTCTACCAGTTCCTTATTCTTACTGCCAAAAGGTTTTTTTTACTTTATATAACATATTTCAATAAAAACTAAGTATGTCCTTATATTATACATAGAATTTTATTCATTTAATAAAGAAAGTTCTTAGGCACAGGTAACAAACAAAATTTATTCATTGAACGCCTTATAGAGAATTTTCGAAAATGGTATAAAAACGTATAATTTTAAATATAAATAACTTATTATGACAATGTGAGAATGGTATGTTAACATCAACATAACATTTTAAAACTGTGTTTTTTTAAACTAATAAAGTATATAATTAAATATTATTATTAATTTAAAGTACATATAGTTATTATGTTACAAGCTAATGAAATATATACTATGTAAACTATGTTATAGTCACATATTTCATAAGATATTTATAATTAATGTTCTTTAAATATATAAATATACATATATACGAATAATAAGAATAGACTGTGGTTTTATTTTGCTTTTTATTTAATTGAATGGCACTGAGCTGACATAAATTCAGTGGAAAAGTCTTTGTTCCTAATTGCAGCGGATGACAGCAAAAGTCGAAAGCGAATATTAAGGCTTCGGAGAGCTAAGAATAAAGGCTATTGAATACTTTTACATTTGAATCGGTAAATAAGTTTTAAATTTTATTTATAATAATAGAAATAAAATACATAAGTACAAAAAAAATATATATCTATGTTGTTATTGTAACGAAATAAATAGTTTTTAATATTAGAAGGCATCATTAAATTGTGTAATTCTGTTAATATAAGTTAATAATAAAATCCTTTTAAGATCTTCGCACTGAATAAATGACTTATAAAAATAGAAGAAATCATAACAACCTAAAAATTAAAACTATTCATAACATAAGAAACATCATATATTTTTATACAATATATTTTCTTATAAACTTACTTACTTATCTTCACGCCATATCCATTGTGAGGTAGCCAGAGAGGACGGAGTGCTAAACGCGACGGTCCCTGCCCTCTTCGCCCTCTTTCGCCTCGGCCACAGACATCAACCTCTTCGCACATGCCCTCCGGGGGGTAGTCATGCTTTTTACGTGTCCTTCCTCCAGTATCATAGATACTGAGTTTTCGAAGTTCACTCGAGGCCTCCCCCTGTCTCTCTTACCGCTTACTTTTCCTGTATATATTTTTTTTACCATTCTTTCATCACTCATTCGTTCGACGTGCCCAAACCACCTGAGGACGTTCTTCTTCATTCTCACAGTGACATCTTCGCTAGTACCTGCCATTCTGTGGATTTCTTCATTGCGGATTCGGTCAGCTAGGCTCACTCCGCATATTCTGCGAAGAGATTGCATCTCCACCAAATTCATTTTTCTTACATTCTTTTTCTATGTTACGCACGTTTGGCTGCCGTATAACAGCGTCGGAGCAAAACCGCACTGTGTACAGCCAAACGTGCAGCTACGCTGACGTTTCACCTTCTCGAAAATGTAGCCAAAGCTCCAGTGACTCTGTTACCGGCAGCAATACGCCTTTCCACATCCATTTTGTATCTTCCCTCTCTGCTAAACATACTTTCCAAATATACCAATTTATTCACTTGTTCTATTATCTTACCATTCACGTTGATCTTAGATTCTTTTATTTCAAATATCAGAACCTTCGTCTTATGTGCATTCAGGTTTAGACCATTATTTTCACACCCATCTTTCAGAGTGGTGACCAATGCCTGCAAATCACATTCTAATGATGCAATGCACTGCATTATCTGCATATAACAAGCAATTGAACTTAAGGTCACCTATTTTCACTCCAATGTTACTATCTTTCACGCCTTGGAGATAACTATCCAAATACAAATTGAACAATCAAGCTGACATAGCGCAACCTTGCTTAATACCCAATTGGATGTCAAACCAGGGCGACATGTCAGCTCCTACTCTCACACAGGCTGAGTGATCTCTGTAAAGAATACTTACAGCCTGTAGCAAGGATCCGCCCACATTGTATCGGGGCACTATCTCCGATAATTTCCTTCTAACAACCTTTCATCATTTTTTTTGTCACAGTGGTCAAAATAATCATTTTCTAGCACTATTAGGATGACAAGTTCCTACAGTTATGGGAAATTTGCGAATACTATAAATATATAAATATTCATCGAAAACCTTTTTGGAATATGTAAACTACTTTTTTAGATGAGAAGTTAAATGACTGCCGCCACTAGGCACATGAGAGTCT
The DNA here is from genome assembly GCA_918358695.1 of Melinaea menophilus ssp. n. AW-2005. Taxonomy (NCBI): domain Eukaryota; kingdom Metazoa; phylum Arthropoda; class Insecta; order Lepidoptera; family Nymphalidae; genus Melinaea; species Melinaea menophilus. The sequence goes on along the minus strand of OU911045.1, from coordinate 18,626,373 downwards.
AAAGTTAATTTAGTTAAACTTGTTTAATATAATGTTCCGAACTTTTAATGTATAATTATGTTCTCACTCTAAATGTTAAAATATTTCGTTGCTTTAAAATTTTAAAATTATGAAATATTTTCACTACCGTTGACATTGTGATACTTGGAAAGAGTTCATTATAAAACTCAAATTATTTGCACTAAATAACTTATAAGAGATGTATGTTTACTAGAAGCAGGGTATTTCAACAACGAACTTAACTTGTGAACGGTGACAGGGTTCCTGCCTTTGACGATTTCTCGAAAGTAATATATAGTAGGTAGTTAAAATATAATACTCTTAGTGCTGATTAAAAATACGTTCTTTAATAGGACACAAAGTATAAAGTATGTTAAAATATGTAATTTTTTTTTTTTATTATACACGGTCATTATTATATAATCCCAATAAGACATCGTCATCGTATGCGATGACATATCTACGATTTAATTTAATATTACTAATGTTACTAAATTAAATGCCACAATAACACAACAATGTTTTAAAATTCTATTCAGAAAGAATATAAACCACAATCAGAGTTGAACAATTCACAATGTTAATTGTGGTTTATAACCAAATACCTCTCAAATGTATAAACACATATGTACATATTCAAATATCGCATGATACAGTTCAAAAATTTGGAATGACTGTAATCAATAGACTTCGTTAATTGAACTTAAATATTTCAAATTATTGTTGTGGTTTTAAAGGCAGTGTAATAAAGTTTTAATTTCCTTTCATTATATCCTCAATGATATATGTTGTTAAGTTCCATCGTGGAAACATAACATTGAATAAATTTTAATTTGTATCATAAAAAAAATCTGTTATTAGATTATTATTATTAATAAATTTAAATTTAAACAATTATAATATTATTGTTACCAAACTAGTGGAATTAGCGCTAAATAGATAAAATAATTGTTGCCTGTGTTTCCACACACTCAACTTAAAAAAGTAAAAAAGTATAATATTATAACATTACAATTTCTTATATAAAAACCTAATGTTACTTGCAGGTTTAATATATTTTATTATTGTATTTCAGATCACGTGTTGTTCAAATAATTATATATAATGACCAATTCATCAAATGCCAATCCGGGACGTTGTAATTAGTTGTTGTTATAAATCGCGCGAACTTTAACATGGTCTGACGTAATTGAATTATTACATTACAACAGTTCTTTTTTATAAAATTATAATATATAAAAGTAGAAGCATTATGAATCGTTCACAGAGCAGTTTTAAAAGCATACAACTGACTTTATATGTTAGTAGTAATGTTTATCTGTATATTATTTATTGGTTTTTGTTATCGAGTCTTTTATGAAGATAAGTCATTTATGTAGATTAGCATCAGCTTTTATAATAATGGTTATTTATTGGTGTCTTAAGTTAATTTAAATAATATATAATATGGAAACGTGGTAAGTATTTATAACTGTGAATTAGCGTAGATCATTTAAACGAGGTATTAAAGAGCGGTTGTGAGTCTCCATTCAACTTTGTTTTAGTAGTTAATGTTGGTATCGGGTATGGTATATAGGTGAAATATTGCCTAGCTTTTAACGTCACCATTTACATAGAACAGTGTAAAGTATGAGGGGAGCGTTTATTACAAATAGATTGCTACTACAGTATCCCGACAGAGCTATATGCAATTACATGATGTAACTTCGTCATGTTTCGTGATGCGTAAATTTTAAATTTAAAAAATATTATATATTTTTAAAAATGTTTGTGTAGATACATAATAATAATAAAAACTGGGTATGAATATACATAACGACAGATATTATTGTTTTACACGGTGTTTAATTAAACTTCTACTCAAACATCAAGTGGTGGCTTCGAGGAGGCAGCGGTGATAGTGGAGGGAGGAAGGGGCGCTTCGTTAACGTTTCGCATTCGATAAACCATTCATTATTGACCTCTATTTGTTTCAGAAGTTAAAAGTCTGAATTTATATTTTTGAATATAGGTGATAACCTAAATAGAGTCTATTATTATTCCAGCCTTAACGTTTTAGTTTAGGACAAGTTTCGTGAAATAGGTTAACAATGTCTAACCAAACAGTATTTTGATTTTTCTAGGAGAAAGTTGCATTCGTAAGAACTGCCTCCTTATAAGTATCACATAAACTAAGTTACATATTTGTATATAAATATAAAAAAATAGGAGTTAATATACAAGGCAAGTTTTAAGTGGTGTCTGGTATTTAAGGAGGTGAAAGTATCAATAATTCATATAATTTAAAACTTGAACCAGTTAAAGGAAGTTTGAGTGTCCGAATGAGCAGAGGTGGATAAATTCCGCCTTGGCATAATTGCAAATTAAAAGATTATGGCTCTACTTAACTTAATATACTTTTTGTTATTTATTTCTATAAAAATATGCGTTTTCTTACCGTTTTCTGTCCTTTCATGCATCAAAAAAGTACTTCTCCGAATATAATAAATCCCTGCTGTGGAAGACTGAAAATCGAGTGTTATAGTTTCCATGAATCAAGTATTTTATGTAGATGGACAAATACCAGTTGAGGAGTTATGTACTGTATTTTTACTGCCCAGTTATTTAATTAAATAAGGTCTGCGTGTATCGTTGCTTGCAGCCTTAACGTACATTTTGATACTAAAAAATCCGTGCCCGCAGGGGGACACGCGTGGGTAGACCTCGTGTGTAACTCGTTTAAAATATAACTCACTACCTAAGAACATTGTTTACATCAAACATTTTCAAGCAAAAAGCGGTTTTAATTTTTTTTCTCGGAAAAGGTATCTTTTTTGGAAATACTTTTGGTACTTAAATTTAGAGTAAAAAATAACCTTTCTATTAAAAATATTTGAGACGAGGGAATGTTACTAGAAAAAAGTTAACGTGGTTTTACCTACCTTAAATTTTCAAGCTAAAAGTGTTTTTTTTTTTTTTTCGGAATACCTTTTACGGGCATAACTTCTCATACTTAAATTTAAAGTAAAATATAACCTTTCTATTAAAAATACTTGTGATGTAAGAATGTTTACCAGAAAAAAAGTTATGAATTTTTTTCCAAAAATTTTCGGTTTTTTTACCCCCACCCCTAAGTTATTGAAGTTAGGTTTTCGGTTTATCTACATTAGTTATAGGTATTTATCAAAGACATCATATAATATGAATGCGATTGGTCTACTTTTTATAGGGAAAAAGTTATGGTCGAAAAACTGAAATCAGAAAAAGTGAGGCCCTAGCGCCCCCCGTGGCCGGATTTCTTTGGTTAACGAACTTGACCTTCATTTTTGGATGATTGATTTTTGTGCAAAGTTTGAAAGCGATCCGAGCGAAACTGCGGCCGCTATCGTGCTGACAAAAGTCGAATCTGGACGCACGCACGCATATATAGATATATATATATATATATATATATATATATATAAACATTTTGACCAATGGTCATTTCGGACTCAGGGGGTCATAAAAAGACCTCCTGTGAAGAAATTTTTTCAAAATTCGAAAGTAGGGGACAAATGAATGGGCACACCGAATTCTTCGAGGTCTACCCAAAATCTACATGTTCCGTGGTTATATACATCTGAATATGATTTAGATGCAATT